>CM070018.1:30384225-30778849 GCA_036247105.1 Cirrhinus mrigala
AAACTCTTTCATTATAAAATCCGTAGAGATGCATTTCTCTCTAAAGGTGCATCCAATAAGCAAATGGCGAGTAAGGATCGTCATCTTTGCGACACTGGCTCAGAAAGCACTAGTTTATTAATAATTAATTCAAGTATCTCCTTATTTCCCCCCAACACATTCATGGTAAGTACTTTTCCCGGAGCTTTGCAAACTTTAGCCTATTGTGTACGTTTGAACGCGGATCTCTTCCAGCAGCTGCAAAGGCACTTGCGCTCGCTGCTGCTGCCGGCGGGGACACTAAACACGGCCACGGCAGAAAATTTTTTGCATTAACACTGTATTTTATGCTTATTATAGATTGTGTGACGTCACATGCAGTACTGTCCGGTGGCACAGTTGTCATTGCGACCGTCACAGCCCTATTATTTACAAGTCAATATTGCCTGTATGGAGGGCGTTGTTTTTTTGTTTTGTTTTTTACGTTAACCTGTAAAGCTGCGGTGTTAAATTCGATGCGGTTGAAAATTTGGGTGCACCTAACTTTTGTGCTGGTGCACCTAAGAAAAAAAGTTAGGCGCACCAGTACAACCAGTGCAACCAGTGCAAAAAGTTAGTCTAGAGCCCTGCCCAGGATCACATACATTCTGGAAAACAATGCCATACAAAACATTGCTAATTTATAATTTTAATTGTGTGAGATTATCACAAGTTTACTAACAAACCATTAGCTAATAAGTAATGTTAAGTTAGTGAGATATTTCAATCACTGAAATATGATATGTTCAGTATATCAATGCCGGTGCAGTGACATCTGACTCTAGGATGTCTTGTTTCCTAAATGACGCGTGTCTAAACTCCAATACAGCTTGAAGACATGAATGTTTTTTTTTCAATTCTTTTCAACAGTCCTTGATGCTGGCAGAGCGATCATGTGTTTACAACATCCTTATAAGTCTAATGGAGTCCAGAGAGGAGGGTAAGGAATATTGGCATTCTTTTTTTCTTGCTGTTATATCAACCGTATCTTTGTGTTAATATCTTTGAATCTTTTGATCCACAGAGCTGAAGGGTTTGGGTGCAGACTTTGTATTTGGATTTGTGCAGTCAGTAGATGGAGAACGAGATCCACGCAACCTCCTGTTGGCATTCCAGGTGGCCCGGAACATCATTCACAGGGGTTATGATCTCGGTTAGTGTACACCTTGATATGCACATATGACAAGTGCATATATATATATTTACACACACAATAAAAAAAAATAAAAAACTATATATATACAGGGGTTGGACAATGAAACTGAAACACCTGGTTTTAGATCACAATTAGTATGATATTGGGCCTCCTTTTGCAGCTAATACAACATCATTTCATCGTGGGAGTGACAAATACAAGTCCTGCAAAGCAGCCAGAGGGATTTTGAGCCATTTTCCTCTTGCAGAACAGTGGCCA
Source organism: Cirrhinus mrigala (assembly GCA_036247105.1). Classification (NCBI taxonomy): domain Eukaryota; kingdom Metazoa; phylum Chordata; class Actinopteri; order Cypriniformes; family Cyprinidae; genus Cirrhinus; species Cirrhinus mrigala. The sequence goes on from CM070018.1 coordinate 30,385,658, forward strand.
GGTCACTATGTGATGCTGATGTGGGAAAACGTTTCCTGACTCGCTCCTCCAAAACACCCCAAAGTGGCTCAATAATATTCAGATCTGGTGACTATGCAGGCCATGGGAGATGTTCAACTTAATTTTCATGTTCATTAAACCAGTCTGTCACCAGTCTTGCTGTGTGTATTGGTGCATTATTATCCTGATACAGAGCACTACCTTCAAGGTACAATGTTTGAACCATTGGGTGCACATAATGAAACTTTACACTCTGCTCTAACTGGTGTAATGCACAATAAGTGAAGATTGGGCACCAGACAGCGCAAATATAGCCATGAAAATATAGCCAATACTATATTGGCGAGTGTTTCAGTTTCATTGTCCAACCCCTGTATATATATATATATATATATATTTTTTTTTTTTTATTGTGTTCCACTGTGTCACCAAATAACCCAACTGCGGTTTGATGTAGATTAATTGGAATGCACAATGAAAAAAATTGATTTTTGGAGTTCTCTTTTTTTGCAAATAAACTCTTCATATATATGATTATGATGTCTTTTTTTTTTTTTTGACATTTCACAAAAGTGAAGTGAAATAGTTGGTCAATGATGATTCAAGTATCTTTTTTTTTTTTTTTTTTTTTTTTCAGGCAAATTTGTAGAGGAGCTGTTTGAAGTGACGTCCTGTTATTTCCCCATAGACTTCAGTCCTGTAAGTACTAACATCTAACATGTTTGCATTTGAGCAGTTGCTTTCCTCATTGTACCCCAAAATTCAGGAAATTTGATTGTTGTGGAAATTTGATACCATTCAGATGTTGAGGTCTGTAAGGTTTTTGTGATATTTTTTGCAAGAAATCTTTTCTGCTCACCAAGGCTGCATTTATTTAATCAAAAATACAGTTTGAAAAATTGTGAAATATTATTACAATTTAAAATAGCTGTTTTCTATGTGAATATCTGTTAAAATGTATTTTATTTGAGATCAAAGCTGAATTTTCACTATCATTACTCTAGTCTCAAGTGTCACATGATCCTTCAGAGATCATTCTAATATGCCGATTTGCTGCTTAAGAAGAATGGAATGTTCAAAACAACAGTATTTTGTAACATCATAAATGTCTTTATTGTCACTTTTGATCAATTTAATGCATCCTTAAAGAATACAAGTATTAAAAAAAAATTACTGACCCCAAAGGTTAGTGCTACATACTCTGTAGACGTAAATATTTGGGCTCATATTTTTGTTTCTCTGTCTGTGCTCAGCCACCCAATGATCCTCATGGGATCACAAAGGAAGAGCTTGTTCTTTCTCTCCGGGCTGTTCTTACTGGGACGTCTCAGTTTGCTGAGGTAGGACGCTCTGGATGACCTAAACCTAATTCAGTCTCTTAAAGACCTAAACTCAATAAGGCTTTGTTTGGCATTATACTGTGTATCAATAGACTGGGCATTATGGAAATAGGTCCGTGAATGGACCTTCTGTATGTGTGTGTTTGTTTATTGTGTTTTGTATCCTTTCCTTTGACAGTTTCTGCTACCATTGATCATTGAGAAGCTGGACTCAGATATTCAGAGTGCCAAAGTGGACTCCCTGCAGACACTGGTACACACTTACTAGACTTACTAGATCAGTGCTTCTCAACTAGTTTTGCTTCAGGATTCAGGTTTTACATTGGTTATCAAGGAATGAACCAGTACAGCACCTAAAACATAGTCAGACTTTGAAATTGATATTGTCATTATGTTGTGACCCAGCCTGTCCATATTTCCATCTGCCTCATTTGACTAGCTTGAATTTGTGCCAACCAGGGTTTTTATAGGTAACAAAAACAAAAACCATCGAAGTTATTTTCATGACTAGAAATAAAATACACTTAACTGAAATAAATTTTGTTGCAGCTAGTTGCCAAGGCAAATATTCTTACTTTCGTTTAGTTGACTAATATAACCAAAACTGAAATGAAAATTAAAACTATATAGACATTAAAAAAAAAAAAAAACAGGAACCAAATACAAATGACAAAACACATCAAGATAACTAAAACTGTAAAATTATAATGAAAACAGACAATATAAAAATAAAAAAATAATTCAAAATATTAAAAACTAATAGTATCTCTGCTTTTTTTTTTTTCTCCTTCTGTTTTTTTTATTCAAATAAATGATGCAAATCTATCACAGCATGCATGATTATATTGTTTTATTATTTGCATTTAATATTATTTTTCATCCCTCCAGAGAAAGGAGACTTGTGACCCACCATTTGAGAATCACTATTATAAATCTTACATTTACATTTATGCATTTGACAGATGCTTTTATAAAGAGCGGTTTACGTTGCACTCGAGCTACACATTTTATCTGTTCATGCACAATCTGGGAATTAAACTCATGACTTTTTGCCATGGATTACTGTTGTTCTGGCTAAAAATATCTCCTAAAAAAATAAACATGTATTAGTGTGCTAAAAATAAACCCCAAACGTTCTTCTGTATTGTAGGCCGCCTGCGGTCTGACTTATAGCCATAAAGAGCTGGCAGAATTCCTTCCAGGCCTTTGGAGCTCAATACGGAGGGAGGTAAGAGAGATCGGCATAAAACAATGGACTCAGGAACTCACAGGTGCTTTTCTCATATTAGTTTGCCCTGTACCACAATTTTCCCACCACTTAATGCCAAGATTTTGAGTTTCAAATGACTAGAGTGTAAACCAGAGGAGTCATTTTAGGTCGAGGGCCCGGTTTGGACAAAACACAGCTCAATTAAAGACAATAGTGTCATTATTCAGCTCAGTTTAGATCGGTGTTGATTCAGTTCAGTTTAATTACAGTGTCAGTGTTGCAAAATAATTCAATTATGAAATGAATTCAGTTCAGCTATAAAGACAATAGTGTACTTTTTCAGCACAGTTTAGTCCAGTGTTGATTCAGTTTGGTTCAGTTGAGTTCAGAATTCATCAGTTATGAAACATTCATTTGAAGGCAGCTCTACAGGAGACGATAGAGAATCTGATCAATAATTTCTTCAAATAAGTTAAAAAAGGTACCTTAAAGGAATAGTTCACCCACAAATGGAAAATTATGTCATCATTTACTCACCCTTCACTTGTGTCAGATCCATATGAGTTTCTGTCTTCTGCTGAACACAAAAAAAGATATTTTCCGTTGTTGGTAACCTAACAGTTGATGGTAGCCATTGACTTCCATAGTATTATTTTTCCAATGGCTGCCGTTAATTGTTTGGTTGAGGGTGAGAGAATTTATTTTCAGGTGAACCTGTTAGCTTCAAAGTTGCAAAAATATGCAAACTACATGAGGGTTGCAGTAATGACACAGACAGCAGCAGCTATGTTAGGATGCTGTCACTTTAAGAGTGCATGGAATCAATACTGATGCACATCTGATTTTCTCCTGTTCTGTGTTTCTCGAAAAACTGGATGGGACTGCTAAAATAATTTGGGAACTTTGTGGTATGGTGACTTTGACCTGTGAGTTCATTTCCTGTTTTAAGGTGTTCCAGACGGCCAGTGAGAGGGTGGAATCAGCCGGTCTGTCGGCTCTCAGCGCGCTGGTGTCCTGTCTTTCTCGTTCTGTGCTCAATTCAGACTCGGAGGATGTGCTGCAGGTGTTTCTAAACCTCATCCTCAAAGGTATAAACGAATATAGATGTTCTCTTAGTAGTTACATGCATTTAAAGAGAGAGTTCACCCAAAAATGACAATTTGCTGTTAATTTACTCATCTGCAGCATATCCAAGATATAGGTGACTTTTTTTTTTTTTTTTTTTCCCCAATAGAACAGTAAAGACGGTTGTTACACTTTGAGTCAAAAAAACAACACAAGCAAAACAAAATGATACCCGTGGCTCCTGACAGTATATTGAGGTCTTATGAAGCGAAATAATCAGTGCAAGAAACTGAACATAATTACCTGTAATCCAGAGCCTCAGGCAAACAGGGAAATATGATTCTTTTTTGCAAACTGGTTCTTTCGGACAGTTTGTTTCAGTGAACTGGTTCAAATAACTGATTCACCAGTTTGTTTACACTGCCGCTCAAAAGTTTGGGATCAGTAAGTTGTTGTTTTTTTTTTTTTAGAGACAAAAAAAAAGCTCATCTAGACTGTGTTAATTTGATCAAAACTACGGAAAAAATGTAATATTGTGGAATATTATTATGATGTAAAACAATGTTTTTCTAAATTAATATACATTAAAATTTTATTTATATCTGTAATTAAAGTTGCATTTTCAGATTATCAATGTTGAAAACAGTTTTGCTGCTTAATATTTTTTTTTGGAATCTGAGATACTTTATTTTCAGGATTCTTTGGTTAGCAAAAGGTTAAATAGAACAGCATTTATTTAAAATAGAAAGGTTTTCTAACAATATACACTACTGTTCAAAAGTTTGGGGTCGGTAAATTTTTATTCTGTCTTTTTTTTGAAAGAAATGAATACTTTTATGTACCAAGGATGTGTTAAATAAATAGTGTTAGCACAGATTTACATTGTTAGAAATATTTATATTTATATTTTGAATGCTGTTCTTTTTAACTTATTCATCAAAGAATCCTGAAAAAGAATCACAGGTTCCAAAAAAATATTTGTCAGCACAACTGTTTACAACATTGATCATTCTAATAATAAATCAGCATATTAGAATGATTTCTGAAGGATCATGTGACGCTTAAGACTGGAGTAACAGCTGATGAAAATTCAGCTTTGGATCACAGGAAAAAATTATATTTTGAAGTATGTTAAAATAAAAACCATTATTTTATATTATAATAACATTTTGCCATATTACAATTTTTTTCTGTATTTTTGATCAAATTAATGCAGCCTTGATGAGCATAAGAGACTTTAAAAAAACATTACAAGTCTAACTGATCCCAAACATTTGAGCGGTAGTGTGTATGCAGTTATACTATTAAAGCACATTATAAAACTTATAAAAATTCATTTGGCTCCTTCATTCAAGTGTTCGACTCAAACATGCACATATCTGCGGCTCTTTGGTCAAAGTCAGATTGTTTCCTCAGTTCAATGGCTGTTGGAGGAACTGAAAAGCTGGCTCATTTCCAGTCGGAGTGACTGTCAGGCGTCTGAAAGTGAGTTTTGATTGAGCAACTTGTCTGTGCTGTTTGAGCCATGAACTGTTTCAGACGATTCAGTACAATTTTATGAACTGGTTCAACTAGTTTACTTAAAAGAAGCGGTTCAAAAGAATTATTGAATTGTGAACCAAGCATTTGCCTGAGGTTCTGGACTACAGAAAAATAGTGCTGTAAAGAATTTTCAGTTTCTTGCACAGACCGATTGTTTCACTTCATAAGAGCTCAATATATTGCCATTGAATATTTTTATTTTATTTGTTTGTTTATTTATTTTGTTGCCTCTTAAAGTGCTGGTAGCTGCTGACATTTATCCATTTTATGAATCACCAAAGACCACGGTTTCAGCTAAAATGTTTTACTGCTCTACTGAAGAAAAAGGTCATCTACTTCTTGAATGGCTTTAGGGTGATTACATTAACAGCAAATTTTAATTTATGGGTGAACTATCCCTTTAAATCAAAAATGCTACAGAAAAGCCTAAAACAGCTGATCGTGCAAAATAAATTATGACCGAGCACATCTTTTCATGATCATTCCTGGCTGCCTAGTTAATTATCCAGACAAAGGAGGCTGATCAGACTCGTAACTCTGTCATCTCCACACGCTGTCGTATATGGGTGCTGCCCGGGCTTGTTCTATCCATCACACCTGGTGTGTGTCTCGTCCTCTCAGACTGTCAGCACCATCTCTGTGAGCCAGACCTCAAGCTGGTGTGGCCCAGCGCCAAACTCCTGCAGGCCGCCGCCGGAGCCGCATATAGAGCCAGTCTGATAGTGTCGGCCGCCGTCATACCTGCCCTCCTGGAGCAGTACAATAACCGGACGCAGGTATGATCTTGTCCTTCGGCACAATGAAAATGTTTTTTCTTAGCAAAAGGAAACAAGAAGACATTTACAAGCAAATTAATTTAATTTATGAGAATACAAAAAGTACACTCATTTTAATAAACACTTTTTGCGTAATGCACTACTAGGGCTTTTATGTAATAAAAACAAGCCCAAAATCACAGCGACTCTTATTGTGGAATGTATGTGCTTTACGATTTACAGTTATGTCTACTAATTTTAAATGATGAAGGTAGATAAAATATGCACTTCTACAATCATCAACAAATTACTATGAAAAAAAAAACAAAAAATATCCTTACAGGGGTTAGTGTTGCAGAATATACTGGTACTTAAAAAGTATTGCGATTCCCTGCTTTTAAAAATGGTACGATTCTGCATTTTAGTAGTACTGGTACTTTAAGAAGTCATTTTAACAAGCCGTATTTCTGCATGTCTGTGTTAGTGAATGGCGCAGATGTGCGGTTTTGTTTACTGCACACGACACGTGACGCTCACGGTGTTTTCAGCTTCTGCCGCCTCAATACATGAGTACATGAGCACAATCTTTAGAACTGCTCTGAGAGTCACTTCATGAGCGTCTTTCCATTTCTTTTGTGGAAAACTATCATCACATAATAAAGACCCTAAAGGTCTTCACATGTCATTTCTGTTAAACATTTAATAAATTGCTGTTAAATTCTGCAAGTTTCATGATTTCAATTAAGCACATGCTTTTTGATTAAATATTTTTTAATGTAACCATTAAAATTGTCTAGAAAAATTAAAATGAAATTTAGGAAAAAATAAAACAGATTTCACAGGGCCTCTTCATTTCGATTTGTGTTTTAGTTGTCCTTTAGTTTGTTACTTGCATCTAGGTTCTTATTATTAATAACAAAGCTAAAATAACAAAAAATGACTATGTCATGATATAAATTGTTGTTGTGAAATAAAATGACTATATCATGAAATAATATTTGGCTTTATCCTTTAAGCAAACTTACCAATATAGCAAAGATCTCTACATACCTGTAGGCTCTGTAGTTGTTCACCATAATCCTGTGTAGTGGCACTGGCATGTGATTATTATTATTATTTTCTTTTTTTTTTTAAAGGGGGGATGAAATGCTTTGTTTTAATAGATAAAATAACTATGATCTCCATTTGGATCATCTATTGTTCAGTTACTTTTCCTGTTCTGTTTTTTTCGTAGTATCGTTCAGTAGTAGTATTGTGATATTTTAGTCAGGTATCGTATCAAAGTCAAAATTTTGGTATCATGACAACATTGAAAGGGATAGTCCACCCCAAAAAAAAAAAAAAAAATTTTGAATTCACTCACCCTCAAGTTATTCCAAAAGTGTATGTTTATCACTTATTTTATGTTTTTTGGTTGAACACAAAAGGGTTTTTGAAGAATGTGGGTAATCAATCAGTTGACGGTAGCTATTGACTTACTCTACTATGGAAGTCAATGGCTACCATCAGCAATAAGATATTTAAGACTTTCTATGACCTTAAATTTCTTTAAAAAAGCCCTGCTGCAGATTTATTTGGATGTAACCCAGTGTCTTTACCCAGGCATACTATACTGTATTTCATGCATTTGACCCTATCTTTATACAGTGTGCTCAACGGCGCACCCTGCTGGAGGTTCTGCAGGGTTTTGTGCAGCCCACCGCACTCAGCCGGCCTACAGATGGAGGTACGTGAGGAGATAACGTAATCAAACTCGATACAGTTACCCTACCAGTCAAAAGTCTTGAAACAGTAAAAGTTTTTTTTTATTTAATTATTATTATTTTTTTTTAAAGAAGTCTTTTCTGCTCACCAAGACTGCTTTTATTTGATCATAAGTACAGCAAAAGCAGTAAAATCTTGAAATATTTTTACTCTTTAAAAATAACTGTTTTCTTTTTAATAAAATGTAATTTATTCCTGTGATTTCAAAGCTGAATTTTTAGCATCACTACTTCAGTCACACGATCTGTCAGAAATCATTCTAATATTCTGATTTGGTGCTCAGAAACATTTATTATTATTTTTACGTTGAAAACAGCTGAGTAGATGTTTTTCAGGTTTCTTTGATGAATAGAAAGTTCAGAAGAACAGCATTTATCTGATCAGAAATCTTTTGTAACATTATAAATGTCTTTATTGTCACTTTTGATCAATTTAAAGCATCCTTTCTAAATAAAAGTATTAATTTCTATTATTTCTTTCCCAAAGAACAAAAAAAAAACAAAAATGGTATAGTGTTACAAAAGCTTTTTATTTCAGATAAATGCTGATCTTTGGATCGTCATATTTATCAACTCAATAGTTTTAAATATTGATAATAATAATAAATGTTTCTTTAGCAGCAAATCAGCATATTAGAATGATTTCTGAAGGATCATGTGAGACTGAAGACTGGAGTAATGATGCTGAAAATTCAGCTGCGCATCACAGAAATAAATTATATTTTATAATAAATGTAAATAGAAAACAGTTATCTTAAGTAGTAAAAATATTTCATAATTTTACTGTTTTTGCTGTACTTTGGATCAAATAAATGCAGGCTTGGTGAGCAGAAGAGACTTCTTTAAAAAACATTAAAAATGTTTAACTGGTAGTGTATATCTCCTGCATAAGACAACTGTTTTGTTTAAGTGTGTATTTGTTGCTACTAGAGTCTCAGCAGGTTTACTTTAGTTATACATCACGTTTGAAGTGTTTGTTTAATGTTCAGTGTTAATGTATTTCTCTCTGTCTCCTGCATAAACACACAGAGGACAGTGTATTGGTTCCGTTTCAGCAGTCTTTGTGTAGCGTAGTTTTCTCTGCGCTGACGGAGTCTAGCGCCGGTCTACAGGTGACAGCCACACGTGTGATCACTGCACTGGGACAGCAGCCCGGTGAGTGCATACAACAACAATTGTGAAAGAAATGAATGCTGTTATACAGCAAGAAAGCATGAAAGTGATCAAAAGTGACAGTAAAGACATTCATAATGTTGCAAAAGAGTTCTGTTTAAAATAAATGCTGCTTTTTGGAACTTTCTGTTCTTCAAAGAATCCAGAATAATAAAATGTGTCACAGTTTGCACAAAAATATTGGGCAGCACAACTGTTTTTAACATTGCTAATAATCAGAAATGTTTCTTGAGCAGCAAATCAACATATTAGAATGATTTCTGAAGAATCATGTGAGACTGAAAACTGGAATAATGATGCTAAAAAAAATTCAGCTTTGATCACAGAAATACATGACATTTTAACACACATTCACATAGAAAACACTTGAAATAAATCAAATAAATGCAGATTTGGTGAGCATGTTTTTAATTAATTGAATTTAATATATATTTAATTAATAGAAAACTTATTTTTTTAACCCACCTGCTTCTTTCTTGCACCAAAACTGCTGTATTTTTTTTAATATCTATAGACCAATGACCTTGCATACGATTGGGTTAGAATTATTTAAAATGAAATATGCTTGAAGTTATTTTTTTATTATTATTTTAAAAAATGCTTGAAGTTAATTAATAATAATAATAATAATAATAATTATATATATATTATATATATTATATTATATTATATTATATTATATTATATTATATTATATTATATTTATTTAAAAAAATGTTTAAATATGCTTGGTTAATTTACTTTTTTAACCCACCTATTTCTTTCTTGCACCAAAAATGCTGTATTTTTTATATCTATAGATCAATGACCTTACACATGATTGGGTTAAAATTATTTAAAATGAAATATGCTTAAAGTTAATTTTTTTATTATTATTTTAAAAAAATGCTAGAAGTTGGTTAATTTATTATTATTTATTTATTTATTTATTTTAAATATGCTTGAAGTTAATTTTTTTTTTTTAACCCACCCATTTCTTTCTTGCACCAAAAATGCTGTATTTTTTGTCTATAGATCAGTGACCTTACACATGATTGGGTAGCCATTTCTCTTGCAAGTAACAGTGCTTATGGATTAATTTGATGTCAGGAAATAGTTTGCACTGCTCCATTGTCCTTTTTGCAAATTTTGCTTTAAATTGTGAAATGTTTATAAAAATATGCACTGTTAAAACTGTCAAAGTCAGTCAAAGTCTGAAATAATCTTAATTATTCAATTTTAATTGAAATATTTTTTTTTCAGCTTTTATATGAAAAACTAAACTAATTAGAAATAAAAATTAACCAAAATTAATTTTAAGTTGAAGCACTAAAATTACTAATCAGAAATAAATAAATTAGCAACTAAACTAAAATTAAAACAAAAATAAATTAAACCTAAATATTTAAAAAAAAAAAAAAAGAAACCCAAAGTGATTCAAAATGAAACTAAAAACAAAAACAAAAAAGGTTCTCACCTTTCTGGTGAGAACCAGAAAGGCGCAAGTGACAATTTACCAACTTTATAGGAGGGACAAAACAACAATTTACCGTAGTTTGATCTGACTTTGTGTACTGATTTCAATCATTTATAATAAAAATGTGTTCACTCAAAAACTAAAATAAGTTGTTGAGCACTGAATAGGCATTGAAATGTAGATGTGTTTATTCAAATCACATGCTCATAGGATGCTCTTTGCTCGTCACAGGTTTGTTGGCTCAGACGGATGTAGAGAAAGCTGTGGATCATTTGACCAGACTCATTCTGGAGGAAGACGATACTCAAGTGAGGTAAATGTGTTTGCATTTTTACAGGTATTATTATTCCTTTAAGGCTTTTTCAGTGCTAATAACTCTGTGTCTCAGTTCGGCTGTGGTGGAGTGTTCAGGCTCTTTGGCTCGTCTGCATCCCAAAGCCTTCATCTCCAGGATGATTCCTCGACTGAAAGAACAGATCCTGTCAGGTGGGACCCAGAGTACATAACACACACAGAGACAAAAAACATCCATGGCAGGGTAATATATATAATCAGAGACTGCTTTTCTCCACAGACCAGTCTAACGCAGCTGTACGTCAGCGGTGCGTGACGGTGTTAGCGTCCGTGTCGTCTCAACCCAGCGTGGTGCAGGAAAGCGTTCCCGTTCTTCTACAGGTGCTCGCTTCGGCCCACACAGGTACACATCCGTGTCTATCAATTAAGTATACGCGATGTTTCATTTAGTTCTGAAGTAATACTGACGTGTTGTTCTTTCAGGTAGCTGTGGTTTCTCTGTTGAGGAAGTGACCGCCGTATGCATCAGTTTGCGGAGGATAGCGGAGCACGCGCGAGACTCTGAGGAGATCGGACGGTTCTTCCATGGCGTCGTCATTCCGCAACTTCTAGGAATGTGCTTACAGGCGGCGCTGCAGAGTAGAGACTCCGCTCAGGGTTTGTTATGATTCTCTGCTCTGTGTAAGTGTTTGTTTGTGCTGTTTGTAGATGTAACTGTGGGTTTGTTCATCAGGTCGGTGTAGTCCACTCACAGATGAGGCCGTTCTGTCTGCTGTAGTTCCTGTCATCAGCACAGCCTGCGCTGCCTTACAGTCAGAGTGAGTCCAGCCCAAACAACACACAATTAAATATAATTTAAGACGTGACTGATTTTGCTTTTAGATGTATAATAAACCTTGGGCCTGACAGGGTTCCTACAGGGTTTGGAAAAGTATGGAATTTGATTTAAAGGAGAAGTCCACTTCCAGAACAACAATTTACAGATAATGTACTCATCCTATTGTCAGATGTTCATGTCTTTCTTTCTTCAGTCATAAAGGAATTATGTTTTTTGAGGAAAACATTTCTGCATTTTTCTCCATATAATGGACTGATATGGTGCCCCGAGTTTGAACTTCCAAAATGCAGTTTAAATGTGGCTTCAAACGATCCCAAATGTGGTTATAAGCCGAGGAAGAAGGGTCTTATCTAGCGAAACGATCGGTTATTTTCATAAAAATAATACAATTTAAATATTTTTTTAAACCTCAAACGCTCGTCTTGTCTTGCTCTCCCTGAACTCTGTGTATTCTGGCTCAAGACAGTTAGGGTATGTCGAAAAACTCCAATTGTATTTTCTCCCTCAACTTCAAAAATCATTTCAAAATCATCCTACATCACTGCAGAAGCACCAACCCAGTGTTTGCAAAGTGAACATGCAAAGAAGATCAAACACCCTTAACTAAAAAGGTAAAACAGTGATATAGGACGATTTTGAAGTTGAGGGAGAACATGAGATGGGAGTTTTTCGACATACCCTAACTGACATGAACCGGAACAAAAACAGAGTTCAGGGAGATTTCAAGACAAGCGTTTGAGATTAAAAAGTATATAAGTTGTATTATTTTTATGAAAATAACCGATCATTTCGCTAGATAAGACCCTTCTTCCTCGGCTGGGATCGTTTACAAACACATTTGGGATCATTTGAAGCCGCATTTAAACTGCATTTTAGAAGTTCAAAATCGGGGCACCATATCAGTCCATTATATGGAGAAAAATCCTGAAATGTTTTCCTCAAAAAAACTACATTTCTTTACAACTAAAGAAAGACAGACTTGAACATGTTGGATGACAAGGGGGTGAGTACATTATCTGTAAATTGTTGTTCTGGAAGTGGACTTCTCCTTTTAAGTATTTTCCAGGTCTGGAAAAGTATGAAAAAAAGAAAGCAGAGTATGGAAAAAAAAAAAATACTTGTGTTTCTGGACTTTTGCCCCCATTTAGATTTTTATAATAGAAAATTAAGAATTTAATGAAAATAAATTTATTGTACAAGAAGTGAGATTTCATGGCAGCTATTTAGTGATTCTTTAGTGATGGTCAAAGATGCATTTTTTGATTATGTAAATGCAGGTTATGAGCATTTTAGGTTTCTTCTCACAGTATTTTTAGCACCGTATTACATAACCCCAAGGACCTTTGCAAAAATATAAAATATTCAGACTTTTATTTGTGCACGAGAAACCATTAAACTTAGCATATAGGACAATGCACACTGATCCACCTATTGTGCCATCAGCCCAGTTCACAGTGTGGTTTCTTGGCCTCCACAAAGTATGCGTTAAAGAAACCCGAGGCCTTGAAATACTGCTCTAAGTTTTTATAGGTCCTTGCCGAATATTATGTCATCAGCCCATTTTTTTTTGTCATGGTTTCTATGCTGCCACAGGAGATGTGTTACATTGGACATAATGCCTTGATATTAGATTTAATACAATAAGAATAGATACATTTTGAGCAAGTACATCTGTTAATTCCTGTGCATCCACGCTCTCGTTTTATTCATAATGATGCAAAAAACGCATGCTAAAATGCATGCGAGTAGTTTCTCGAGGGCAGAAAAAAGTTTTTTTGTGTGCATGTAAGTCTCTAATTATTATTATTTTTTATTTATATTTATATTTTTATTTTAGGGACTGTGTTGTCACTTTGAGAAAGTCAATAAAAAAAAAACCCCTGAGAAAATAAAAATATTTACGGATGACTGTACTATATACTAAATATAACACTGAAAATAATTAACCATTTATTTTAAATATAGTATGAAAATCAACTGAGATGTTTGGAATTTTGAAATGGAAATTGGTAGGAACCCTGGGCTGAGTATTGACACAGAATTCATAAATTATTTTGAATGTAATTCTCAATTTCTTAATTTGGTTCATTTATCAGGTACAGTAAATGTTAATTTTTCTTACAAAAAACACTCTTAATCTGTAAATTATAGAACAAAACCCTTGGTACATTACTGTAGTATTAATTCCATGTCCAAATTCAAGTGCTGTCTATTTTAGAGATTTTATATATATGTGTATATATATATATATATATATATATATATATATATATATATAGATAGTATATATATATATATATATATAGTGTGTATATATATATATATATATATATATATATATATATATATATATATATATATATATATTAGGGATGTCACAATACTCAATATAATATCGAACCGTTCGGTACGGCATCCACGGTTCAATACGCGCTCGTGAATTGCGGTTTTTCGATTTTGCATTTAAATAATTTCCTTGTTTTATTTCTCTCCGAATTTGTTGTATGTTTGCCCGCGATTTTACATGCTGAGATGAGGAAACGCTTCCCATCTTGTATTAGATAAAGAAACACACACAGAGCATCTTCCATAAGCCTTTCTAAACCTGTTGTCCAACAAAAGAGTTATAAAAACAAAAGTTATAAAAAAACATAGTACCTTGTTTTTAATTCACAACATTTGTCCAGTGTTTGAAATAACTTCCTTATGTGATCTGATGTGGATTCTCATCACAGAATGAGACAGACAGTAAATTCTATACTCATATTCTGTGTATGTCGATTAGCATTGGCTTATGAAAATACACGATGGCTTGATAAACATAGATAAACCATAAATTAGTGAAGACGAGTGTTTATTGTCCTTACATTTCATCATTCAAAACGTTTAACGTTATATTTTGTTTTTAATCAGTTACAGCAACAGCGATGCTTTTATCCATATTAGAGAAGCTGGAATGAAACGTCATCAGCGCTAGTTCTTTGACGCATATGTGGATTTTACGCACAAGGGCGCCCTCTGGCGTCCAGTATGAATGAAACCTATTCTATTTTACGTAAAATTTGAAAAAATAATACCTCTCTCAAAAGAAAAAAATAAGCAGACATATACTACACCACGCCTTTTCCAGAGTGCATAGGTTTACGGGAGTATTTTGTTAATTTGTCGCAAAAAAAATGGCAAGATATCAGAACCGAAAACCGTGGATAAAAACCGAGGTACGTATTGAACCGTGGACTAACTGTATTGTTGCATCCCATATATATATATATATATATATATATATATATATATATAATTTGTTGTAAATATAAGCATTTAAATGTTGGCCTTTCATGAAAGATTTATTTAAACATGCATTATTTAATAAAGAACAGGTTCATTAAAAATATCATGAATATGTAATATAGCGCATATATTCAGCATATTGATCTGTAGAGATATTCTAGCCAACTAATGAGCTATGGACACTGAATGGCTTTCCGTGTTTAGTGACATTGATTACAAGCTGTTTTACTGATGTGTTTTTGTCGTTGAAACGCTAATTGAGTTCCTACATGAGAAATGATTCATTTCAGTAAGTTGTACTGTTTTTTTTTTTTTTAAATACTTTAATGTTTATTCATGCTTATTTTGTGCTGTAACTAGTAGTAAAGATCAAGAGATGAATGATTCATGGCCACAGCAATCTGTCACGCCACATTAAAGAGCATCAAAATCATTTATTGTTTGAATTTTGCTATAAAATCAACAGGATTTGAAAGCTGAGACTTGGTAACAAAAGTAACAAAGAACAAAGCTTGTTGTGATTATTGGATGGCAGGCAGCCTGCAAACAGACTACAAGATCTGATTTAAATGCGATGCGTTTCATCAAAATGAAGATCAAACGCAGTTGATTAATCACACTTATCAACCCAGCACTAATAAAAATATACAAATTTCCAAATGCAAGATTTTTGTTTTCTTACAGGTCAGCATCCCGTATGGCCGCCCAGGCTGTTTCTCTGTTCCTGGATGGAGACGTGTCCTTTCTGCCGGAGAATGCCTTCCCTTCCAAAATCCAGCTGCTCCAGGTGTGATAAGATAAACATCCTCAACTGTCAGGCTTATATTTGTCAATCCTGATAAAGTTTTCCTATGTTTTGGCAGCAGCATGTGTAGGTAAATGTATGGTTGGCTTGTGTGTTGCTTTATGAATTGTCCTTGTTTTCTCCAGAGCCAAGCAGAGTCTCGGGGTCCGTCTCAGCTGGTGTGTCTGCTGATGGCCTGCGTCTGCTCTCTTCCGTGCAGCGTGAGTTAAATCTGTGATGTCTCATCAGAATATTTATATAGTTCTGGGTTTTCAACAGGCTATATTGTAGGGCTGCGCAATTTTGGGATTTTTTATTTTCTTATTTTCTTCACCTAAAAATTTCATTTACATTTTAAAATGCAAATTTCTGCTGTACTAGTTTGTGGAGCTGTGCAGTTTGGTGAAAAATGTTGTTTATAGCAGTATGACCAATAATAACAACAATAATCAGGGCTTTATCGATTTTATCGATTAATTAGAATTTAATGTTTTGCCACGATTTTGTTAGAAATCAAGGAATCGTGATTTTTTTTTATTTATTTATTTATTTTTTTTAATTTCTAATACTACTAAACGTTAGAGTTGGACAGTTTGACAAAAATTGCTCACGTGTGACGCGCTCATACCGCTAGGCGCCATTCACACAGAATGTGTTTTTGTTATGATAAAGATGCGACACAGGCAGTGGAATTGGAAAAACATGCAACATGATGGGAGTGAACTTCTTTTTACTTGAGCACCACATTTTTATAATGGCATTTCATGCATGAGATGCTGCAAAAGACATAAGTGCAACAGTCAAACGCGTCCATGTTTACATAGAAAAAACAATGGTAAATCAGCGCGATCGAATAAAAAAAACCTGTGAAGAACTACTACAGTATGTCTGATATTTCGTGTTTGCATCATGGTGGCAGGCTGAAAGTGGTTGTTCATTGTTTTTTTTGTTTTTACAGAAGATTTATAGTAAATAATAGTCTACTGGTGTTATACCTTCAGTCATTTTAAGTTTGAATTACCTTGACTTGAGTTTTTTTTTTTTTTAAAAAGCATTTTCCTCATTATTTCTGAACATATAATAGGTGTAAGAGAAGTTTGTACAAGATGTAGTTGTATTCATGCATCTTTTCTGTCAAGATATTTAAGTGATTTGTTTAACATTTACATCATGTTGACAACTTCATGTGTGGTGCACTTGGAAGAGATTTCTTTAACTAGAGGGTTAAAAAAATAAAAGGTTACTTGATTCATTTTGTATAAATAACTCGTTATGAGTGAGTCATTGAATCATTCGTTCAATAGATTCATTCAAAATGCTGAATCATTTAGGAAAAAATTAAGCAATTGCATTTATCAGTTAGTCATTGAATCAGTCGCTCAATCAGTTCGTTCAACAACGCAGATTAATTCTGGAAAGAATTAAATGACTGTCTTTATGAGTGAACCATTGAATCATTCATTCAACAGATTTGTTCAAAATGCTAATTCATTCAGGAATGACTCAAGCAATTGCCTTTGAGTCGGTCATTGAATCAGTCACTTGGTTTATTTATTCAACAACACATGAAATAATTGAGATTTTAATTGTGATTTTAAGATTTTAAAAGATTAGAATTATTATTTTGGTTTACAATGAAATAAAAATAAACAACAAAATTATTATTAATTATGATTATATTATTTTAATTGTAATTTCACTGTAAAATAATAAGAAGCGTATAATAATAGTGATTAACATAATTTCTCGTAAAGCACCAGCTGGATTATGAGTTTGGGAAGCTCCAGTTTTCATAGTTTCTGAGACTTGCGTTTAGGACTGCATATGTGCACTGGCTGAACGAAAAAGAGTAAGAAACAGCTTTTATGGGACCGTTCATGTCATTCATTCACTTCATTTCATCAACTTGACGACAGGTGGAGATTCCAGAGATGGACAGGCTGCTGCTGCGGTTGGAGGATCTGAGCTGCACGTGTCCTCACCTGTTCTCCTACACGTTTGCTGCCAAATGCTTCGCTGGTTTGGTCAACAAGAGGCCGGCAGGTACACAGGATTAATCTGCTTCCCAAATCACATGCCCTAAATTTTGTGCTACATGATCTAATGGAAGACTGTTTTCAATTGATGTACGTCACTGGAATAATGGATGTGTTATTTGAGCTCTGGAGTTGATTTACCTGATCTGCGCATCACGGATGTTGTTGTGTGTTCAGGTGAAGCTCTAGACGGCGTGCTGCAGAGGGTGATGAAGAGGATCAGTGTGGAGCTGGAGAACGTTTCTTCCGCTCAGAGAACACAAGCGTTCACGCTGCTGCTCTGGGTAAAGACCAAATCTCATTACTGAGAGTGTTTATCACTGTCTGTCTTACATTTTGATTTTCATATCAGTAACCAGCGTTCACACGACTCCTTAACAAGTCCCAAGCTCAGTTTGATCAAATTTAGAGTCAAAGTTTCAAATAGCATAAATGGTACAACAAAAGTCTTTATTATCATTTTAAATAATTTTACAGTTATTTATATGCATATAATATAATATAATATAATATAATATATGCATATAATGTAATATTATTATATGCAACACAATATACACTGCCAGTCAAAAATGTTTGAACAGTAAGATTTAATGTTTATTTTTTCTAATACCGGCTAGACAAAGACTGCTGAAACGGAACCAATACACTGTCCTCTGTGTGTTTATGCAGGAGACAGAGAGAAATACATTAACACTGAACATTAAACAAATACTTCAAACGTGATCTATAACTAAAGTAAACCTGCTGAGACTCTAGTAGCAACAAATACACACTTAAACAAAACAGTTGTCTTATGCAGGAGATATACACTACCAGTTAAACATTTTTAATGTTTTTTAAAGAAGTCTCTTCTGCTCACCAAGCCTGCATTTATTTGATCCAAAGTACAGCAAAAACAGTAAAATGTTGAAATATTTTTACCATTTAAGAAAACTGTTTTCTATTTAAATATATTGTAAAATGTAATTTATTTCTGTGATCAAAGCTAAGTTTTCAGCATCATTACTCCAGTCTTCAGTGTCACATGATCCTTCAGAAATCATTCTAATATGCTGATTTGCTGCTTATGAAACATTTCTGATGATTGTTATCAGTATTTAACACTTGGAGTCAGTGTGTGTGTGTGTGTGTGTGTGTGTCTATATATATATATATATATATATATATATATATATATATATATATATATATATATATATATATATATATATATATATATATATATATATATATATATATATATAACTCACAGGAATAAATTACATTTTAAAATATATTGAAATAGAAAATTGTTAATTTTTAAATAGTAAAAATATTTCAAAATTTTACTGTTTTTGTTGCACTTTCTTTGGATCAAATATGGGCTTGGTGAGCAGAAGAGACTTCTTTAAAAAAAAATAAAAAAAATAATAAATCTTCAAATCTTCAAAAACTTTTGACTGGTAGTGTAATATAAAATGCATGATGTATATATAAAAATAAAAATCAGCATAATATAAAAACATAAACACAAAAATATTACACCAAAAACACCAAAGAATGAAGTGTAGATTTTAAAATAATTGTTTTTAATCGGTTCAGTGCCTTTTTCTAAATACTATATGTAGTACATATTTTCTATTACTGCTATATGTAGTTATTTATTAGTGCATAAACCAATTTTAATACATATGTATATATTGAATAAAACATGTCTTGAGTGTTTTAAACTTATAGTCAGTTGATAGTTTTGTAGATATTGTTAATATTTTGAAATGTTTTATTTTTATATTTTGTTTTCAGTTTTTAAGTTTTAGTAATTATTAGGGATGTGCATTGGCACTGCCCTCACGATTCGATTCGATTATGATTCGCCAGGTAACGATTCGATTCAATTCGATTCTATGATGCATTGCGATCCATCAAAATTCTACTGCACACAAGGCAAATTTTTTATCAGTCATGAGGCAATAATAACCCGTCTATCGCGGTCATCTCCTTCTGCCTCAGCCATCTTGCTCGTCGTTGTTGTTATTCCCCCGGAACCGGAAGTATTTGAAACTTCACAACTTTATTTTCCGCCAGAAAATAAACAGTGACATAATCGATTATGGCACTTTGCCGCATCGATGCTGAATCGTTCATGCCCCGCATCGCGATGCATCGCCGAATCGATTATTGTTGACACCCCTAGTAATTATTGTGTTTTTGTTTATTTATTTTAAAAATCTGTATTGAAAACATTTGTAATAATTATTATAATTTATAAATATTTATATTATTTTATTAATATTTATTATTTTAATTTGTTTTAGTTTAGTTGTTTTACTGCGTTAAAATTTTGCCTTAGCCACTAGTTTGAAATTTAATTTAATTTTATATTATTCATTATTACATTTTGCATTTATTTCAAGTGGTGAAAAAAATGTTCACCTTTGAAACACAAGCGAAGATAAATCTAATATTCTCTAATCATTTTTGACCATGCAACCAAAATTTTGATGCTTCAAATGCTCTGTATGAATCAAGCCTTTTAATCCAAGTCTTAGAAGAAATATGATCTCCTTCTATATTCTCAGCAGGTTAAATAAACATAAATATTGATCACTGTGTGTTTTTCTTCTGTACAGGTGGCCAAAGCCCTGCTGGTGCGCTATCATCCGCTATCAACAGCCCTGACTGACAAGGTAGTCTCTTCATTTCTTCGTGCTGTCGTTCCAGCTGTATTTCAGAGGTTCAGTGTTTGATTTGCTCTTCCTGTATTTCAGCTCTTCTCTCTGTTGAGTGACCCGGCGTTAGGATCTCAGGTGGCCGACGGTTTCGGCGTCCTCATGAGCGACTCTCCGGATGTGCTGAATCGCGACTGCCACGCAGACGTGCGCATCATGTACCGCCAACGCTTTTTCGCTGAAAACTCCACCAAACTAGTTCAAGGTTTCAACTCGGCAGAGCAGGGTACCTCCGTTACCACTTCCTGTCTCAACCAGCGGCATGACTGCTTGCTTTGCATCTAAATATTTTTTTTTTCTCCACAGAGAAGAAGTCCTGTTATTTGAAGGCGCTGTCCCACATTGTCAGTAACCTCCCCAGACAGGTCCAGCTCACGGAGCTTCCCGCGGTGAGTTGAGTTTGTGTAAATAAGTGATTGTAGATGTGTTTGTATTAAATGTGTTGTATTAAATGTGCTGTTCTCGGGCAGCTGCTGCCGCTGCTGTTGGAGGCGCTGTCGTGTGCGGATCAGGCGGTGCAGCTCTCCACTCTGTCCTGCCTGCAGCCGGTGTTGCTGGAGCCGCCGCCGGCCCTCAGGAACCAGCTGGAGGCGCTGTTTTCCCGCATGCTGGCCCTCACCGCCAGCCCGGCTATGGTACTGAATTTAACAGCGCGTTCGATTGCAGTCAGTCTGATAACACTCAAATAATTCTGACTTTGTCTTCACTCCGGCAGAAAGTGAGAATTGCGTCGCTCCAGTGTGTTCATGCGCTCTCACGCCTGCCTGAACATATGGTAAGATCTGATCAATCAATCTGAAACACCCATCAGCCCTGAAAATCTTGGAATTAGTGTTGAAAATAAATTAAAAAAAAAAAAAATTGTCACTAATATGCAATTAAACTTGATTTAAAAATATTTTTATTTAAAGTTTTAATCAATAAATTCAAAAACTGATATATCAATATATATTATTGCACATTTTTTGATTAATACTTTTTAATAAATATATACACATGGGAGATTCCTGGACTGTCAAAAACAAAAAATCTAAAGTTTGGGGTTAGTAAATTACTTATTGAATTTATTTATTTTTGAAAGAAGTCTCTTCTGCTGACCAAGGCTGCATTTATTTGATTAGAAATACTGTAAAATAGTAAAATATTGTTATTATTTAACATAACTGTTTTCTATGTGAATATATATTACAATGCAATTTATTTCTTACTCCAGTCTTCAGTGTCTCATGATCCTTCCGAAATTATTCTAATATGCTGATTTATTTATTTATTTATTATCATTGTTAAAAACAGTTGTGCTGCCTCATATTTTTGTGGAAACTGGTACCTTTTTTTTTATGTATGAAAAGTTTAAACAGTGTAACTGTCTTTACGGTCACTTTTGATCAGTTTAATTGTTGAAAAATTAATAATAATAATAATAATAATAATAGTAGTAATAATAATAATAATTAAAAAGTCACTGATATGCAATTAAACTTGATTTAAAAAATATTTTTATTCAAAGATATTAGTCACACATTCCATGTTTGTCTTCTGTTATATGTAATTTCAATTTAAATAAAAATGCAAAAAATTATATTTTATAAAATGTTATTTAAATAAAAAAAATCAATAAAAAATGTGTATATATAATTTAAATATTTAATTAAATATATTTGTTTCATAAAATAAATATTTATACTTCATAAATAAATATTTATTTATTAAAAAAATAAATAAATCAATAAATGTACTATATAATTGATATCCTACAAAAAAAATGTATGAACCAAAACTTGGAGTTAGTCATTTCTTTCTTTCTTTCTTTCTTTCTTTCTTTCTTTTCTTTCTTTCTTTCTTTTTTGTAAGTCTCTTCTGCTCACCAAGTTTGCATTTATTTTATCAAAAATACACAAATTGTGAAATATTGTTGGCTATTATTTTTTATTTTTGTATTATTATTCTTATTATTATTATCATCATTATTATCAATGTAGAAACGAATTTTTGTGGAAATTCTACATTTTAATCCAGGATTTTTTTGGTGAATGGAAAGTTTAAAAGAACAGCATTTATTTGAAATAGACACGTTTAGTAAAATTTTAAATATCTTTACTGTCATTTTTGATCATTTTAATGCATCCTTGCTGAATAAAAGTTTTCATTTTTCTACTGACCCCAAACTTCAGAATGCTTCTTCTGAAAATGTTGCAGATATTGTAATGTTGTATGGCATTTTTGCAGAGAATTTGAAATGTGGTCTCCTTCCTCACAATTTATGCATAGTAAGCCAAGAAGCATGTAATAATTCATCATGTTGAGTTGACTGTGCAACTAATAGCTTTAGTGTGTGTTTCAGATTCTGCCGTTCCGTGCCAGAGTCTTGAAGGCTCTCGCTGTTCCTCTGGATGACAAAAAGAGGCTGGTGAGGAAGGAGGCGGTGGCGGCTCGAGGAGAATGGTGAGTCTGATGTCCGAGTCTGCTATTCAGATCTTTGAGGTTTCCACCAACAGCATCTAATGAGGCGTTCGTCATCCGTAGGTTTCTATTAGGAAGCCCCGGTGGAAGATGAACAGATGAGTGCTGCTGCTGTTACGAATGACCCAGAACAGAGGCGGATCAGCGCTCACAGCCTTTGCTTTTACTCTCTTATCCTGTTTTTTAATGATATGGCATGAGTTTGTCCTGCTGGGCACAGAAATGGACAAACAAACTGCTGGAACACGAAACTCAACGATGCACTGACCTTCAGCAGCCGACGCCGAATCCAGATCACAAGAGTCAATCAGACACACGAGCCGCAGCGCTATGGTTCGCTCAATCACGCCGTCTCACTATTGTAGGAATGTTAGTTTGATGATGCAGATCGCTCTCGAATGTGCCGTTCGTATGACTGTCCTGATGTCAGTATTTCTGAACTGATGTGTTCATTAGCCACGACATTGGTTGTTCATTTTCACAAGACTAACTTAAAAAGGTCAAACTGACAAAACTGATGCCAAGAATATAAAACAATATTTATGTGTCATAACCTGTCAATAAAACCTTTTGTAAATGTGTACATTGTGACTCGAACTTACCAGTGAATTTGTTATTCCAGTTTTGTGTTGTTGTTTTTTTTACACTAAGTGAAAATAGAATTTTCTTAGGAATATGCTGTTTACACAAAGTGCAAATAAGGATCGATTCTATTTACATGATGTAAAAATAGCAGTATTTTCATTGTAATAATAAGTGTAGGCTGCATAGTAGTAAGGTGGTCTTTATAATACTTAGTGCAAACAGTGTGGGATATCTCAGTACTGTAGTACATTATAAAACAGTATGCAATAACTAAGTGTAATGTATAATTTGAATTAAAATTCTTAAATGGATGCCACATTATAGGGACAATAAAGCCTCCATACGCCTACCCCAGAAACACGAGGTACCTAAAGTACTGTATTTTCCACTTTTAGATTATTTCCTTCATTTTTATTGAAAATGAATGCCTTTCTGATATGTGATGTAAAAAGGGTGAGGAATGAATTTGGTGTAAGGCGGATTTGAACTTCCGTGGAAACTGTAATACAATTTAATTCCGGATTTTTTTTTTTTAAAGAATGGAAATTAAACAAACAGCATTTATTTGAAATAGACATCTTTAGTAACATTGTGACCGTCTTTACTGTCACTTTTGATCATTTTAATTAAAATAAATATAATTAATAATAATAATAATAATGGTCACTAATATGCAGTTAAACATGATTAATCACACACATTCCATGTTTGTCCATATGTTTGTTTTTGGTGTATTTGTTTTGTTTTTCTATTGTGTTTTGTCTAATTTCAATTTAAATAAATGAAGCTATAAAAAATTAAAGATTTGAACAATCAAAATAAAATAAAAAAATGTACATAAAAATGTACATATTAATAAATTAAAATATATATAACTTGTATATAACTTGAATATATTTACTTATATTTATATTAATTTCATAAATATATATTTAAAAATGTATTAAAACTATGAATAAATGTGCTATATATATATATATATATATATTATGTCCTTAAAATGACAGGTATTCTTTTCTTAACTCGGACATAAAAGCCACCAAAACACTATTTACTTAGAGGATCTTTTTCAGTCTCTAATTGTATCCCTTAATTTTATCTTTGATCATCAAAATGACATATTTAAACATTTTTTCCCAATGAAAATAATTTCTTAAAATGTACCTCTACTATCTTGGCTAATTTAATTATTACATGATTCATGAATATGTTAATTAGCCCTAATTAGCCCCACAAGCTGACAGGATTGGTTGCATGTTAATGATGTAGGACACAGGGGCATTTATGCAGTTTTAAGGGGGAAAAGCTTATCACTAATGCGTTTGCTGATGAATTTGCACATGGTTTGACTTTAAACATATTAAAAACACCAGACAGACACGTAAACAACGTTAAAAACATGACTGAGCGCAAGTTCAAAAACCTAACTCAGAACTACGGTAATACCACACTGAGATACATAAATCAATGTATTAACTAGATATAAAGTCAATCAAGACAAACTTTGAAGTTGGCTTGAGAAAGCTAAAACAGGAAGTTTAAAAAGTTTTAAAAGCTAGAAGTTTGAAGGCTTTCAGTTTGAAGTAGTTTTAAAGATTAAAAAGATGATTGATAGATAGATAGATAGTACTAGCATGTTGCTAGCATGTTTTTAGCATGATTAGCAAGTTGCTAACATTTTATTAGCTTGTTGTTAGCATGATTAACATGTTGCTAACATGATTAACAAGTTGCTATCATTTTATTAACATGTTGCTAGTATGATTAGCATGTTGTTAGCATGATTAACGAGTTACTAGCATATTGCTAGCATGATTCTACCATGATTAGCATGTTGTTAACATGTTTACTATGTTAGCATAATTAGCAAGTTACTAACGTGATTCTACCATGATTAGCATGTTGCTAACATGTTTACCATGTTAGCATGATTAGCAAGTTACTAGCATGTTGTTAATATGATTCTAACATGATTAGCAAGTTACTTGCATGTTGCTAGCATGATTAGCATGTTACTTACATGTTTGCAAATATGATTAGCAAGTTACTAGCATGTTGCTAGCATGATTCTACCATGATTAGCATGTTGTTAACATGTTTACCATGTTAGCATAATTAGCAAGTTACTAGCGTGATTCTACCATGATTAGCATGTTGCTAACATGTTTACCATGTTAGCATGATTAGCAAGTTACTAGCATGTTGTTAATATGATTCTAACATGATTAGCAAGTTACTTGCATGTTGCTAGCATGATTAGCATGTTACTTACATGTTTGCAAATATGATTAGCAAGTTACTAGCATGTTGCTAGCATGATTCTACCATGATTAGCATGTTGTTAACATGTTTACCATGTTAGCATAATTAGCAAGTTACTAGCGTGATTCTACCATGATTAGCATGTTGCTAACATGTTTACCATGTTAGCATGATTAACAAGTTACTAGCATGTTGTTAATATGATTCTAACATGATTAGCAGGTTACTTGCATGTTGCTAGCATGATTAGCATGTTACTTACATGTTGCAAATATGATTAGCAAGTTACTAGCATGTTGCTAGCATGATTCTACCATGATTAGCATGTTGTTAACGTTTACCATGTTAGCATAATTAGCAAGTTACTAGCGTGATTCTACCATGATTAGCATGTTGCTAACATGTTTACCATGTTAGCATGATTAGCAAGTTACTAGCATGTTGTTAATATGATTCTAACATGATTAGCAAGTTACTTGCATGTTGCTAGCATGATTAGCATGTTACTTACATGTTGCAAATATGATTAGCAAGTTACTAGCATGTTGCTAGCATGATTCTACCATGATTAGCATGTTGTTAACATGTTTACCATGTTAGCATAATTAGCAAGTTACTAGCGTGATTCTACCATGATTAGCATGTTGCTAACATGTTCATGTTGCTAACATCATGTGTTTACCATGTTAGCATGTACAGTTACATGTAGCATGAGTTACTAGCATGTTGTTAATATGATTCTAACATGATTAGCAGGTTACTTGCATGTTGCTAGCATGATTAGCATGTTACTTACATGTTGCAAATATGATTAGCAAGTTACTAGCATGTTGCTAGCATGATTCTACCATGATTAGCATGTTGTTAACGTTTACCATGTTAGCATAATTAGCAAGTTACTAGCGTGATTCTACCATGATTAGCATGTTGCTAACATGTTTACCATGTTAGCATGATTAGCAAGTTACTAGCATGTTGTTAATATGATTCTAACATGATTAGCAAGTTACTTGCATGTTGCTAGCATGATTAGCATGTTACTTACATGTTGCAAATATGATTAGCAAGTTACTAGCATGTTGCTAGCATGATTCTACCATGATTAGCATGTTGTTAACATGTTTACCATGTTAGCATAATTAGCAAGTTACTAGCGTGATTCTACCATGATTAGCATGTTGCTAACATGTTTACCATGTTAGCATGATTAGCAAGTTACTAGCATGTTGTTAATATGATTCTAACATGATTAGCAGGTTACTTGCATGTTGCTAGCATGATTAGCATGTTACTTACATGTTGCAAATATGATTAGCAAGTTACTAGCATGTTGCTAGCATGATTCTACCATGATTAGCATGTTGTTAACGTTTACCATGTTAGCATAATTAGCAAGTTACTAGCGTGATTCTACCATGATTAGCATGTTGCTAACATGTTTACCATGTTAGCATGATTAGCAAGTTACTAGCATGTTGTTAATATGATTCTAACATGATTAGCAAGTTACTTGCATGTTGCTAGCATGATTAGCATGTTACTTACATGTTGCAAATATGATTAGCAAGTTACTAGCATGTTGCTAGCATGATTCTACCATGATTAACATGTTGTTAATATGATTTTAACATGATTAGCAAACTACTAGCATGTTACCAGTATGTTAGCATGATTTGCAAGTTACTAGCATGTTGCTAGCATGAGTCTAGCATGATTAGCATGTTACTAACATGTTATTAACATTTTTCCATGGTTAGCATGTTGTTAACATGTTCACCATGTTGTTGACATGATTAGCAAGTTACTAGCATGCTGTTAGTATGATTTTAGCTTGATTAGCAAGCTACTAGCATGTTACTAACATGTTTCTAGAATGATTAACATGTTAGCATGATTTCCAAGTTACTAGCATATGTTGTTGGAATGATTCTAGTATTAGCATGTTACCAGCATGTTGTTAACATGTTTACCATGTTGACATGATGAACAAGTTACTAGCACGCTGTTAGTATGATTCTAACGTGATTAGCAAGCTACTAGCATGTTGCTAGCATTTTTCTAGCATGATTAGCAAGTTAGTTCGAATGAGATTAGAAACGGTACACAGAAGGGAAGTTTGATTGAGTCTCAAAGGATTCTGGGAGTTTTGACAGTTGGAGTTTGAATAGTCTTGGCTCATTTGAACATTCCATCAATGTAAATCTATGGGATTTTTCCCAGTTTTAATCAGTTTAAATCCAAACAGTTAGAAGAGATACAGCACACCTGATTCTGAAGATCTGTGCTGAGTTTGGAGTTTGTAGAGTTAAAGCTCCAGGAGGAGATACAGTCAGAAACTGTAGTCTCAGAAAAAGAACAATAAGTTTAAATAGCATTTCAGTAAGTTGCTGAAAGTTTCTCAACTTAATAATGTGTCTGCTCCAAAGCAAGAAGAAAAGACAAACAAAAGAAGACTGGAGTCAAACATGATTTATGTTTAAAAAGGAAAGATACAAACAGCGTTGGTGTCCTCTGTGTCCTCATTTCCCAGCACTGTTGTATTGCTGCTGTGTATCACACTAGTTCATTTGTACAGTGTGTGCTGGACCGGACCTTTGAAGTTACAAACATATTTCAGGCAGTTAAACCACAAAATGATCTGTTTACTCAAATCACTGAAACAGCAAACATGTTTTGATATTGCTTACATTTATGGGGAATCCAAAAGTCTGAGAACATACTGAAAATATGCAAAGTGTTCCCTCATATTTACAATTCTGAATAATTATTAAAACCTTGTAGATTTAAGATTTAGAATAAATTCAAGCAATTGAAAAACTCCAACCTATGATATGAAAAAAATAAATATACTTGTACAAATATTGTTGTTTTAATCTTGATCGTGTTATTACTTGTACAAGATACATTAAAGCAAACAGTGAACTGACCAAATATCAGACATCCTAAAATTCAGGATAGGAAAAGAATATAAAATATTCAGTACGTCAAATAGTTTTCAAATGCTCTCGGATGTCTGGAGCCCACAGTAAACACTGTAAAACTACAGACGGATTTCATGTAAAACCTGCTCATTAGAAAAACCTTTGCAAAAGAATGTAAACTTCATTTTAACAAAATGCACGGACCACTTTGGAAATATCTGGACATTCAGATCGTGACTCATCATGATCGCCGCCAAAACTGAATGTTTAAGTTAAAAAATATAAATATTCCACAGACGTCACTAAAATCCATTCACATCGAGTCTTTGGCACCAAGTGCGACTCTGGACTCGGCACGTGCCGAAAACAGGATCTGACGCTGTACCGCAAACACACGCTTCAGTAGAAAACCCTCAGATGAGACTGAAACGACGGCAGATGTTCATTTCTGAAGGACAGGAGTGATGCGGAGACTCTTTCAGTCATCAGAGTTCATCACACGAGTGTATGAGCGTATCTGATCAGCAGCTCCAGGTCTGTGAGGTCAGATGGCCACGGTGTTGTTCCTGTAAGCGGGACAGTCCCACAAAACCCCGTCCCCGCGAGGAAGATGACTGGACGGCAGCAAAACTCGTGTCAGCCAGTCACTGGTGGACGGCAAAAACATTTATTATTACAGACAAATAAACGATCTACGTTTTAGCTTTGTTTAATTAGGGGAAAATAAAACATGTGGGGCAATAAAAAAAAAGGAAAATGTCTCACCTCTGCTTCTCAACACCCAAAAATATTTTCCAGTTGTTAATTTTTCCAAGGTGGTATGGATTACGGAAAACCTGTGAACAGACAGTTGAGTTTTCTTTCAAAATGAGCATTATTGTATAAAATATATATAATCTTTATTATTATTAATACAAAAACTGAACAAATTAAAATTAAAGCAGAGAAAATGAATTTATTTATTAAATAAAATAATATTAATAATAATGAATAGTAGTACTAGTTGTAGAAGATAATAATTAAAAGGTAAAGTCCAAAAAAAATTAATAATAAATTATTGGTGGTTGTTCTGCTTATTTTCAGAGCCTATGATTCTTAAACAAAAATAATTTTTATTATCTTAAAAAAAGCCAAAATAAAAAAATAACCATCATTATTTATAGATTATTTATAGAGTTTAATATCACTTTATCTATGAAAACCAAAAAATTAATTAAATTAAAAAATAAAATAAAATGACATTAAATTATTAAATTAAATTACTGTTATTACGATTATTATTAAAAAAAATATGAAATATTATTGTTAACAATAACAACAACTACCATGAACTCGGCACATATTGTGTTTTGTGCTGCTAGTTTTATATCACTTAAAATTGAACAAAATTAAGATGAGAAAATCAAATAAAGAATTAATATTATTAATAATAATAATAATGTACAAGCAGTAGTGGTAATTCAAAATGAAATCCAAAAAAGAAAAATAAAGAAATAATAGTAATAAAGTTATTTTTCCAATTGCTTTTTGTGGTGCTAGTTCTGCAGAAATGACTTTGAAGTGTATATTTCTTTTATTATTTCTAAATTGGTTGTTTTCTTCAGAGCCCATGATTGTCTTACTTTGCCTTTCAGTCTGAGTCGTTTCCTCTCTTTGCGGTTGATGTGTCTTTCCACGCTGGTCTCTCCTCTGGTGATCAGCGCCGCGTGCCACAAAGTCAGCGCTCCTAATGCCACAGCCACTGAACTGAAAACACGTCATAGACGTCACACCACCAACACCACATGCTGTAATGTGTCAAAATACAGAGTAATAACACTCACCTCGTCAGCACCCACAGATAAATGAGGCTTTTATGAACCATTCGCTCCTGATGGGTGAAGGCCGGAGGAGGAGTTTGATAGGAGCTCTTCAACCGAGGAAAAAAAAAAAAAAAAAACTCACTTTTAGAACAAAATCATGTTGTTATAAGCAACTTACACAAGTGTTCAAAAGTTTGGGGTTGGTAAGATTTTGCAATGTTTTTGGGGATGCATTTACTTGATCAAAAATACAGTAAAAATGTGAAATATTAAATTCAAAAACTGATATATAAATATATATCGTTTATTGCACATTTATTGATTAATACTTTTTAATAAATATATACACATGGAAGATTCCTGGACTGTCAAAAACAAAAAATCTAAAGTTTGGGGTTAGTAAATTACTTATTGAATTTATTTATTTTTGAAAGAAGTCTCTTTTGCTCACCAAGGCTGCATTTATTTGATCAGAAATCCAGTAAAATAGTAAAATATTGTTACAATTTCAAATAGCTGTTATCTATGTGAATATGTGTTCAAATGTAATTTATTTCTGTGATGCGCAGCTGAATTTTCAGCATCATTACTCCAGTCTTCAGTGTCACATGATCCTTCAGAAATCATTCTAATATGTTGATTTGCTGCTCAACAAACATTTATGATTATTAGCAATGTTGAAAACAGTTGTGCTGCACAAACCATGATGCTTTTTTATTTTTTATTTATAAACAGAAAACATTTGTAACACTATAAATGTGTATCCTGCCACTTTTGACTGAATTTAAACTACCAATCAAACGTTTTTGGACAGTAAGATTTTTTATGCTTTTTTTTTTTTTTTTTTTAAGAAGTCTAATAAAAAAGTAAAATTTAAGCAATAATATTTCAAAATATTTTTACTATTTAAAATAACTGTTTTTTATTGGGATATATTGTAAAATGTAATTTATTTCTGTGATTAAAACTGAATTTTCAGCATCATTACTCCAGTCTTCAGTGTCACATGATCCTCATTCTAATATGCTGATTTGCTGCTCAACCATCATTTCTGATTATTAGAACTGTCATACATTTTAAGGATTCACAGATGAATCAAACATTCAAAAGAACAGCATTTATTTGAAATAGAAATCTTCGTAACATTGTAAAAATCTTTAATGTTACATTTCTGATTTAATGTTAACTTGAAAAATTAACTTGTAATAAATAAATAAAAAACTGACCCCACATTTTTGAACGGTAGTTAAATATAACAACTAAAACTATTAACTGACAAGTAATTTCAACTTCCTCAGCTAAAACCAAATCATTAACAATAATTCTATAAATCACATCTCACTAATATTCTACACCGCTACAGACATTAAAGTCTATCAGACAGTCTGCTGTGTGTGGCTGCGGTTCACTGGGCACAAACTCAGACTCGTTTGTCTTCAACTCTGTGATCAGCATCTGTTTATCTAGTCAACAAAATCAATAATCATTAAAACTGCAGGTCAAACTGCCAAAATCATTTTTTTCTAATAACAACTAATTGTTTTTTTTAAATGTACACCTAATAAGCATTTCAAACACTGTCTGTCTGTGATTATGATGCATGCATCTGATTTATTTGAACTGCAAATTCAACAAAATCATCCTTTTATTAGTGGGGCCGCTAATATACGTCATAGGAGGTTTTATGACTGTCGTGTCATTAACATATGTGAACCTGGAGCACAAAACCAGTCTTAAGTATCACGGGTATATTTGTAGCAATAGCCAAAAATACATTGTTTGGGTCAAAATGATTGATTTTTCTTTTATGCCGAAAATCATTAGGATATTAAGTAAAGATCATGTTCCATTAAGATATTTTCTAAATTTCCTACTGCAAATATATGAAAACTTAATTTTTTATTAGTAATATGCATTGCTAAGAACTTCATTTGGGCAACTTTAAATGTGATTTTCTCAATATTCTGATTTTTTTGCACCCTCAGATTCCAGATTTTCAAATAGTTGTATCTCTGCCAAATATTGTCCTATCCTAACAAACCATACATCAATGAAAAGCTTAAAAATATTGACCCTTATGACTGGTTTTGTGATCTGGGGTCACATATGTGAACCTGAACCACAAAACCAATTATATGGGTCCATTTTTTGAAATTGATATTTATTGTTAGGATAGGACAATATTTGGCCAAGATACAACTATTTGAAAATCTGGAATCTGAGGGTGCAAAAAAAAAAAAAAAAAAAATTAAGGTATTGAAAAAAATCACCTTCAAAGTCGTAACGCTCTTAGCAATGCATATTACTAACAAAAAATCAAGTTTTGCTATATTTATGGTAGGAAATCTAGAAATTTACAAAATATCTTCATGCAACATGATCTTAACCTAATATCCTAAGGATTTTTGGCATAAAAGAAAAATCAATAATTTTGACCCATACAATGTATTTTTGGCTACTGCTGCAAATATACCCGTGATACTTAAAACTGGTTTTGTGCTCCAGGGTCGCATATAAAGTTCAAGCCTTCTACAGTGTTTTGCCCCATAGACGTCTCTTGTAGGTGCTTTAGTGCAAACATGACTTTTAAAGAGTTGAAAATAAGCTGAAAACAGGCTGAACTTGTATTTAACTCAGAACATTCCATACATTAAGATGAGGAACAAACTGAAGTTATTGCCCTCTAGGAGTTTTGCCGTACGTGAACCGGCAGCCTCTACCTGTGCAGCGTCTACCTGCTGTGAGAGAGACATATAGATTAGCCCCGCCCCCGGGACCGCCTCCCCCTGTGAGGGACCGCCCATATACCTGCCTGACTACAAACACACACACACGCAAGCCCACCGTCAATCACACTACATTCTGTGTTTGATGTGAACTGATACTTTTACTCACCAAGGATGCGTTCAATTGATCAAAAGTGACAGTAAAAATGTTTATAAAGTTACGGAAGATTTATATTTCAAATAAATGCTGTTTTTTTAAACTTTCTATTCATCAGTAAATCCTGGAAAAATAAAATGCATCACAGTTCTGCAAAAATATTACTGTTTTCAACATGGCAAATAATCAGAAATGATTGTTGAGCTGTGAATCATCATATTAGAATGATTTGTGAAGGATCATGTGACACTGAAGACTGGAGTAATGATGCTGAAAATTCAGTTGCGCATCACAGAAATAAATTACATTTGAACAGATATTCACAGAGAAAACAACTAGTTTAAATTAGAATAATATTTCACATTTTTACTGTATTTTTGATCAAATAAATGCTGCCTTGGTGAGCAGAAGAGACATTAAATCTAGCGTATGTATATCCACAGAGTAAAGAATCTGAAGGCATTCAGCTCTTTCTCCATCAGGAAGTCAAGAAGCTCATGCAGACTGACCTCGATGGCGTTGTAAGCGTCCAGGAACATGTCTTTGGCACTGATGCTGCAGTAGATGCAGCCCATGGTCATGAACAGACAGAAACTGAAGAAGTAGCGGTGGTTGAAATGACCCACACAGTTATTCAGCCAGGCTGATGGCAGCTCAGTTAAGGCAGAAACCTGATACTGAAAAAGATTAAACATGTACTTTTCTTCATTCATCATTTTTATTTACTAGCTGCTTCACAAGGATACGACAGTGGTGGTCCATTTTCAAAATACATCTGTGATGGAAAAAACACAAAAAACAGATTATTTTATTTAAAAATTACTTATTTTCATAATCGATTAATCT
This sequence comes from Cirrhinus mrigala, assembly GCA_036247105.1. Taxonomy (NCBI): domain Eukaryota; kingdom Metazoa; phylum Chordata; class Actinopteri; order Cypriniformes; family Cyprinidae; genus Cirrhinus; species Cirrhinus mrigala. Next base: position 30,419,672 of record CM070018.1, read on the forward strand.
GACAATTATCCTTTTGATTAATCTGATGAAAAAATGTAAAATGTGTGCATGATATTTCAGTCGCAGGTGGTTCAGAAGTTTTATTTACCGGTTGCAGATACTGCAGTGATGAGTTCTAGCTGGTTTGGGAACGATACATTTTTTACAGATAGTAACAGTTGGTATGTCACTCTTTTCCTAAAACAAAACACATATGCAACAAAATGTTAAATACTGATAAAAATGAATTAATGAATGTAAATAGAGCTTGCTTTTGATTTAAATACATTCCCAAAGAAACTTGTAAAGAATGGAAAACAGCAAAAACTAATGACTTTTTTAAATAATTCTTTTTCCTTTTTTTTTTCCTATAGGTATTTTAGAAAAGTCTACATTTAGGAGTTATAAGTCATGAACCAAACCAACCAGCTACGAGGAGAATCACAACATTACAAACTTTGATTCGAAGCAAAAAAAAAAAAAAAGAAAGTGAAAATCAGACAAAAAGACAGACAAAGGTACAAGACTGTGATTTTAACTAGTTAAATGATGGAAAGAACTACAATTCCCATGAAGCATTGTAAATATATGTGTGCATGAAAAAAAAAGTAAATAAAAATGAAACTAAATAAAAACACAAATATATTACAAAATAAATAAATAAATATACCATTTTAAATAAAAATAAAATAAAATATTTTTTAAAGTGTTTTTCAAATGTGGGGAAAAAAGTGAAATAAAATAGAACTAAATTAAAATTTTACAAATATATTACAAAATAAATAAATAAATAAATAAATAAAAATAAAATGTAAAATAAACTAAAATATTTTTGAAGTGTCTTCTAAATCTGGTGAAATAAAATTAAATAAAAATTTTAAATAAAAATAAATGAGAACAAATATATTACAAAATAAATAAATAAATAAAATATTTTTTTTGAAGTGTCTTCTAAACGTGGGGAAAAAGTGAAATAAAATTAAATTTAATACAAAATTTAAATAAAAATAAATATAAACAAATATATTACAAAATGAATAAATAATAAAAATAAAATATAAAAGAAATATTTTTGAAGTGTCTTCTAAATGTGGGGGAAAAAGTGAAATAAAATAAAATTAAATAAAAATTTTAAATAAAAATAAATGAGAACAAATATATTACAAAATAAATAAATAAAATAAAATAAAATAAACATTTTTTGAAGTGTCTTCTAAATGTGGGGGAAAAAAGTGAAACAAAAAAAATAAAATAAAAATGTTAAATAAAAATAAATAAAAACGCAAATATATTAAAAATAAATAAATAAATAAATAAATAAAAATTTAAAATAAAAATTATAAATTAAAAATTAAAAAATAAAATAAAATAAAATATTTTTTGAAGTGTCTTATAAATGTGGGGAAAAAAGTGAAACAACTTCAGGCACCTGCGGCGGGAAACCCGGACATGTGGTCGTGGCTTTATAGTAATGGAAGACGATCATAAGAAGGTTCCAGTGTCCGTAACAGAGGTGCCAGAGGATCCAGTGAACGGGGTACGAGCTGAAGATGATGGGCAGCACACACAGATACACGATTATCACAACGGAGCTGGTCAAGGCGATCACCAGAGACACAAACACCTGCACCAGCAAACAGAGAGCAGCGATTAGCAACGCACGCAACTCACTTTGTGCTAAAACATTATGAAATGCATGAATCGGATGTGACTGCACCTACCACTCCAAACCAGCGGGTCATATTGTCCACCAGCCAGTAGATGGGCTCAAAGACACAGTCCGCCACCGTGTCTGAATTGGTCAGGACGTTGAAGTACAGAGACTTCAGCAGCACCGTCCCGTAGTTCCACAGGTCCCGTAATCGGCTCGGCCGCTTTCTGCGTCCCCGTCGAGGACAGAGCCTGAACCAGCGCAGGAAGAGACGCATGACTCTGGAGAGGAACCACCTCCAGCTGCGCATCCCACCGCCTGCAACACACAACGACAGGAGCTCAAACACATTTAACCACGCTAACAGCTGTGACACACTGCCCGAAATCAGAAACGCCTTCGGGGTCTTCATTAAGCACATAAATCCAGTACATAATGCAGCAGCCTAAAGAAGCAAAGACTTCTGTAATCAAAAAATGACAGACAACATGCATAACTCTACTGATTAGATTATTTATAAAGCAATATCTTCTTTTTTTGAGTTGTATTATTATTACAAAATAAGAAAGTAAAGTGACTCCCTAAATAAACGAAAAAATAATCAAAGAAGACATTCCAAGATATTCCAGAAAAAAAGACTCTAAATAAGTAAAAAAAATATATATATATATGAAAAATTAATAAAAGAAAAATGGAAAAAAATAACATATACATATATGTTATTTATATATATATATATATATATATATATATATATATATATATATATATATATATATATATATATATATAGGATATTCCAATAAATAAATAAATAGATTCATTAAAAAAAAAATCAAGTAAATGCACACACTGCACAGACATTACAACATATTTCAGAAAACTACATAAATTGGTTAATTCATTATTTATTTAATAAAAAAAAAAAAAAAAAAATGCACATGCTGAAGACATTCCAAGATATTTCAGAAAACTAAAACTTGTTTGCTAATTAATTAATTAAATAATTTCTTAAAAATTAAACACATGTATAGAGGAAAATCTAAATAAGTTAAAAAAAGTAAAATTAACAAATGAAAAATGAAAAAAAAACAAACAAAAAAATAGATAAATATAATATTTTTCAAGATATTCCAATAAATATTAAATAAATAAACAAACAAACATGCATACACACAGAAGATCAGAAAGAATCTAAATAAGTTACAAATATTAAAAATGAAAAATGAAAAACAAAAAACACACACACAGATATATAGAAGATTTAAGATATTCCAATAAATAAATAAATTCATTTAAAAACAAACAAATAAATAAATGCACACAGAAGACACTACAAAATGTTTCAGAAAACTAAATAAACTGGTTAATTAATCGTTTAATTAAAAAAAAAATCAAATAAATGCACACACTGAAGACATTCCAATATATTTTTAGAAAACCAAATAAATTGGTTAATTAATTAATTTAAAAAAATGCACATGCTGAAACATTCCAAGATATTTCACAAAAGTAAAATTAATTAGTTCATTAATTAATTAATTATTTTTTCAAAATCAAATAAATACACATACTGAAGACATTCCAATATATTCCAGAAAATTAAATACATTGGTAAATAAATACATAAGGTGATTAATTAATAAAACATTAAACACACATATAGAGGACATTTTGATTCTAGAAAACTAAATAAATAAACTTTTAAAAATATTAAAAAAAAAAAAAAAAAAAAAAAACTACCAAAAAAGTAAATTTAAAAAATACATATGCTTCAGGGACACAGAGTGTCATTAAAATCCTTACCCAGCTGTTACAGTTTCTGATTCTCCTATCAAATCAATGTGTTCAAAAAGAACCCAACAATTTCTGCTCTGAACTCATCTGTACCAAGAGAGAAACTGTCCTCAGCTCATTTCCAACACACTTACTGCATCAGTGCAACCACAGAACTCACAAACACACACACACACACACACACACACACACACACCTAACCCTCTCTGACATACAGAAGCATTAGTTTGATTAGATCAAACATGGTGAGCTCAAAATACATGGTGAAGGGGAGGATAACTATTGCACAGGATTATCAACTAATGTCCGAGACAGAAAACAACACGCTAAATATTTGATCAAGTCCTTGGCACTTCACCTTATGTGCCAACAACCGACTTAAGAAAAGCTTGGAGTCACCGGAGCAGTGTAACCCGGCACTGGACGCACTTCCTCAGAGTCGGTCCATCTGATACCACCAGGGACTGATGAAAGTGAGTATTACTTACAACATGTTTTAATCCACGTCCAATGGCCTTCAAGTGAGACGGGCCATCTGGACACCCACACACGCTTCTTTTTTCCAAATATCGCAGGTGGAAGGTGAGCTCGTGCTAAAAACAATCGTGTGACGTCGTGTGATGATGTCAGACTGAGGTCACATGCTGTCAGGAGCTCACTAACAAGTTGTTATGATAAAAGAAAAACACTTTCAATCCTCTGATGCATCATGGTGAGCACTACAGATGCTTGACGCTCTCAGAACGAATCATTTTCAGTTATTATTTTCATATTATTAGTTGGGAGTCATTATATTATCGTTTTGAAATGTAAAAAAAAAAAATCCCAAAAAATTAGGTTCAGTGTTGTTACTGTTAACTCAAAGTATTTATAGTAGTTGTTATTCATTAAAATAAGCTGAAATGTGTATATTAGTCAACATTTGAAGTGGATCAAAAAAAGTTCATCAAAGTTGTCCCAAGACAAGAACAGGTATTGTCTTTTTGTGTTTTAGGACAACTTTGATGAAAATTTTATATTAACTATATATATATATATATATATATATATATATATATATATATATATATATATATATATATATATAGATAGATAGATAGATAGATAGATAGATAAAAAAACTTAAATGTAAAAACTTTACATAAAATTTGTTCTAAAATTACTAAAGCTAAAATTGAAACAAATACTAAAAATACATAAAATATAAACAGTAAGCACAAAAATATATTAAATTAAATTTCATTCAATTTAAAAAAACAAAAAAAAGGCCCCAAAAAAAAGACATGTAATTAATGTAAATAAATATTACAATAAATAATATTAAAATAACCAAAAACATTACGTTCACTGTTGTTACTATTAACTAAAACTATTTAAAGTATATATATATATATATATATATAACAAAACTAAATTGAAAAACCTTTAGAAAATTTGTTCTAAATTTACTAAAACTGAAATAAACACTAAAAATAAATGTCATTTCACTTTATTTATAAAAAAAATAAAAAAGGACAAAAAGGACAAAAGACCAACATTACAAAAATTTCAAAAACATACAGAAACAATAAATAATAGCATAATCTCAAAAGATATATATTTAATTATATATCTATCTATGGTCCCTGCAAAATCCAGATATATGAATTATGCAGGGCCCAAATATAAATAAATGAATGAGTGAATGAATGAGTGAGTGAATAAATAAATAAAAAAATAAATACATAAATACATAAAAATACCTTATGTTTAAGCTTATTTGCCTTAATTAAACATTATTAAACATTGTTGAAGTATTTAACATCTAATCAAATGAATCCATTAAAATCTGGTCACATCCATTAAAAAAAACATTATAATTAATAAAATAATAATAATAATAATAATAACAATAATAATAATAAAATTAATAATATATTTAAATAAAATTAATTAAACAATTAATAATTAATAAATACAAATAGTACATAATTTGCCTACAAAAACTCATTTAACCCTTTAACTGTCACTCCCATTTTTGAACGCAGACATAAAAATGCACTGTCCAGACAAATTTTTAATGAATGAAAACATTTTGTAATATGATCTTGATGTACATTTTCCATGGTAATGCAACGTCTGATTTTAAAATGCCTTTCAAAGGATGAATTTTGAGATTTTAAGTTTTTCTTATATGTATTTATCTGTTTGTTTGACAATCATTATGTTGTAATATTATTATTCAGTACCCTTTTTTTGATGGTTGTTGTTGTTGGGTGTTTTTTTTCTGTTTTCTGAGTTGTTGTTTAGTTGTGTAGAAATAAGTACTTCTACATGTCATCAATCATTCTACTATTCTTCAGTTATTCTTGATCTGTAATTGTATGGTGTAACCAGCTGAGTTAGAGAAAATCTAAATAAAGCGAGGAGGAAAAAAAAGAGATTTTAAGTTTTGAACTGATATATAATTTCTTATGATTTCTAAAGTGTGAAAGGGAAAAAGGAAATGAAGAAAGTCTTTTGTGACAAAGGTCAGAACTCATGTTATGATGTAGATTTTTTAAGTTGCACTCTCGACATACATTAATCTATTACTTTTCCTACATAATTTGTAACACAAAAATATGGTAACATATCTACTTAGACCTTTCCAACGATGTATAGTTTGTCATGATTAGATTAGGATTTATTTGTGATATGGTGAAGTAAACTTAGGCGTCCCACAGAGCGGACGGTGACAGTTAAAGAGTTAAGCATTAAATATTCATTATTTATTCACCACCACACTCAAAAACTTTATGATTGAATTTATTCTGTGAAAACCCAGATATTAGCCAGATTACAGTCTCAGTCAGCAATCGCTTTCATTTAATGAAAAAAGGTGACTCTAATAATCTGCATAAAATCTCCTTTTTAAAAGCTTGCAACAACAAAAACAAGAACTGAATGCGTTTGAATGGGAAGTTTCTTCTCCTTCAAAAGTAAGGAGCTCTGCACTGTAATTGGCAAGGCTTAACCTTTGTCACGTCTTACAGCAGAATACTCACATATCCTGTTAGCACATTTACTATACGTTACTCGTGCACCTCAGGACATCTCAGGACCGGTGTAACTTGAAGACTAAGTAGGAAATACAACGAAACGACAGAAGCTCAGAAGTGTGGGCGTGCTGCTGAGAGTCTCAAGTGCAGGTCTACATGTGCCATCTGTCTGCACTGGAAACACACACTTGACCTGGTTCCACTGTCATGCTTATGATTGACAGACTACTGTAACACTGAGACTGACTGTGAGCTCAGGTGTCCAACAACACTTTCACTTCTGATCACAAGATCAACTTTCCATTGCAACACAAGAACAAAGACAAACCAGCTCAAATGACGGAGTGAAAAACAGTCAGGAAGGGTATGAATGCATGTCAGAGTAACGAGGGCGGATGGGTTTCTGCTGTGACAACTCATATTCTCATGTAAACATCAGGGCCAGCTGAACAAAATTAGCCATCTCATTTGTTTTCTTACAGAAATGCTCATGACAGGTAGACTGGCCCAATATAAATGAGAAAAGTATGTTTGATTTCCTCTTGCTAGGTTAACTGCTAGTTGGTCCAGCTAGTTCTGAAGACAGAGCCTGCATCCCAGTGTGCATATTCAATACTATTTAGGGCAGACAGGGTGGATAGTATGCACACTGGGCCGCAGGGAAAGTCTTAACAGAGTGTTTATGCGGTGGCCCCTCAGGTGATGCTCCAAATGCACCGGCAGGTAAACGGAAAGGATTAAAAAGACACCTACCAAATCTGGTCCCGTAAGATTATTCGCCCGAATCGCTCATAAACTGATTCAGGTCATGTTCGCAGGTGAATGAGACACATGAAGGATGATCACACATTCAGTAAAGCGCACCTAAACTCCCACAACCCACATAATCCTGCGGCTGCCCGGAGCATGAACTGAGTACCAACGACACTTCCGGAGTTTACCGCAGTATTCAAAATAAAAGTCGCGACAGCAGCGCTCCCGCTTATTTTTAAGTTAATTTTTAACGTAAAGTCTAAAAGGGATTTTATTTATTTATTTATTTATTTATTTATTTATTTATTTTTATTGTGCTTAGGTTAATGACATGGTCAAATAAACCGAAAAACTTGTTTAAAAATGTGAAATAAATAAATACATAAAATAATCTTAAAATAATGTTCGGACGGCAAAATGAATTTGAAAAGCTTTACAATTTATACTTTCATGTCTGAAAGGGTTTCGAAATATGTCTTTTATTTATTTATTTATTTATTTATTTTCATTGTACTTAAGTCAATAACATGGTCAAATACACAGAAAAAAAATGTTTAAAAAATGTAAAATAAATAAACACAAAATCATTTTTGGACAGCAACATGAATTTGAAAAGCTTTACAATTTATACTTTCATGTCTGAAAGTGTTTCGAAGTACATCTTGAAATGTATTTATTTATTTATTTATTCAGTACTTCAAAATAAATAAATAGGTCAATAACATGGTTGAATACACAGAAAAAAATATGTTTAAAAAAGTTAAAATAAATGAATACATAAAATAACTTTAAAATAATGTTTGGACAGCAAGATGAATTTGAAAAGCTTTACAACTTATACTTTCATGACTGAAAATGTTTTCATCTCTGAAAGGGTTTTGAAGTACATCTTAAAATGTATTTATTTATTAAAATTTTGTACCAGGAATTTCTGCCCTTTCAGTTTCAGAGACCATATTATATATATATATATATATATATATATATATATATATATATATATATATATATATATATATATATATATACACTTCTCACATAATATTTAAAGTAAACATGCCAAATTTTAAAGGTTAAGGTTTACTGTATTAACATAACACTATTATGCATTTACAGATTTAATCATGCATTTAACAGTTTAATTATGTGACTCTGCTTAAGTACATTTATCTAATTAAACTAGGAAAATAAAAATAGTAAGTAAACAATACATTTGTAATTACTAAGTACATAATAAAAAACATAGCAAACATCAGCATAAGCGTGAGTACAGTAAAAAATATATTAGTTAAAATAAAATAAAATAAAATAAGCTAGAATAAGACCTAGAATAAAAATAATAAATAGTTTAAATTAGTTTAAAATAAAATAAGTAAAGCTATCCCAGTAGGTAACATAAATAAAGAATAAATAAATAATAAAAAAAAATAAAAAACACATAAAAATAAGAAATAAAATAAAATAAAATAAAAAAAGTGATCCTAGTTGGTAACATAAATAAAGAATAATCAATAGTTTAAATTATTTAAAAAAATAAAATAAAATAAAATAAAATAAAATAAGTAAAGCTATCCCAGTAGGTAACATAAATAAAGAATAATCTATAGTTTAAACTGTTTAAAAATGCATAAAAATTAATAAAAATAAAATAAAATGAAATAAAAATAAAATAAATACAAATACATTAAAATAAAAAATAAAATAAAATAAAATAAAATAAAATAAAATAAAATAAATAAAATAAAATAAGCAATCCCAGTAGGTGACATAAATAAAGAATAATTAATAGTCAAAATTATTTAAAAATAAAATAAAATAAAATAAAGTAAAGTAAGTGATCCTAGTTGGTAACATAAATAAAGAATAATCAATAGTTTAAATTATTTTAAAAACTAAAATAAAATAAAATAAGTAAAGCTATCCCAGTAGGTAACATAAATAAAGAATAATCTATAGTTTAAACTGTTTAAAAAATACATAAAAATAAATAAAAATAAAATAAAATGAAATAAAATAAAATAAATACAAATACATTAAAATAAAAAATGAAATAAAATAAAAAAAAAATAAATAAATAAAATAAGCAATCCCAGTAGGTAACATAAATAAAGAATAATTGATGGGCAAAATTATTTAAAAATAAAATAAAATAAATAAAAAAATACATTAAAATAAGAAATAAAATAAAATAAAATAAAATAAAATAAGTGATCTTAGTTGGTAACATAAAGAATAATCAATAGTTTAAATTATTAAAAATAAATAAATAAATAAATAAACAAATAAAATAAGTAAAGCTTTCCCAGTAGGTAACATAAATAAAGAATTATCAATCAGTCAAAATGATTTAATAAAATAAAATAAAATAAAATAGAATAAAATAAAATAAAATAAATATGTAAAGCTATCCAAGTAGGTAACATAAATAAAGAAAATGTTTAAAGATCAAGATTTTTACAAGGTAAGTTGAAATCCTGAGTCTGGTACCCAGGTTAACCCGTGCTACGTGCCCTTTAATGTTGCCAAGGGTTACAGTTTCCATGTGAGAACGAGGCGCATTGACGTCAATGGCAGTCTTTGATTGGTGTTTTACCGTTTCCGGTGGGCAGACGGCCAAACGCCTGTGAAGAGTAAGGAGTTGTTGTGCCGCCTCTGAATAACGGAATAGCGCAGGAACCGAGTCAGGCGTTCGAAAGGCTCGGTAAGGAATAACGGTAACCGACGTGTCGTGTTTTGTGGTGTAGCAGCAGCGCTGAACGTCTGCGATGATGATCGGGAAATGCTGGAAATGTCATTTGTTTATGATACAGATAAAGATGGCGACCACTCAGCGGCCTATGCGAGATATTTATGCCATCTGTATCCTAAGATCATTTACCAACACCTCACTAACCTTTCCTATTTGAACTGTTGTTTTTACGTTTTAACGTTCTCGTTGAGCTTTTGAGTGGATTGTAGATGGCGCCGTGTCCGTTCGGTGTTGTATTTTGACATTTTGAGCTGCGTTTCGATGTGTGTTTATAAAAATGGCATTTTATACGCGTTGCATTTGATGTTTATGTTCTTTTGCTCTTGTAAAATACATCAGAATTTATTATGGTCTACTTTAACCTTCGTCTCTATATATTTAGTATCTTGAGTGATGTTGTTGAAGTGGAAAATGATTTTATGTCCCCACCATAATAATAATAATCGACCTGCATCATGAAGTTGTATTTGTGTAAATAATCATAGCGGTCGATGCAGTGGATCACACTGTCCAGGTGTGTTGAAACACAGATAATCTCCAGATTATTTCTGTCATCAATCTCATTACTAAAATGATGCTGTAATCCTGTTCCTGTCCTCGAAGGGAATCCAGAACATTACATCCGCGCTGTTTTTTAAATCTATTTATTATCATGTGCAGACATTAATCATATTTTGATGAATATTAAGCACTGTTTGGACTGAGGGTTTGTGCATTGATCCTGCAGCATGCACAGGGTTGTAGGGAATCACAGAAATAGTGTCATTATTATGGCTCAAGACAGATGACAGATGGGTGTTTGATTTAGTTTTACTGTATTTTTTTTTTTACTGCATATGTTTATTTAATTGGTTGCACTTTACAAAAAATCTCATTTGTTAACGTTAGTCAATGCATTAACTAACTAACATAACAACTAATAATGAACAATATATTTTTTCATTTTTTAAAAATAATTGTAACATTTAAATTTAAACTTTTAAAATTAAAATTTAAATATAATTAAATTAAATTCTATTAGTTTATTAAATTGATAAAACATAATTTATTAATTTATTAAGTTACATTTTATTCATTTTAATAATTTGTACAGAGTTTATTGCTGTTAAAGCAGCATTTATTAATGCCGTTATTATCCTTTGTTAATGTTAGGTAATGAAATGTTCATGTGGTTTTAATAATGTATTACCAAATATTGAACTTAACGTTATCTGAGATTAATTAATGCTGTATAAGTATTGTTCATGTTAACTAATAAGTGATACCATTTAATTTTGTTCATCAAATACACTTTTAATTAATGGATATTTAATTTAATTTTTCATTTGAAAGAAATAAATACATTTCAGGCCTTTATATTTAATAAGTTAATAAATTACTTGATTTAATACGTTTTTCATGGTATACACTACAAATACGCATTCAAAAGTTTTTGAACAGTAAGATTTTTGTTGTTTTTATTTGTTTTTGTTGTCTCTTCTGCTCACCAAGCCTGCATTTATTTGATCCAAAGTACAGCAAAAACTGTTTTTACTATTTAAAATAACTGTTTTCTTTTTGAATCTATTTTAAAATGTAATTTATTCCTGTGATTTCAAGGCTCAATTTTTAGCATCATTACTCCAGTCACATGATCAAAAACATTATTTATTATTATTATTATTATTATTATTATTATTAATGTTGAAAAGAGCTGAGTAGAAATTTTTCAGGTTTCTTGAATGAATAGAAAGTTCAGAAGAACAGTGTTTTTTTTAAATGGAAATCTTTTGTAACATTACAAATGTCTTTATCTGCACTTTTGAGCAATTTAAAGCATCCTTGCTAAATAAAAGTAGTAATTTCTATAATTTCCTTCACTGAAAAAAAAAAGAAAGAATTAAAAAATTAAACTGACTCCAAGCTTTGGGTAGCTTTTGGATACCAGATGGATACTGGTATAACGTATAATGTTACAAAAGCTTTATATTTCAGATAAATGCTGATCTTTGGATCTTTCTATTCATTAAAGAATCCTGTAAAAATGTACTTAACTGTTTTCAACATTGCTAATAATCATAAATGTTTGTTGAGCAGCAAATCAGCATATTAGAATGATTTCTGAAGAATCATGTGACACTGAAGACTGGAGTAATGATGCTGAAAATTCAGCTGCACATTGCAAAAATTAATTACATTTCTAAAAGTATTCAAATAGAAAGCACAGATTTTGAATAGTAAAAATATTTCACAATTTTACTGTTTTTGCTGTACTTTGGATCAAATAAATGCAGGCTTGGTGAGCAGAAGAGACTTTTTAAAAAACATTAAAAATCATGCTGTTTGACTGGTAGTGTATTTATTTATTTTTGTATGCTCTCAAACACAGTTTGTGCTCTAGTATTGAACGAGAAATATTGGCACTGGTTTCAATCGATCGTCATCTTGCCGAGTTGTCCGCGTGTCAGTTACTGTAATTGTAAGGAATTGATTTGTGTTTGTGCAGGTCAGAGGTCAGCTCCAGCGGTCAGCATGGCGTCAGGCAGCGCGAGCAGCGAGGAGGAGAAGAGTCTGAGGGAATGTGAGTTCTACGTGCAGAAGCACAACATCCAGCAGCTGCTGAAGGACTGCATCGTGCAGCTGTGCACCTCACGGCCCGACAGACCCATGGCCTTCCTCAGAGAACACTTTGAACGCCTGGAGAAGGTTTGCACTTACTTATACACAGTTCTGACTAAACCAACAGATCAGGAAACTTTGCTGACTTCACTTTGCTTAAATGTGACCCTGGACCACAAAACCAGATATAAGGGGATGGAGATGGAGATTTTTACATCATCTGAAAGCTGAATAAACAAGCTTTATTATATATTATTATATATTTATTATTATACATTTGGCTAAGATAAAACTGGAATCAAAAAAATCAAAATATTGAGAAAATCACCTTTAAAGTTTAAAGTCCAAATGAAGTTCTTAGCAATGCATATTACTAATCAAAAATTAAGTTTTGATATATTTATAGTAGGTAATTTTTAAAATATTTTCATGGAGCATGATCTTTACTTAATATCCTAATGATTTTTGGCATAAAAGAAAAATACATCATTTTGTATGTTTGCCAGTGTATTTTTGGCTATTGCTACAAATATACCCGTGATACTTATGACTGGCTTTGTGGTCCAGGGTCATTGTCATGATAAAAGACGGCCATGTTCATTAATCAGTTAAAAAATAGTTAATAATAATAATTACAATTGGAAAAATTGTTCTGCAAATTGTTATTAAATGTACAAATTTGCATTTTGTTTTTTTTTGACTCGGATTATTTAAAAATATATGTAATAAAATATTGTTATTTATGTATTATTATAGTTTTGTTTTTCTTTAATTAGCTTTTGTTTTTGTATATTTACTTTTAGTTTAATATTTAGTGTTTTTATGTGCTTTTGTCTTTTTAAAATGTGTTTTTCTTATTTTGGTTTTAGTTTTTATTTATTTCCGGGTAGTGATTTTAGTGCTTCAACCTAAACTAAACAAAAAAACCCCCCTCTAAAATAAGATTTTTAAATAAGATTTTTTAGTTTAGTTTATATGTCTGTTTTTTATTTCAGTTTTATTTCAGTTAACAAAAAATGTTGTAGTAATTTAGTTAATGATAATAACTCTGATGTAGGTTTTGCCCTTTTTACAGATAAAATAGTTAATGTTTTTTTATTCCATATTTCAGTAAAATGCTTTTTTTTTTATGCTGTTTTCAAATTTAGCAGGCTGTTCCTGAAAGTCAATATGAAATAAAAATTCACCCTATTTATTTTCTAAAAGCATGATCTTATTTTAAGTGATTCATTCATGCATGTTTGATTTTTTTTTTTTTTAACTTGTTTTGACTTTGTAATTTTTCATTAAAATGTCTTAATTGTATTTTCCAGTGAAATGCCAGATTTTTCAGGACTTCTCCAGTCATTTAGTCCACTTAAATTCAACCCCTTTGTTACAATCCAAGCTCACATTCATGTCGAGTCACCTTTTTTCCCCAGATAATCCATTTCATCCGGATGTACATGACAATCCAGATCTGTTGTTACTTCTGTTTCACTGCAACTTCAATTCCAACCAAAATCTCCTCTTAAAATGATTGTTTTTCTAATCATGCGTGCATCCTCTCCATGTGCAGGAAGAAGCCAAGCAGCTCCTGAACCAGCAGAAAGCCAGCTCTCGCTCAGACTCTCGTGAGGATGAGGTTTCTCCTCCCATGAACCCCGTGGTGAAGGGCCGCAGGCGGAGAGGAGCCATCAGCGCTGAGGTCTACACGGAGGAAGACGCCGCCTCCTACGTCAGGAAGGTCTGTATTTGTCAGATTGATGTGATGTTTGATGTTTTGGACTCTGGAGCTGAATCAGTCGTGTGTTCTGTCGTCTGTGCAGGTCATTCCTAAAGACTACAAAACCATGGCTGCTCTCGCCAAAGCCATCGAAAAGAACGTGCTCTTCTCACATCTGGACGACAACGAAAGAAGGTGACTTATTCCTCTTTTTTTTTTTTTTTTTTTTTTTTTTAACAAAACGTTGTTTTTTTTTTTCATATACTGGTCAGTTTTTTCAGACTAGTGAAAAGAAATGCAAAATAATACAGTAACTTTATAAATACAATACAAAAAATAAAACTTATGGCCTTTAAAGATTAAGGTTATGTGTTTTATTTTTTTCCGCTTCAGCAGCACTTTCATACGCAATACAGTTTCACTCATATCTATATTCTTTTTTTTTTTTTTACTGAGGGCTTTGTTCATATAACTTTTGCATGTTTTTTTTTTATTGCATTTTATATGTTTGCATCTGTACATTTTAATTCTAATGCATATTTTAAAGAGCATTTTCTCAAAATTAGTTTTTTCACTACTTCAGCAGTGCTCACAAACACCAAACTTAGGCTTATTTCTACCTGTATTCTCGAGGTTTTTACAGAGAGGCTTTTTCATATAACATTTGCTGATATTTATTCCTAAAAGCATATTAAAAATGTATTTTTTTTCTAGCTATTGACATTGATTTATGGAGTGATAAAAAGCAAAATAAAAAAAATCCATAATCCTCTCTGTAAGACCGTAATGTGTAAGCAAATTGAAACAAGAAATTTAAACCTGGTTTTATTCAGTGTTCATATTTCTGTTCTAGACATGTATGCAAATTATTGCATATTTAATGCATTTGCATATTAAGCATAACATTTCAAAAACCTTTAATAGAAAAAATGTGAGCAATTTGGAATGTAATCAATCAGTTTTGTGATGTAAAATAAAGCAATAAGCGCAGTGAATCTGTGGTTTACAGTGAATTTATAACAGCTAAGGGGGATTGTTAGGCACGACGTGAAAAACCCTCTTGGCTGTTATAAATTTACTGTAAACCACGGCTTCACAGGGCTTTTTGCTTTTATAAAACGGTTATTCCATATACGTAGTAAGGTTTCATAAAATAAAACAGAGCCAATAAAGCGTAATGATATTAATAAAAACATTATTTTTCCTCCAAACAATGTAGTTACTCAGTAACAGTTGTGGTTACAACAAAGTTGTTGCTGAGCAACACACAAACGTAAACAAAGGTGTATGTTTGTAGAGTAATTTACAACAGCTTCGAACTCGGCTCAACCAATCAGAATCAAGGACCGTTTTATTATAAAGCAATAAGCCTCAAGAAGTTGTGGTTTACAGTGAATTTATAACAGATAAGGGGGTTTTAGGCACTCTGCTTCTCATTGTGCCTAACAACACCCCTTAGCTGTTATAAATTCACTGTAAACCACTGCTTCACGGGGCTTATTGCTTTTATAAAACAGTTATTCCATATACACAGTAAGATTTTACAAAATAAAAGAGCAAATAAAGTACAATGATATTAATAAAAACATTATTCTTCCACCAAACAATGTAGTTCCTCAGAAACGGTTGTGGTTGCAACGAAGTGGTTGCTGAGCAACACACACAGATGTAAACAAAGGTGTGTGTTTGTAGAATAATTTACAACAGCTTTGAACTCGGCTCAACCAATCTGAATCAAGGACCGGAACTATCCTTTTATTATAAAGCAATAAGCTCCAAGAAGCCGTGGTTTACAGTGAATTTATAACAGATAAGGGGGTTTTTGGCACTCTGCTCACGTTGTGCCTAACAACACCCCTTAGCTGTTATAAAATCACTGTAAACCACGGTTTCACAGGGTTTATTGCTTTTATAAAACGGTTTTTCCATATAAGTAGTAAGGTTTCATAAAATAAAACAGAGCAAATAAAGTTTAATGATATTAATAAAAACATTATTCTTCCACCAAACAATGTATTTCCTCAGAAACCGTTGTAGTTGCAACAAAGTTAGGGTTACGATGTAAACAAAGGTGTGTGTTTGTAGAATAATTTACAACAGCTTCGAACTCGGCTCAACCAATCAGAATCAAGGACCGGATCTATCCGTTTTATAATAAAGCCATAAGCCCCAAGAAGTCGTGGTTTATAGTGGTTTACAGTGGAGTGCCTAAAATTCCCTTAGCTGTTATAAATTCACTGTAAACCACGGCTTCACGGGGCTTATTGCTTTTATAAAACAGTTATTCCATATACGTAGTAAGACTTTACAAAATAAAACAGCAAATAAAGTGTAATGATATCAATAAAAACATTATTCATCCGCCAAACAATGTAGTTACACAGTAATGGTTGTGGTTGCAACAAAGTGGTTGCCGAGCAACACACAAAAGTAAACAAAGGTGTGTGTTTGTAGAGTAATTTACAACAGCTTCAACCCAGCTCAACCAATCAGAATCAAGGACCGGAACTATCCGTTATGTAAGAAGTATCAAATAATTCTGACCAAATTTGTCTGCTGTTTGACCCTACAGTGACATATTTGACGCAATGTTTCCAGTCACCTACATCGCAGGAGAAATTGTCATCCAGCAAGGTAGAGCTTTGAGAACACTTCTGAGGAATCATATTGATCTTATTTAGACATTTATTTACTATTTAGCTTTACTGTTTTGTTTCTTGTTTCACACTTTTTTTTTTTTTTTTTCCCAGGTGATGAGGGTGATAACTTCTATGTCATCGACCAGGGTGAAATGGATGTAAGTTACACCAAAACACTGCAAAAAAAAAATTCGACCTAAAAGTCCCACCCTGGATTTGTTCTCGTTTGATATCCGGATTCGCTCACGAGTGTGTTTCCTCACAGGTGTATGTGAACAGCGAGTGGGTGACCAGCATCGGCGAGGGCGGCAGCTTTGGAGAGCTGGCTCTGATCTACGGCACCCCGAGAGCCGCCACCGTCAGAGCCAAGACCAACGTCAAGCTGTGGGGCATCGACAGAGACAGCTACAGGAGAATACTGATGGTACAGCTGCCCCACACACACACACACACACACACACATGCAACAATACAACAAAGCATACATCTGTCTTGTGTTTAATCACAGGGAAGCACTTTGAGGAAGAGGAAGATGTATGAGGAGTTCTTGAGCAAAGTCTCTATTTTAGGTTAGTCTGTCTGTCTGTGTGTGTGTGTGTGTGTGTGTGTTGTTTATTTATCCACATCATGTAATTACAAATTGTGCTGCATGCAGAGTCTCTGGATAAGTGGGAGCGTCTGACCGTGGCTGACGCTCTGGAGCCGGTGCAGTTTGAGGACGGACAGAAGATCGTGGTTCAGGGAGAACCGGGAGACGAGTTCTTCATCATCCTGGAGGTGCGGTGTCTGAAGCTCTGCTGAAACAGGGTCAGCGTTTGTGTGAGAGTTGAGTTTTCTGATGTCAGGTCTTCTGTCTCGTCAGGGATGTGCCGCCGTTCTGCAGCGCAGGTCAGAGAACGAGGAGTTCGTAGAGGTGGGCCGGTTAGGACCGTCAGACTACTTCGGTAAGTGGAGTTTCAGGGCACTTTCTTAAAAGAAATGAAAAGAGATGTTTGAGTTTCTGTTTTTGCAACAGAAGTGGATGAGGAGCTCTGTAGTATAAATCACCATCCATATTCTTTGTTTCATGAAAGAAAGAAACTAATTTAAGCTCAGTCTCTTTAATGTAGATTTTGTTAATGCAGTCTCTGAATATGATCTGTTCAAAATTTTAAATGTATCTTATTGGATATGATACAAATTATCCAATACTTACTGGTTATTCCTAAAGCTGTATAGTGCAGTTAATTAAGTATAAAAAAAAATAGCTAAAGTAAAATAATATAAGTTATGCAAGTCTATGAATTGAATATTTATGTATTTGTATTTTTCTCAGACTTCTCTCTCACTAGTCAGGATTGCTTGGTTTATATTAATAAGAAACAATTTATAAATATAGTAGATCTCTGAATATGATCTTTTTTTTTCTTAGTGGATATGATATTGTGTATTTATTATAATGGGATGCTTATTAGGTATTCATGAAGCTGTATTATGGAAGCTTGTTTCCATCAAGGAATAAATAAATAATAAGTTAATTGCAACATTTATCTCACAATACTGACCTTTTTTCCCCTCATAATTCTAAGGGAAAAAGTCAGAATTACAAGATATAAACACATTTTTTTTTTTTCAATTTAGATTTTTTTCTCAGAGCTCTGAGATCTTGCAATTTTGTTTTTTGTTTCCACCACAGAGTGGAAAAAAAAAGGTAACTGATTTTTTTTATCACACAATTCTGATTTTTCTTCTTGAAGTTGTTAGGGTAAGTTTATACTTCAGAATTCTGACTTTCTTCTCAGAATTGTGAGTTACAATGTTTCTTTCTCACAGTTCTGAGTTTATATCTTGCAGAATTGTGAGGAAAAAAAAAACTAAATTGTTACATTAAAAAATTACTTCCATTTCTTTAGTAAGTGGTGGAAATGGGCTTCCCTAATATACAGTGCAGTTAATTGAGTATATAAAAGATTTAAATATTAAAGAATCCAAGTAACATAAGAATATAAGATACTAATATTTCTGGATTGTTTTTGTTCACTCCCACTAGTCAAGATCGCTTTGCTGATATTAATAACAAAATTTATAAATATAGTAGGTCTCTGAATATGATCTGTCAGCCAATACAATATATATTTTTTATTTTTTATTTATTATTTATTATAATGGGATGCTTATTAATTATTCATTAAGCTATATTATTGAAGCCTGTTTCCACCATGGAAAAAAATGCAAAATACTGGGCAAAAAAAGTCAGAATTATGAGATGTAAAAATTTTACATATTGTACTTTTTTTTTGTTTGCAACAGAATACAATTTTTTAAAAAGTAACTACAACTTTTTATCTCACAATTCTGACTTTTTTCATAGTATTGTAAGTTTATATTTCACAATTCTGACTTTTCTTCTCAGAATTGTTATAACTCCTTTATCTTAGTTCAGAGCAATGTCAGAATTGTGAGATACAGTATAAACTCAATTGTGAGGGGAAAAAGCCCCTAAATTATTAGATTGAAAAGTTGCAATTGCCTTTTTTTATTTTTTAGCAAGTGGTGGAAATGGGCTTCCATAATTTGTAGTGCAGTAAATGAAGTCAATAAAAAGTATCAAATGAAATGATACAAATAACATCATAATATGTGTGTGTTTGTTCCCTCTCACTAGGCGAGATCGCTCTGCTGATGAACCGACCCCGTGCGGCCACCGTAGTGGCCCGTGGGCCGCTCAAATGCGTCAAGCTGGACCGGCCGCGTTTCGAGCGCGTGCTGGGACCGTGTTCGGACATCCTCAAACGCAACATCCAACAGTACAACAGCTTCGTGTCGCTCTCCGTCTGAGACGCCCTACGCGGCTCTCCCGCGGGCTCCGGCGCACCATTAAGCGTTTCATTTACACCTCACGTCCCCGCGCGTTCGCAGGCTCATTACCGCTTCATCGAGTGCTTCCCGCGAGAGCTTTAACGGCCGCTTCCGTCGTCGGACGTTTAGAGCCGAACAAAAGGACAGACAATCAAACGTACGTTCCTCCGATCCAATCACAGCCTTTACTCTGCAGTGTTTGTACCTTTAATTCCAAGCGGCAAATGAAAACTATAGAGGAGTATGAATATATTTATAGTAGATTTTAAATTCCTTTACCCTCACAGTCCAGGTTAGTTTTTTAAAACTAGTTTTATAAGACGAACTGCCTACTATATGACGAGTGCTGATGTTTGGCTGTGCTGATTCTATTCTTTAAGCCTTACTGCCTCATTTCCCCTCCGCTGACCTTCTCCATCACCAGACTACACGAGCGGTCAGCGACACGAAAACAAATGCTGTTTTATTTCTTCTCATCATTCCAGCGCACACTCTTGCTATTTGTGTTCGGTTACTTGTATGTAGTAACCCGTGAGGCCGTTTCTGTGCGGCAGGGTTGCCAGGTTTTCACAACAAAGCCTGCCCAATTGCTACTCAAAACTATCCCAGGTGGTAAAATATGTTTTTTGGGCTCACTTCAACCCACGGACATGAAAAACAACCTGCGGCAACAATGTTAAAGTAGCCCAAACCTGCTGGAAAATCACAGACTTGGCAACCCTGCTGTGCAGCATCTATACGTTTAGGGTTTATTGTAAGAGAAACTGGCTGATCGATTTCTAAAACTCATTTTTAAACCAACAACTGTAAGAAAACTCAAAACGACGGTAGTTTGCGTTCTGTTACGACGCCAGTGCCAAACGTTGCACAGAGCTTCACTTCTTGACTTGAATTTAGCTTGTAGAGGTGAGCATCAGGTGATTTGTGTTCCCGCATGTGCGCCGTCACACAATGACCTTCCACATTTCAGTATTTTACCTTCTGTCAGTATATGCTGAGAAATACCAGTTTTATTTTTGAAGAAGCTTATTTTTCCACAAAGGTGCACAGTGGCGTATTTAGTCGCATGTCTTCGTTTCGAGTGTTTCTGTGGCTGTTTTTAAAGGGATAGTTCACCTAAAAATAAAACTTTGCTAAACACTTACTCACCCGCAGACCATCTGAGATTAGGATGAGTTTGTTTCTTCATCAGATTTGTAGAAATGTGTCATTCCATCACTTACTCTACAATGGATGTGAATGGGTGCCGTCAGAATGAGAGTCCAAACAGCTGATAAAAACATCACAGTAATCCACAAGTAATCCACACCACTCCAGACCATCAGTTCACATCTTGAAAAGACAAAATCTGAAACAAAACCATTATTAAGATGCTTTTAACTAAAATACATAATCCATAATAACGCTTCCTCCAGTGAGGAAAAAAAAAAAATTCCATCTGTTGTCTGTCACATCAATATCCAGCCACATGTTTGTTTAGAGCTTTTTTGGATTGTTTTCTCTTGTAAGCAAAGCTTGATCTGTGCAGATTTCTCTCCTGATTCAGACCAGACCACTTTTTCACTAGAGGAAGCGTTATTATGGATTCTGGACTCGTATTTTAGCTAAAAATGTCTTAATGACGGCTTATTGCTTCTCAAGATGTTAACTGATGGACTGGAGTGGTGTGGATTACTTATTGTGATGTTTTCATCAACTGTTTGGACTCTCATTCTGACGGCACCCATTCACATCCATTGGTGAGACAGTGATGGAATGACACATTTCTACAAATTTGATGAAGAAACAAACTCATCCTGATCTCGGATGGCATAAATATGAGCCCAAATTTTAGCAATCTTTCATTTTTTGGTGAGCTGTTCCTATAAACAGGCTTGTAGCAGTTAATATTGAAATAAAAGACGGAAATGATTATTAAATTAGGTTTTGACATGAATGCTGAGGCTTCTGGTTTCTAGTGGTACTGTTTGAAAACGGAGGCTCACAAAAACAGAAAATAGAAGCAGAAAATGCATGAAGCAGAAAATAAAACAATGTTAATATCTTTGATACATTTTTATAAAAATTCTACAAGGAGGTGTTTTTTTTTTTTTTTAAGGGTAAAAGGAAGATTGGCGGTTTGTTGTTTACATGTCCATATTCTGTTTTCAAGAGTGATTGTTTGATTCTCTTCATTTACAAATGCTCCTGTTTTAGTTT
Organism: Cirrhinus mrigala; assembly: GCA_036247105.1. Lineage (NCBI taxonomy): Eukaryota > Metazoa > Chordata > Actinopteri > Cypriniformes > Cyprinidae > Cirrhinus > Cirrhinus mrigala. Next base: position 30,441,600 of record CM070018.1, read on the forward strand.
GAGAAATGCATATTAAAAAGGTGTAACACAAAGGTTTTTCAAGTTCTTTCAGCTTCATGCTTATTACATTCATTTCCCCTGAAATAACAGGGCCAGACGCTCACACACACACACACACACACACACATCTTCATGGCAGTGATGCTTGTTGTGTTTTCTATCAGTGAATGGAGAATGACTGATGAATTGAGCTGTTTTTCGAGGCTTAGATGCTCCTTCAAAACCCTTCAAACGTTTCTGCCAGTCCTGTGACCTGCAGTCTGATGGGCTGCTGATATCTTGCGGACCACTGATGATGTTTTACTTGTCAATGTTACCCAGATGTGTAGTCTGACTCCAGTGAGTTCGGCACGGAAAAGAATCATTTTGGTGGAGATCGTCCAAATGGCAGTTTAAGCAATAAAAAGGTTGTTATTGAACCATCAAATGCAGTGGAAGACTTTCTTTCCAGACAAATGCTCTTGTGTTTATTCCGAGTTGTCGTAAAGCTGTACGAGACACAAGGGGGCAGCAGCGTTCAACTGAGAGAAAATGATCACGTGGCATATGAGAGCAGTCCAGCTGTCACATTGAAAAGAGATTATTAAAGAGAGTGGATAAAATTGCTTTGCAGTTTTATATTAATTTTAATTTTCACCAGTTTATTTACTTGTGATTCATTTGTCATAGAAAAAGGAAGGGCCACCTGAATACACACTGCACTGTGGGATATAATATGTGCAGTGTGCTTTGTTATACACTACCTTTCAAAAGTATGTGGTCAGTACGATTTTAATTTAAAAAAATAAACAATGATGCATTAAACTGATCAAAAGTGACAGTAACGATGCGTAATGTAACAAAAAACTTCAGTTTCAAATAAATGCTGTTCTTTTGAACTTTCTATTCATCTGTGAATCTGAAAAAATAAAATGTATGATGGTTTCCTTAAAAATATTGTGCAGCACAACTGTTTTCAACATTGATAAGAATCATTAATGTTTGTTGAGCAGCAAATCAGCATTTTAGAATGATTTCTGAAGGATCATGTGACACTGAAGACTGAAAATTCAGCTTTGATCGCAGGAATAAATTACATTTTAACACATATTCAGACAGAAAACAGCTGTTTTAAATTGTAATAATATTTCACAATTTTTACTTTTATCTCGTAATTTCATCTTTTGTGATATTTTTAACTTTGTCATAATATATGACTTTGTATCTCATAGTTTTGATATTTTTTTTAATCTTAATTTCAACTCTTGATCTCTCTGACTTCTCATAATCTTGACTTACGTGATCATTTTGACATAGTTATGACTTTGTATCTCATTATTTATTTATTTTTTGTCAATTTGAACTCTTCTCAATTTCAATTATCTCATAATTGTAAGTTTTTGTCATAATTTTGACTCTCATAATTACATTTATAATGTAACAAAAAAATTCTGTTTCAAGTAAAAGCTGTTCTTTTGAACTGTGAATCCTAAAAAAGTCAAATGTATGATGGTTTCCAAAAAAAATATTGTTCAGCACAACTGTTTTCAACATTGCTAATAATCAGAAATGTTCGTTGAGCAGCAAATCAGCATATTAGAATGATTTCTGAAGGATCATGTGAGACTGAAGACTGGAGTAATGATGCTGAAAATTCAGCTGCGCATCACAGAAATCGGTTACATTTTAACAGATATTCACATAGAAAACAGTTAGTTTAACAATTTTTACTGATTTTACTGTATCAAATAAATGCAGCCTTGGTGAGCAGAAGGGACTTTCAAAAACATGAAAACATCACATGATTTGTCGCGTGTATTGCACATTTCAGTAATGCATTTGAGTGCTGTCATAATATACATACAGTAGATATCGTTCTGCAGGATTATAAAGGTTTGTACGTTGAGCGGCATTTGCTGAAATCATTATTGTGGCTTCAAATGAGAAAAAGTACGAGCTGCTGCTTATATTCGGTTCTCACTGAACAGATGGGACTGAATCGATGAATTTTAATTTTGCAATTCACATCCTCAGACAAGTCACGACAGCTGGAGTGGTAAAATCAGATCATGTTTTTATGCTCAGAAAATGTTTAATTTGATGATCATATTTCAATGTGTTGAAAGAAATAGTTTTTACACACATCACACGAGGCTTTCTGTCATGCGGCGTTCAGGAACTGGACTGGATCAGAAAGTGTGCAAATATTGAATCATTTTAATGAGGCAATGTGAGAATGTGACAAACAGTCATGAATAATTATGACCGGGATTTGATTCGCAGTTTTTCACATTATGTTTATCCACCACCAGCACTTTGGAAATGAACATCGTGAGTGTTTGATTTGTATTTTTTTGTAATGTCATAAACCCACATTTCTTTGCGCTGGCTGAGACGGCGATGCTGACGTGTTTAAGCTGGCTTCAGCCTACAAGACAATACTGCACCAGCATGGTGAACCACAAGTTGCAACAACGCTTCAAAACTTCAAACAGTTTGGTTTGAGTGATTTTGAAAGATCCCACTCGACAGGCTGCGAAGAACGAGCAGATGAGACGGCCGAGGATCACGCGCTTACCGTCCGTCTGGAAAATCAGCCTTCAGCTCCTGTGGAGACATCAGACTCGCAACCTACCGCAGTGACTCCTCTGGTGATGTGGCTGTTTGTGTGCTGCATCATCAGCTCAGCCGCCACTAATGGCTGTTTGTATAAAAATGGACAGAAAGGGAAGGGATAATCAGAGGAAACGCTCCCCGCTGCGCAGTTACAGCACCACGTGAACGCCGCCTTCGCTGATGTAAGCAGATCCGAACATCTTATCGTTCCTGCGATTGCTGCATCATCCGTCTGGCGCGGGGATTTTACAGCCGTCGGCAGCTTTTCCAAGTGTCTGCCGTGACTAGAACTAACCCCACCAAACCAGCTCAGGTCAACCGCTTAAACGTGTTGTTACAGAGTTTCCTGAGGTAACATCACACAGCCCTTTTTAGACGTAATTATAACGCAGAGTCATAAACATGAGAGAAAAGTTTGAGATTATGAGGTAAAGGGGATACTTATGAGACAGAAAGTTGAAATTATGAGATACTCAATCATGATGGTCGAAAATTACTGAAATTCTGCTTTATTTTTTATTTGACATTTATGTTGTTGTTTTTTCAATTTGAACTCTTTATCTCAACTGACTACTCATTATTTTGACTTTATCTCATAATTATAAGATATATTCATCTCCTAATTTTTTACTTTGTCTCTTTTGACAATTAAGACCTTTTAGTAACATCACTCAGATTTAAAATAAATATTCATGACAAAGTCATAAATATGAGATAAAAGGTCAATATGAGCTGAAGTCATGGTTTTTATTATATCATAATTTTGACTTTCTTTTTTCATAATTTCAACTTTTTATCTGTAACTTTTATCTCATAACTGAGGTTTTTCTCAATCTCAATTATTTCTTTTTTTTTCTACTTTTTGTCACTTTTAACAATTAAGACTTTTTAGTAATATCACACAGATGTAATTATGATACAAAGTTAAAATTATTCTTATGAGACAGAAAGTTAAAATTATAAGAGACAGAAATTATGATTTTATTTTACTTTTTTGACTTATTTCAGTGTTTTATGATCATTTGGACTTTTTATCTCATAGTTTTGATTTTTTTTTTTTTTTACTGTCAATATTAACTGTTGATCTCAATTATGACTTATTTATCTCAGAATTTTAACTTTATATCATAATTATAACAGCTTTAATTTCAATTTTTTATCTGACTTCTCATAATCTTGATTTATGTAATAATTTTGACTTTTAATTATGACTTTGTATCTCATACAATAATTGTTACTTTTTGTCACTTTTGATTATTAAATCTTTTCAGTAATATCACACAGCCATTTTTAGCCAATCATAATCATGATACAAAGACATAAATATGAGATAAAAGGTCAATATTATGAGCTGAAGTCATGTATTTTTATTATATCTCATAATTTTGACTCTCATGATTAGAAGTCATAATTTTGACTTTTTATCTGTGACTTTTGTCTCATAATTGTTTTATTGTTCATTTCAACTCTTCTCAATCTCAATTATCACATTTTTTTTTACGTTTTGTCAGTAACACAGCCATTTTTAGCCAATCATAATTATGATACAAAGTCATAAATGTAAGATGAAAGGTCAAAATTATAAAATTATGAGCTGAAGTCATGTTATTTTTATTATGTTTCATAATTTTGACTGTTTGTCTTATTATTATAAGTCATACTTTCACATTTTTCATCTTTGTGACTTTTATCTCATAATTTCGTTTTTTTTTTTTTTTTGTCAAATTCAAGTCTTATTGATGTCAATGTTGACTTTTTATCAGAATTTTGACTTTTTTTCTCTGACTTCTATCTCATAATTGTTTGTTGTTGTTGTTAATTTCAACTCTTTTTATCTCTTTTATCTCATTTTTTTGTTAATCTCAACTCTTCTCAATCTCAATTATCTAATTATTTTTTAGTTTTTGTCACTTTTGATAGTTAAGACTTTTTCATAATATCACACAGCTGTTTTTAGCCAATCATAATTATGATACAAAGCCACACATATGAGATAAAAGGTCAAAATTATTAGCTGAAGTCATGTATTTTTATTATATCTCATAATTTTGACTTTTTGTCATAATTTTGACTGTCTCATAATTATAAGTTTTACTTTTTAACTTTAAACTTAATTAATTATAACTTTTATCTCATAATTTTGTCTTGTGTGATAATTTTTACTTTGTCATAATTATGACACTTTTTGTCAATTTTGACAATTTAGACGTATTAGTAATCTCACATATCCTTTTTTAACCAATCAGAAATATGAATATTTTTTCCTCCTCATGTCTGAGTTTAGCTCCAACCCTAAACAGACACACCTGAACCGGCTAATCAAGCGCTTACTAGACGTGCTAGAAACATCCCGGCAGGTTGAGGTAAGTTGGAGCTAAACTCTGCAGCACCCCTGACTTAGATGGCATGATTTTGGACAAGCGTGGTTGACTTACGTAGTTCAGTGGTTTAGTCTGGACGTTATCATAAAGTCACTAAGAGTAAACACTGAGTGAGCCAGTGGATTGCTGCTGTCTCCTCAAAGTCTCGCTCTTGTCGCTCTGTCACCTGTTATTTCCTCCTGGCTGTCTTGTAGTTCCTCTGAAAGACTCTACAAAGTCTGTGATCACCACTTGTGCTTCTCCCAGCTTCTTCACACACTTCCCCACCGTCCTGAGCACGTGACCCAGCCGCCGGTCCAGGGCCTGCAGATGGTCCTCGGTCAAAACTGGCGTGAGAGGGTCCCTGGAGAGGGATTCCCTCATGACGTCGCTCAGACGGTACTCGGCCTGCGCCAGAAGCTTCAGTCTGAGCAGCGTGGAGCGCTTGATCCTGTGCCAGAGGTCATGGGTTTTGTGAGTAAAACCAGCTTTGTTTTTTGTGCGTCGTGTAAGTCTAATACAACTCTTCACAATAACAGAAATTAAACATTTCAAATATATTTGAGAAAGATCCTTACATGCAACATTGGGTAAGTGGAGCAAGAATGGACATCTCATCGTGGGAATGACGGCCAAATCTGCAGCAAACAAGATCAAGAAGCCCGTTTTGGCCATGGAAAAAAAACAAAACAAAAAAAAATCATGCTTTGGTAAACCATAATTAGGTGATAAGAGTCCAAATTATGACAAAAACACAAATAATCAGACACTAAGTCACAATCATTACAGTAAAAATGATGACAAAATGGATGACAAAAATTTTTTGTTATACTTTTCTTATTTTGACTTTGTCCATTTCAACTTTTTATCTCAATTAAGACTTTGCTACTTTTTTTTTTTAATTTTGTATTTCTTAATAACTTTTATCTCAGAATTATGTCATAATATTGACTTTTTATTGTGATTTTAACTCAATTAAGATAATTACTTTTATCTCATAATTTTTATTTTGTCCATTTCGACGTTTAATCTCAATTATGACTTCATAATTTGTCATTTTTTCATATTTTTGTAATTTTTAATAACTTTTATCTCATAATAATTGTCAACATTTCGACTTATGTCACATTGCAATTTATCTCAATTATGACTTGTCAATTTCAACTTAAGTGACCATTTTGGTTTTATATGTCATAATTATGACTGTATTTTTGTATAATAATTTGGACTTCTTATCAATTTCAACTCATTAATTATGACTTTGTCACACTTTCAACCTTTTATCTCATAATTCTTCCTTTTTTGTCAGTTGACTTTATATCTGAGTTATGACTTTTTGTTTTAATGTTAACATTTATCACATAATTATGACTTTTCTGATAATTTTGACTTTGTCCATTTCGACTTTTTAATCTTAACTATGTTTTATATAGTTTTAATGTGTTTTAATAAGTTTTATCTCATAATTGTCATCAATTTGACTTTTTATGCCACATTTTAGCTTATCTAAATTATGACATCTGAATTTCATCTTAAGTGATCATTTTGATTTTGTCATAATTATGACTTTGTATCTCATCATTTTTACTTTTTATCAATTTTAACTTATCAATTATTACTTTATCACACTTTTAACCTTTTATCTCATTATTTTACCTTTTTTGTCAGGTGACTTTATATCCCAGTTATGACTTTTATCTCATAATTTTGACTTTGTCCATTTCAACTTTTTATCTTAATTATGACTTGCTACTTCATAATTTGTCTTTTTTTTTCACACTTTTGTCATTTTGAATTACTTTTATCTAATAATTATTGTTTTCATTTTGACTTTTTATGTCACATTTCAACTTACCTCAATTTCAACTTAAGTGATCTTTTTGATTTTAGGTCATAATTATTACTTTGTATCTTTGTAGAATAATTTTGCCTATCAATTTCAACTTCTCAATTATGTTTTATTACCTTTTATCTCACATTTTTTTTCCTTTTTTTTGTCAGTGGACATCTCAATTATGACTTTTTGTCATATATTTTTTTTTTTAACTTTTTGTTGTAATTTTAACTCAATTAAGACTTTTATCTCAGTTCTGACTTTTTGTCATGATTTTTGACCTTTTGTCTCATAATTTTGACTTTTTTTGTCAGTTTTCAGTTTTTTTGTCTTATTTATGACTTTTATCTCACAATTTTGACATTTTGTCATAATATTGACTTTATAATAATTTTTTATCATTTCGTGGCTAAAGTCATAATTTTTATGAGTTGTTGTAATTCTGACTCTCAATGATTACTTTTCTCATAATTTCAACTTGTTTTTTTTTTGTTTTTTTTTGTGCCAATTTCAACTTCATATCTCATAAAGGACTTCTTATGCCATAATTTTGACATTTTGATTTACCAAAGGTTTGTTTTCATATTGATAAATGAACAGTGAAAGGGGCCGTTCACACAGTACATGTTTTTTTGCATTTAAAATGTGACATGCAAGGCAGTGGAATGAAAAAGAAACGCAAGATCCAGAGACACATTTTAAAAGCTGAACCTTTTTTGAGTGCTGTGTTTATAGAAGGCCATGTATTGCACAAGATGCTGCAATAGCAGTGTTGACGTCCCCAAAAACACACAGATGTGCACATACCCTCTGGCGTTGTCTAAGTGGAGCAGGAAACCATCATCGCCAAACTTGGTGAAAATCTCGTAATGGTGTCTGTCCATGTTTCCTAAAACATGAAGGAAAATAATATTTTCCCTTTAAGGTCAGTACACTGAATTGCGCAACTCTGGCTTTAGAGTTTCCTTATTGTCAGTGTGATGCTTATTTTGGTGCAAAAGCAACCATCAACACACTACTTCGATTTTCAGGTGTTGACATGAATTCCATCAAGCATCGATATGGAAAGTGTTTACATGCCTGTGAGAAAGTCAAATATGGTCATGTCAATAATGTTGAGCAGTCTGTTCCCAGAGTTGTAGGGATAGAGTTTTTTGACGTTGTTGCAGTATAAGGGGTTGACCTCCCACCTGAGAAACAAAGAGAAGACGTTAATTGCTTCAAGCTGTTGGACTCATCTGAACGTTACTGAACTTTAGACCCTTTGTGAGCATGACACACATTTTTGCTTCTTAGCCATGCTTTGGATCAAGATTCTCAAATCCAAACAAGGACATTCTACGTTATATAAAACAACAAATGTTGATCGGACTGGAATACTGTTTTATTTTCTGTATAAATCAAGTTAAGCTCAATCTAAATCGACACGTATTACTTTCTTAAAACACATTCCTGCTCTTATTAAATCACAAAAAGAAAAGAAACGTTCTTTGTGCTCAGAACCAAAGAGTGATTTAGTGTGAGTGAAAGTCCCAGCGTACTCCTCTCTCCCGGTGAAACTGTAGGCGCGGATCCAGGGGTTCGGGATGGAGATTCGCGGGGCGATGCTCAAACCCGGCAGATACGCAGACATGGAGCCCTCCAGCAGATCGGGATGACCGCACACCGCATACTCCGACTTACACACGTACAAACACTTGGCGAAGAAACACGTGTTGTTGGCTGATCGAGGAAAAAGAAAAGAATTCACAACAACTCGTACAAAATAGGCCCAAACTATGGGAGTGTGTAATGTATTTTAAAAACAAGTCTCTTCTGCTCAGCAAGGCAGCATTTATTTGATCCGAAATATAGTAAAAATTGTGAAATATTATTAGAATTTAAAACAGCTGTTTCCAATGTGAATATCTGTTCAAATGTAATTTATTTTTGTGATGCGCAGCTGAATTTTCAGCATCATTACTCCAGTCTTCAGTGTCACATGATCCTTCAGAAATCATTCTAATATGCTGATTTGCTGCTCAAGAAGCATTTCTGATTATTATCAATGTTGAAAACAGTTGTGCTGAACAATATTTTTGTGGAAACCGTCATACATTTGTGACCCTGCACCACAAAACCAGCCATAAGGGTCAATTTTTTGAAATCGAAATATGAATCTGAAATCTGTTGTTAGGATAGGACAATATTTGGCAGAGATACAACTATTTGAAAATCTGGAATCTGAGGGTGCAAAACAATCAAAATATTGAGAAAATCATCTTTAAAGTTGTCCAAATGAAGTTCTTAGCAAATGCATATTACTAATCAAAAATTAAATTTCGATATATTTACGGTAGAAAATTTACAAAAAGGAACATATCCTAATGATTTTTGGCATAAAAGAAAAATGTATAATTTTGACCCATACAATGTATTGTTGGCTATTGCTACAAATATACCCGTGATACTGAAGACTGGTTTTGTGGTCCAGGCTCACATTTTGTTTTTTAGTAGAACAGCACTTTTTTGAAAAAGAAATCTTTGTAACATTGTAACATTTTTATTTTTCATTTCATTGTAAGATTATTTGTAACATTACTGTTACTTTGTCAATTTAACGCATCCTTGATGACTCAAAGTGACTAAAAAGTAATTACCACAATTACAACTTTTGATGCTAATTACGGTAGTATTTATTATATTTACTTTGTTAAAATGTTTTTATTTTTTGACTAGCATAATGCCAACCTGGAGAGGTGAAGAAAACACTGCGCAGTTCCTCATTGTGTGTTATGTACAGAACTTCTCCCGTCACGTTGATGAATCGCCCTGCCACAGGAGGAACTCTCCGGAAATCCAGCACTCTGCACACAATCCACATATTCACACATTCGTCGTTTGCCATCTGAGTCAGCTTCATTATCAACCTGATTCTTCACAAATGAAGTCTCTTTAAATAGAGTAGAGAAACAACAATAGAGGTGCTATTCAACAGGTTTCAGTCTAATGGCATCTTGTTTGATTTGTAGAGAATTTTTCATTTACCTCCAAACTATAAAAGCAATACCTTTCACAGCATGTTTTTGACTCGTCATTTTTCTTCAGCTAAAGAGCTTTACTCAGAGATTACGCTGTGTGTGTAATTAAGCTCAGATGAGGATGAACCTGCAGGAAAACACCCTTTTCTCAAGTCTCTGTGTTTACACCACTAATCACAGGGTGGAACTCTGGGGAATTTTTCCTTGCCACCCTTGACACGATTGTTGGGGGTGGTTTGTTCTTTGTAAAGCTGCTTTGGCGATGATATGCATTGTGAAAATCACTATTCGAATGAAGTGAATTGAACTGTAGGCCCTCAGGCATTAGAAACACTCATATTTATCAATAACAATACGACAACAATATTCAAGGTGAAGTATGTAATATTTGCGCCACTTGCATCATCAAACAATATACCAAAATATTTTTTGAACACCCCCACATCTGCCATTGGTCGATTAAATAAAGCAAACTCACGCCGTGCAACAGAGCCGTCCGCTTTTTTGGTTCTGATATTTTCTCATTTGTTTTTCCTACAAGGATTTATTTGAAAATCAGACAAGACTGTGAACTTAACTAGATTAATAAGTGAAAGAACTACACTAAAAAAATTTAAAACTATGATTATATAAAACTATTTAAAGATGATGACTGTTTACAGTACCAATTAAAAGTTTTTGAACAGTAATATTTTTTCAATGTTTTTTAAAGAAGTCTCTTCTGCTCAGCAAGCCTGCATTTATTTGATTAAAAGTACAGTAAAAACAGTAAAATTTTAAAATATTTTTTACTTTTTAAAATAACTCTTTTCTATTAGAATATATTTTAAAATGTAATTTATTTCAAAACTGAGTTTTTAGCATCATTACACCAGTCACACGATCCTTCAGAAATCATTGTAATATTCTGATTTGCTGCTCAAAAACATTTATTATTTATTATTATTATTATTATTATGTTGAAAACAGCTGAGTAGAATTTTTTCAGGTTTCTTTGATGAATAGAAAGCTCAGAAGAACAGTGTTTATTTGAAATAGAAATCTTTTGTAACATTATAAATGCCTTTATCATCACTTCTGATCAATTTAAAGCATCCTTGCTAAATTAAAGAATTAATTTCTATAATTTCTTCCCTCCAAAAAAACACTGACTCCAAGCTTTTGAATGGTAGTGTTACAAAACTGTTTATTTTAGAAAAATGCTCATCTTTGAATCTCTTTATTCAACAAAAATGTACTCAACATTTCATCAGAAATGTTTGTTGAGCAGCAAATCAGCATATTAGAATGATTTCTGAAGGATCATGTGACACTGAAGACTGGAGTAATGATGCTGAAAATTCAGCTGCGCATCACAGAAATAAATTACAGTTTAAAATATATTCAAATAGAAATCAGTTATTTTAAATAGTAAAAATATATCAAAATTCTACTGTTTTTGCTGTACTTTTAATCAAATAAATGCAGGCTTGGTGAGCAGAAGAGACTTCTTTAAAAAACATTAAAAATCGTACTGTTCAAAAACTTTTGACTGGTAGTGTATGTAGAAACAAAATGATTGTACATATGTTGGGAGTGGGCGGAGCTAACGAGCTCTTTTGGCCTAATTTGCTGGTTTTGATTCTCTGATTGGTGGAGATTTCTTTGCAGAATTATGGGTAACGTAGTTTTTCATCAGGAATTTTACTGTTAAACAGGATTATTTAAAAATGAGTTAAAATAATGCAGACTGGTGACTTTAACCAAAGCATATGCTATTGATTAACAACCTCACACGTCACAACAGTCTGTCTTTAACAGCTTATAAGTTGTTGTTTAAAAATCAATTTACCTACGGAAAAAACAAATGGGATTTTTATTTCCAAAACACAAGTGTTGCTCTCTGGGGTGAGTAATGTTGCTGTGGTAGTTTGGATGAGCGGTTCAAAAAAGCCCATAAAATGTAATCTTTTGTAGTTAAATCAACATGCAAACGGCTGACAGATAGCCTTTATGTGTCTGTAATCTATAAGATCTTTCCCAGTAAATCATAAGTGATGTTTTATAGTCTCTGCTTAGTGAATTCCTTTGATGTGTGCTCCAGTGAGCTCTAGGGTTTCTTTACTGTCTAATCATCCACAGTCACGCTGAACCTCATTGTCTCAACAGGCCTAAACAATGATGTATAGGATCCCGCCGAGCTGCTGCCCGAGGGGTTTCATCTGTTTACTCGTATCAGATCCTTCACCGTATAAGTCATTCCTGCCCTCGAGGACTCTCTCGGACTCTGATCGGCGTTGGTCCGCCTCACCTGTCCAGGTGGAACGCTGCAATCTCAGCATTGTGTCTCTGAAAGTCCACAAAGTAGAAGAAGTTCTCTGGCGTCTCTTCGTGTCGCTCCTGTCTAGAATCAAGAAGGACCATTTCTATCAGTTCAACCTAAAGCAAAGTGCAGTAATCAATAAATCTAAATAACAAAATGTTACCTCATTGGTTTAAACATAGCTTTGCCAAAGTCTTGGAGCTTCAGGGCCAACTTCAGGTGAAGACCGCTTGGTTTAACCACTGATTGGACAGTCAGAATAAAAGAAAATGGTTATATTTCTGGTTATATATATTTATATATATATATATATATATATAAAGAAGTTTCTTCTGCTCAACAAGCCTGCATTTATTTGATATAAAGTACAGCAAATACAGTAAAATTTTTAAATATTTTTAAAATATTTAAAATATCTGTTTTCTATGTGAATATCTGTTCAAATGTAATTTATTTCTGTGATGCGCAGCTGAATTTTCAGCATCATTACTCCAGTCTTCAGTGTCACATGATCCTTCACAAATCATTCTAATATGCTGATTTGCTGCTCAACAAACATTTAATATTATTATTATTATTATCAATATTTAAAACACAACAATACATTTTCTTCAGGATTCTTTGATAATTAGAAAGATCAGCATTTATTTGAAATAAGATTTTTTTTTTTTTTGTAACATTATACACTGTACCATTCTAAAGCTTGGAGTCAGTATTTTTTTGGTAAAGAAATTATAGAAATTAATACTTTTTTAGCAAGGATGCTGTAAATTGATTAAAAGTGATGATAAACACATTTATAATGTTACAAAATAATTCTAATTCAGATAAAGGCTGTTCTTCTGAACTTTCTATTCATCAAATAAAACTGAAAAAAATCTACTCAGCTGTTTTCAACATAATAATAATAATAATAATAATAAATGTTTTTTGAGCAGCAAATCAGCATATTAGAATGATTTCTGAAGGATCATGTGACACTGAAGACTGGAGTAAATTAAATTTTAAAATATATTCAAATAGAAAACAGTTATTTTAAATTGTAAAAAGATGTCATTTTTGCTGTATTTTGGATCAAGTAAATGCAGGCTTGGTGAGCAGAAGAGACATTAAAAATGTTACTGTTCAAAAACTTTTGACTGGTAGTGTATGTATGTGTGTATGTATATATATATATGCAAAATGAAATCCAGTACAACACATTCCTTTTTTAAAGTTGTGATATGTTGTGGTGGAAAACAGGATTAAAAATGTCAGGAAATTGTTGTAACACCTGACTCTTTTTGGACTGTGAGATCTTATTTTTTACTCCCCAGAGTCGACCTTTCAGCTGTAATAGTTTAATTACAGAGGGATCTTTACATAACGGGGTTTGCGGTGTACACTCCGCTCCAGCGCTGCTGTTCCTTTAGCTTTGTCTGAGGTTGTGGGAAGCCGTGGCAGGCTGCCGGCAACCCTAAACCGCGCCGTTCAGACTTCTTTTAGCTCCTTTCCAGCTCTATCATATCAATAGTTCGCAAACTCAACCGTGCTCCAAAATAACACGAGAGTAATGAGTGAAACAGAAAAACAACACAAAAGGTCGAGCCAAACAATAAAAACCTTGTAGTCATACTGTATTAGACGTTCATTTAAGCCAAATAGAGCTAAAAGGGGAAAATGTTGAGTGAAAACAGCATCTGGTTGACGTGTGAGCGCTCGGTCAGATGCGGTTGTGTGGTTTTTAAGAGGTGGACGTTTAGAGATGTTTACTCTAGACTGACTGGCTTTCGTGAGTTTGTTTCTGAAGGGTTAGAAAATCACCTCATCTACCTTTAACTAGTGGCCATTCATTATAAAACACCACCTTTGAAACTCTAGACTGTGGTACAGTGATGATTAACTGTAAATTACTTCAACATATATGGTAAAAATTATATTTTAAAAGATGATGCATGCAATTTTAGAGCAAAACACTGTTTTTGAAAAGCTAAACTGAATTAAATTGGCACAATAATGCAGTGAAAGGTTATTTCATTCACAAGACTATACATACATGTTTTTATATGCATGGGGTCGGTATGATTTTTTAATGTTTTTGAAAAAAGTCTCTTCTGCTCACCAAGCCTGCATTTGTTTGATCAAAAATACAGTAAAAATTCTCAAATATTATTACAATTCAAAATAACTGTTTTCTATATGAATATCTGTTAAAATGTAATTTTTTTTTGTAATCAAAGCTGTATTTTCAGCATCATTACTATCAAAACTAGCAAAACAAGCCAAAAGAGCTCTTTAGCTCCGGCCACTCCCAAGATATGTACAATAATATGCATATTTTGTTTCTATATTCAATACCAATCAGAAGTTTTTGAACAGTACGATTTTTAATGATTTTTAAAAAAGTCTCTTCTGCTCACCAAGCCTGCATTTATTTGATTAAAAGTACAGCGAAAACAGTAAAATTTTACTATATTTTTACTATTTGAAATAACTGTGTTCTATTTGAATATATTTTAAACTGTAATTGATTTCTGTGATGCGCAGCTGAATTTTCAGCATCATTACTCCAGTCTTCAGTGTCACATGATCCTTCAGAAATCATTCTAATATGCTGATTTGCTGCTCAACAAACATTCCTGATTATTATCAATGCTGAAAACAAAATATTTTTGTGGAAACCTTGATATATTTTATTTTTCAGGATTCACAGATGAATAGAAAGTTCAGAAGAACAGCATTTATTTGAAATTGAAATTTTTTGTAACATTATAAATGTCTTTACTGTCACTTTTGATCAATTTAATGCAGCCTTTATGAATAAAACTATTTAAAAACTATTTAATTGAATTCTTTTAAACAATATTACTGACCACAAACTTTTTAAATGGTACAGTAGTTCTTATGTATAATAATATACATATATGTTGCAAAAATAAAATCTGCAAAAATAATCACATGCATTTATAATTAATAATAACCAATCATCTTATACTGATTCATGTTATATTTTTGTTTTGGATTAAAATGTGTACACTACCAGTCAAAAGTTTTTTTTTTTTTTAAAGAAGTCTCTTCTGCTCACCAAGCCTGCATTTATTTGATCAAAAATACAGTAAAAATTGTGTAATATTATTACAATTCAAAATATCTGTTTTCTATGTGAATTTCTGTTAAAACGAAATTTATTTCAGTAATCAAAGCTGAATTTTCAGCATCATTACTCCAGTCTTCAGTGTCACATGATCCTTCAGAAATCATTCTAATAATCATTAGCAATGTTGAAAACAGTTGTGCTGCACAATATTCGTATTCATTCTGGATTCTTAGATAAATAAAACAGCATTTATTTAAAATCTTTCGTAACATTATAAATGTCTTTACTGTCACTTTTGATCAATTTAAATGCATCCTTGTTGAATAAAAGTATCAATTTGTTGAAAACAAAAAATCTTACTGATCCCAAATTTGAACACGTGCACACTGGAATGTTTCAGGTTACTTTTTTCAGCTAAAATGTTCAAATCTAGTAGAAAAATAGTGTTAAAATGTATGTTTACCTTGTGAGCAGTCACATGCGCCCTTCAATGCTTTCTCATCCTGAGTGAAATCTGTGAAATACACAGTGAAATCCTGCATTTGTATATTTCAGATTTGGGGTTTATTTCTCTGGTGCATCACGAAGCATCACCTGCACTGATGACGGTGGTCGTCTGCATGTCCCGCAGGAGTCTGTCGATGCTGCTGTCGTCTCTGGAATACAGCGCATAGCGGTTGATCCCGAGATGGAAGTGCAGCCAGCTGGCCTCGGGGTCAAAGATCACGGGATAATCAGGTATAGAGATGTTGGAAGCTGCTGCCGCCTCGATGTAGTACTTCTTCATTCTGTACAGGACAACGAGAGTTGGCATTGGAGATTGTTTGGGCTTTTACACAAATGTTATCTCTCATTATATCATCATTAGATACTGAAATGACATTACTTCTCTTTAAACATGAGAGTTACTTTCCCACACAAACACTTGGTCATGAACTGAGTTTAAATTGCACATTTGCTGAGTTCTCTTTTAAGTCATAATCCTTCATGGGTATTATTAGCTCTTAAAATAATAAGTTCCTGTAGCGTGCACAGGTCTGCACATGTAGGAATGTAGGAACCTTTAAGATGCAAAACAGCACAATCCTATTCCAAAGCCTCAGCAATCTGCCAACTGCATTTTTTGGCTCCCATAGGAAGAGACTTTATTTTTTATTACTGTAGAACTGAGTCACACACACACACACAGATATATATATATATATATATATAAATAAAAAATGTTGTGTATGTTTATGTAATTTAACATAATTTAAAAACCAGCATGAATATTATACTATTAATTCATTTTACATGAATTAATATTTGAATATGTAAATAAATATATTAGAAATAATGTATAAGTATAAATATTTTATGAATTTAACAAAATATTATAATTGTGTTACTTTTATTTATTTATTTATTGAACACAGGCATAATATAATAGTATTATTTTATTAAAAGGAATAGCATGAAATGTCATTCAACAAAAGAAACAGATAATAATAATATAAATAAAACAAATAAAATAACTAAATAAATAAATAATATAATAAACACTATTAAATTTATTCATAATAATTAAATATTAATATAATAAATTAATATTTATTTAAAGAATTCATATAATTGTATAAATTAAAACAGATATAATATAATACTACATAAACATTACAATAATAATATATTTAATATATATTATTATATATTTAATAATATTAATAATGCATATTTATAATATGCTTTATTTTTATTTTTTTATACTAGCATAATACTATTATAATTAAATGGGATAGAAAGAAACGACATTCACACATTCCTAATTTACCGCCATAATGTGATATATTTTTCAGGTCAACAAGATTAAAATAAATAAATAAATAGTTAATATAATAATATAATATAATATAACGCTATTAAATGAATACATGTAATAATTTAATATTAATATAATAAATCAATATTTATTTAAAGAATCTATATAACTTTATAAATTAAAACAAAAAATACATACAAAATTGAATAATATAATATAATAAAACACAACACTTTTAAATGAATACATGTAATAATTTATTATTAATATAATAAGTCCATATTTATTTAATTCATTGAATTTTATAAGTTAAAACAAAGATATAATATAATACTACATTAACATAATAATAATTAATAATAATAATATGCATTTAAATAAACATTTATAATTTGCTTTATTTATTTATTTATTTATTTATTTTTTACACTAGGCATAATACTATTATAATTAAATGGCATAGAAAGAAACGGCATTTACGCATTCCCAATTTATTGCCATGATGTGATATATTTTTTGCGCAAACAGAATAACATTACATGACATAATGACAGTACATAAGGAAAAAAGTGTAAGGAAGGATTATAATATAATATAAGTATATTATTTCATTATTTCCCAGTGAAATTCTGATAATGAGGTTGTAATCTGCAGTAAATGCTATAATTTCTCCTAATATACCAGAGGAAACTAACTATAATATAGTATTTTTTTAAGATATTTTAATCGCTAAGGTGCAACCTTTAACATTTGATTTTATGTGCATGTGAACGACTTTTTACTAATTTTGTCAGATTCATGCATCATAGAATTGAGTCTCTGGCAGAAACTGAATCGCCACGTCGCAGATCATCGATCCTTTTCAGAGCAAATATTTGCCGTTGATCCTCACAAGTTGTCACCGTGACCTCTACATGCATCAACTCCACACAATATCATGCAGAAAGGAGAAATTAGTTGAAAGATGAATATAAACTCCAGAAATGTTTATTGTGGCAGAGACCCAGCAGGAGCCCACGCATCACAACACGAGTGAGTTCTCTCGTCTCTGCTTCCATAGCTACAGCACTTCAGCTGCGCTTCACACCGCCAGCGTTTGCAGCTGCCTCATCAGCGTGTTTATGCTCATAAATATAGCGCAAGCAAACTTTTGAGGTGTTTTTCACCCCCTGAAGATCAGCAATCAAAGACGCTGACCACCGACGACCCACCCACAGCTCTTGAAACAACACGATCTGGACTCGAGCGAGCTGATTAGAGTGGCTGCTTCATGGCAAACCTCTGATTATGTGGGAGACACTTGCGCTGCCCATCGGCCTGAACGCCATCACGGCCAGGACCATTAAAAGAGTGATTTGTCTACATCGCTGCCTTTAAAACGCAACATATAACCTACAAAACAAGTTCTTACTAAACTCAACTCAAAATCACATTTCCGTGGGGCAGCAAGAGGGAGTTCAGCTATAAAAAGAGATCATATGAACCAAAGATTCTGCAGCACTGGCTCACTGAGAGAATACAGTGACCAAGCTCGCAATGATTAATATTTTAATAGTTTTCTATGTGAATATCTGTTAAACTGTAATTTATTTCTGTGATGCGCAGCTGAACTCCAGTCTTCAGTGTCACATGATCCTTCAGAAATCACTCTAATATGATGATTTGTTGCTCAACAAACATTTGTTGTTATTATCATTATTATTATTATCAATTTTTAAAACTGAGTACATTTATATATATATATAAATATAATATATATAATCTTATATTGTGAGCTTGGCAGCTGTATTCTATTAGTAAAGCATATAAATATATATATATTATATATATATATATTGGAATTTATAGAATTGAATACTTTTATTTAGCAAGGATGCTTTTAATAAATAAATGCTGTTCTTCTGATTTTCTATTCATCAAAGAAACTTGAAAAAAATCTACTCAGCTGTTTTCAACATAATAATAATAATAATAATAATAATAATAATAATAAATGTTTTTTTGAGCAGCAAATCAGAATATTAGAATGATTTCCAAAGGATCATGTGACACTGAAGACTGGAGTAATGATGCTGAAAATTCAGTTTTGATCACTGTAAAATAACATTTTAAAGTATATTCAAATAGAAAGCAGTTATTATAAATAGTAAAAATATTTCACAGTTTTACTGTTTTTGCTGTCCTTTAGATAGTTATTTAAATAAATAGTATTTTGCTATTTAAACAAAAGCATAACAAAATACTACTATATGAATTCATATAATAATAAATATGTAATTATTTATTTAAATAAAGAATAATATTATAATTATTATTTTTTTTTATTTATTAAAACACCAAGGAATAATTTCTATTAATATAACTATATATATATATATATATATATATATATATATATATATATATATATATATATATATATAAACCCACACATAAAAATTTAATTAATTATATAATAAAATAAAGTTTTTATTTAATATTTATATTTATATATTGGTTTC
This sequence comes from Cirrhinus mrigala, assembly GCA_036247105.1. Lineage (NCBI taxonomy): Eukaryota > Metazoa > Chordata > Actinopteri > Cypriniformes > Cyprinidae > Cirrhinus > Cirrhinus mrigala. The sequence goes on from CM070018.1 coordinate 30,461,086, forward strand.
ACTTTGAATGTCTCTTTAACACGTTCTGTCAACTATAAGTAACGTTGCACCTACATGTCTACAAACTCTCATTAGTGTTAGTAGAGTATTTGTGGACTGGAAGGCTTAGGGTTAAAACAAGTTGACATGTACTTGCAAAGTTGCTTACAGTCAGTAGAATGTCTGTTGGGAGAGCATCACAATAAAAATGTAGCAGATATTAAGCAGATAGTCTATTAATACTCTAATGAGAGTTAGTAGACATGCAGGTGCAGTGTTACTTATTGTCAACAGAATGTTCAAAAAGTGAGCATTTTTACACTTTTAAAAAACACAACATAATGTAATGCTATTATAGGCATAATATAATACTACTAAATAATAAAATAAATATATAATAATAAAAATAATTAGCATTTAAAATAATTTTAATAAGTTTTTTTTTTTTTTTCACATGATCCTGAAGTATGGCTAAAAGTATCAAACTGAGATTCCACTATATTTCCAGTACATTGTTTTTTGGTGCTTTACTTTTACCCTGTATATCAGCGACTCCACATGTCCCAATCCAGAGCGTAAGCACACACCGATCTGTGCACAAATGCAAGCAAACAATACACCGAGCCACGTCATCTATTTTAATCTGTCGGCTCTGTCAATAATGTCCTAACTCATGTTTACGAGTTCAGTATGCCCTTTACCTTTACACAGACGTCAATTCAAACTGCAGGAAAAAGGCTGTAAATAAACTTCATGCTCTAGTTTCTACCAGTACAGTATATACCTGACATGACTCGTACATTTAGTTTTGTTAGTGTAAACGAATGAATTTAGATCAATTAAGTTAGACTTGAATATAATTCATTTAGATGTCACCATAAAATGCCATTGTGACAACTTACCCCATGTGCGTTAAAACCTAGTGAAAATGTTCAATGCTTATTATTAACAACTTAACAACTTGAAGTGTCACACTATTTAACACAAAGTACCTCTCCCAGCGGCTCACTTTCCTCTTGTAGTAAGTCATGAGCTCCTCTTCCTGCAGAAGCCGCTCGTCGGGCCCCAGATCCGGGAGATGGATGTTGTAGAGCGGATGCTCGAAGAGCCGATCCAGCTTGGAGCCTCGCTCGGTGGAAACCGTGGTGAAATTCTGGCTCGTGGTCCACGAGACGCTCGTAGCACCTCCGTTCTCCAAACTGCCGTTGGTGACCCCGCACGCGCAGCTTCCTCTGGGCAGATGATACCAGGTTTTGAGTCTGGGAAGCAGGACGAAGTGGATGTCGGCCGCCAGGAGGGTGACCAGAGTGACGGCCACCAGCAGCCGGTCCCTCCTCATGTCTCCAGATTGGGTTGAGATGTCCTCCGAGCTGGCTAAGTTGGGAAAAACGATCTCGGCTTCTTCATCGGCAAATCCATTCAGCAGAGCCGCGCGTTGCTCCTCACAGTAGCTCGCACATCTGACCCAGACAGCGCAGCGCAGCGCCCTTCTGAGTCAACTCGCTTTGCTTTCTCTCTCTCTTTCTTTCTCTGTGCGTTCTGCTGCTCTGGACTGAAGCGTGGAAGCAGAGCGTTTTCCTTGCCTTCGGGCAACATTCCAGCTGCACCTTCCCACTTCCCATGTAGACACAGCCTCCCATCAAAAACACACACACGCGCAGATAAACACACACACACACACACACACACACACACACTCATGCTGGAGAGAGACAGAGAGGGAGTCGGAAAGCAGCTCTGAGTGCCAGCGCACATAAACGGAGTGTTTTCAGTCGAGAAATAAAAAGGCCTGGGTTTTTTCTGCACGTTTCACTGGAACAGCACAACTCGCTGCTGTGTGAGGTGGACGGGAAGCACCGGTCGAGTTTCCCAAACTGCATCTGGACCGCTGCGAACATCTGCCGTTTGTTTGGGTTTGGATACGCGTGTTCGCGGATCAGCTGTAAAATCACATTTCTGAGGCTCCGTATAATTTTAAAACTATTTAGTCTTCGGGATGAGAGGGAAAACGGCAGAAAAATCTCCATAAACAACCCAACGGATGCAGAATGAATTATCAACTGGTCTAAAAATAGATTTTGGAAAAGGCATTCGCTTTCGTTTTCAGAGGTTTTTGCCTTTTTTTCTCTTCTTAAAAAATAAAATAAAATAGAAAACTTTTTTTTTCTGATATGTTTTTGTTATTTTTGTTTCTATTATTATTGTTGTTATTATTATTATTATTATTATTATTGGCTTTTCTGTTGTGATTGTAATATACTTTGTGTGCTACTCACTGGTTGCTGATCAATAAAAAAAACAAATAATAATAATAATAATAAAACATAAAATAAATTAAATAAATAAATAAAACTAAGGCCTAAATTTAATCACCATGTAACAGATCATTGATCCTTGTGATCACTGTGATTCTGATTTGTTATATGCTTTGTGTGCTACTCACTGGCTGCTTTAAAAATAAATAAATAAATAGACAAATAAAATAAATAAAAAATTAAATTAAATTAAATTAAATTAAAAAGGCCTACATTTAAGATTTATAATTTGAATTGCATATAAAATCCATTTGGATTACACAGTTTTAAGAAATAAACAAACGAATGCTACATATTTCTCAGTCATACACAATGAATCAGGTTAAGAACCAAGTAAGATTTTTGTTCTCAAAAAAAATCATGAGATCAAACATGAGTTTATTAACTAGTTGCATCTTTTGATCTAATTTTAATAAGTAAATTTTTAAAACGCATTCATTCAAATGGTTAAGAATCAGCACAGACCTGTTCAATCTTACATTTATTCAGCTAGTAAGTATGAACATGGTTAAAATATGGCTATACTGTATAGAGACTGAAACACATTTACTGATGAGAAACGCATAAGCGTGCTTATTTCTTGTGTTTCATTTATGTATGATTGACAAATCACATTAAGTTTCTTTATGTTAAAACTGTAATCCAAATGGATGGAAATTTTACATGTAATCCAACTACATGAATCTCAAAGTGACAGTTCACTCGAAAATGAAAACTGAAGTTGTTCCAAACCTGCTTGAGATTCTTTCTTCTGCTAAACACAAAAGAAGACATTTTTAAGAATGTGGGTAAACAAACAGTTTTTGGTACCCATTGACTTCCATAGTATTTTTCAGCATACTATGGGGACCTTCAAATCACCTACTCTTCAAATGACATGTAGAAAACAACTCGAGAGTGAGTAATGATGACAGAATTGCCATTTTTGGCTGAACTATCTCTTTAAATCTAGGCCTGAGTGTTTTTTTGAGTGTAGAAATAAAACAAAACATAGACGCAAGTGTTTCTCAACACTGGGAAGTGTTGGGAAAGACACAGGAGTGGATGACTTGAAAATCCACTGCTATTTTGAAGTGCAGTTCACTTCATGCTGAAAAACAAAGACATGTTGTTTGCAGCTGTTGTTGACATTTGCAAACACTGAACAGTATGTATTTGGTTAACACCCCGTTCATTACTACTACCAGATGAACTCAATCTTGACCGAATGCCAACGTTCAGGAAGAAGTGGCTTCTGGGTAACACTTGAGAAATTTCATCAGCCAACTCCGTACTGTGACGTTCAGATGCGTGGAGTTTATTTTCATGCTGCTGGATCCAGATCGGGAACACTCACATTGCACTTCATTTTTTTCCTGCCGGAGCTGAAGTGTCACTGATGCTTGAAGATTTATAAGCTTGTTTTGTACATCCTCCAAAGCCTTGCGCTTTGCGTTTTGTTTACTTGTACTCTTCGTTATCTGTCTTGGATTATTCATGCAGAGCAGCTCCAAAGCTTCCAGGAATTCTTTCAACAAATTATATAACAGAATGTCAGAAGCTGGCTTTTGGGAAAATTGGTGAGAAGAAAGTTTCCTAGTCAAAAAAAAAAAAAAGAAAGAAAGAAAAATATTCATGCATATAGTATCCATGATGAGATGAACTTCACACAGGCATCATTTCTACTCACTTGTCTTGCTATCAAACGAACGCATTCCACACTGAGAGGGAGTTTCTGCATTCCCAGACGAGCAGGCCGTCACGTTTCACATTTGAGCGTACAGTTGTCCAGTTCTTCTTGAATGGATAGATGGAAGAAGCAATAAATCACGGCGCAGAGCTGCGCTCGTGTTCAGCTGATGAACGATCGGCTCGTGGAGCGCCAGAGGACGTGCGGTGCAGGAGAAGCGGTGTTGATGGTGCTTGTGATATTTCATAAATTAAACGACTCATTATGTGTGACTTTATAAGCTCTAGGGGGAACAATGATTCCAAAACCGCGTCCTATTGACCATAACAACTGTGTAAATTTGATTTGAACACCGCAAATTATGAATTTTGTAGTTCCCTGGAAAAGAATTTGTTTTCGGATTATTTGCGGTACTTGGCTGCCTGTGATTTTATTGAATTATACACTGTCATTCAAAAGTTTGAGATCAGTAAGATTTATAATGTTTATTTATTTATTTTTTTTTTTTTTTAAAGAAGACTCTTAAGCTCATCAAAGTTGCATTTATTTAACAGAAATAAAGTAATATTACGAAATATTATTGCAATTTAAAATAACAGTTTTCTATTTTAATATACTTTAGAATATGATTTACTTGTCTTCAGTGCCACATGATCCTTCAGAAATCATTTCAGTATGTTCATTTATTATCACTGTTGGAAGCAGTTGTGCTGCTTAATATTTTCTTTGGAACCTGTGATTCTTTTTTCATGATTCTTTGATGTATAAAAACTTAAAAAGACATTTATTCAAAATAGAAATCTCAATCAATCAATTTAACACATCCTTGCTGAATCAAAGTATTCATTTCTTTCAAACAAAGAAACTTTACAATATTAGTGTATATTGTTAGAAAAGATTTCTATTTTAAATAAATGCTGTTCTTTTAAACGTTTCACCCATCAAAGAATCCTGGAAAAAAATATCACTGGTTCCAAAAAAAAAAAAGTTAAGCAGCACAACTGTTTCCAACATTGATAATAAATCAGCATATTAGAATGATTTCTGAAGGATCATGTGACACTGAAGACTGGAGTAATGATGCTGAAAATTCAGCTTTGCACCACAGGAATAAATTCTAGGTTAAAGTATATTAAAATAGAAAACCACTATTTTAAATCCCAATAATATTTCACAATACTAATGTTTTTTTTCTGCATTTTTGATTAAACATACACAGCCTTGAAGAGCAGAAATGACTTCTTTAAAAAACATCAAACTTTTTAACGGCAGTGTATTCTCTAGGGAGTAGTTTATGGTTTCTAAGGCATTGCTGGGGTGTTGTTTGTGGTCTCTTTGACTACACTGTAAAAAGTTTTCAAAAGTTTTAACTTAAAAACTCAAATTTAGCAGCTGCCTTCAAATTTTAAGTTAAAGCAACTTAAAAGTACAAGTCATTTTAACTGATTTTATTGTAGTGAGTTGAAATGACTTGTAGTTTTAAGTTGATTTAACTTAAAATTTTAAGGCAGCTAAGTTTTTACACTGAAACTGGTGAAAACTTTTTACAGTGTACGTACACACTGTAATGTTTCAAGAGTGTCAACTGCATTTAAAACTGTAATGACTGACACAACCACAGCAACGTTTTGGCATCTCGCACATTCTAAAACAATGACCAAAGACTTTCCAGCTCTTGAAGGGTTGCCATGTCCACTTATTATAAGCAACTCTTATTAAGCATCTCTGGGCTTGGCTTTTAAAGAGATCTAGATTATGGAGTTAATAAAGTAGGCAGGTGCAAGTCACTATATTTTGGAATGTGGCTTACTTCCAAGATAACATGTTTGGATTTGAGTTTATTATTAGCCTGTTCTTATATGCTGTTTTGTAAAGCAAGATCTGGCAACTCTAATGAGTCAAACTGTACCCTGTAATTTCTTGCACTGCACATACAGAAAAGAAACAACTCTGACACGCATGTAAATACGTTATTAAAATAGTTGTTTAGTTTGGTCCTGTACACACTGTGCAGAATTTTTCAGGAGTTTGTGGTCGTCACTCCCATAAATGATAGAACTGTGTGTACAGAACAGGATTAAACACTAACAGGTGAAATGACAACCGAATTTAGCTGAGTGTGGCCTAAATGCGATGCAGTTGCTAGTGTTTTCTATGTGGTTGCAATGACATTGCAAGGGTGTTGTTGGTGGTTTCCATATGGTTGCTTGTGATATTTCATGAATTAAAAGTCTCATTCTGTGACTTCATAAACTCCAGTGGAAACAAGGTTTCAAAACCACGTCCAATGGACCATACTGTTTGAATTTGATTTGCACACCATGAATTATGAATTTGGTGGTCCCATGGAAAATAATATTGTTTTCAGATGAGGTACCTGGCTGCTTGTGTTTGGGATCATATTTTGGATTTGTGTCCAGAGAGGCGTTTATTTTGTTTGGAGCGGCGCTGCAGTGGACACATTCCTCTATGAGGTCTGGACTGCAGTGTCGGTCTAAAAGTGCTTTCAGTGACTACAATCACAGGCTGCTAATTGGTACGTACGGACATCCTGAGGTCACAGCGCTGGAGACGGATGGAGCCACTCACATGGAGCTCCTGGCCTGCGCCTGTGATCAATAGGACTCTACGGTGTAACTTCCTGCTCCATTCAAGCCTGTATGTACAATACTGTATGTGCATGACCTGATTTTCAGGTTGCACTTGTGCATCTAATTTGTTTTGCACTAATCGTTTGTTCCACAAGGTGGCAGCACTGGCCCGGGCTGCTGTTTCACAGTAGAAAACAAACTAAAGAGACGGAGCAACAACAAAAAAATGGGGGTGACTGCAACAACACCAGACGTCCACATTGAGCGTTGGTGTGGGGGGGTTATGAGATTAGTTAAAGAGTACAAGGACATTTTTATCAGTCATAACATCTGGAGAGAAATAGCGCAGACAAATATGAAAGTTTGCATTTCTGCATTTGCACAAAAGTCTAGCATGCATACACGTAAAAAATGAAGTGTACTTTGGGCTTCAGGGTGACGTGTGATTGCTTGTGCTAAATCCTGGGTGATGCGAGAGTGTCGTTTTGTTATATGGTTGTTTTAAAATGTTGCTTGGCTGTTTTTGAAGCTGTTCTGAGAGGTTTGTCAGTGCATTACTATGCAGTTGCTAGGGTGTTCTGGGTAGTAGTTCGACTTTATTCTCGTAATATTTCGACTTTATTCTCGCAATATTTCGACATTATTCTCAGTATTTCGACTTTATTCTCGTAATATTTCGACTTTATTCTCGCAATATTTCGACTTTATTCTCAGTATTTCGACTTTATTCTCGTAGTAGTTCGACTTTATTCTCGTAATACTTCGACTTTATTCTCAGTATTTCGACTTTATTCTCGTAATATTTCGACTTTATTCTCAGTATTTCGTCTTTATTCTCACAATATTTCGACTTTATTCTCACAATATTTCAACCTTATTCTCAGTATTTCGTCTTTATTCTCGCAATATTTCGACTTTATTCTCACAATATTTCAACCTTATTCTCAGTATTTCGTCTTTATTCTCGCAATATTTCGACTTTATTCTCAGTATTTCGTCTTTATTCTCACAATATTTCGACTTTATTCTCACAATATTTCAACCTTATTCTCAGTATTTCGTCTTTATTCTCGCAATATTTCGACTTTATTCTCAGTATTTCGACTTTATTCTCGTAATATTTCGACTTTATTCTCGCAATATTCCGACTTTATTCTCAGTATTTCGACTTTATTCTCGTAGTATTTCGACATTATTCTCGCAATATTTCAACTTTATTCTCAGTATTTCGTCTTTATTCTCGCAATATTTCGACTTTATTCTCAGTATTTCGACTTTATTCTCGTAATATTTCGACTTTATTCTCGTAGTAGTTCGACTTTATTCTCGTAATATTTCGACTTTATTCTCGCAATATTTCAACTTTATTCTCAGTATTTCGTCTTTATTCTCGCAATATTTCGACTTTATTCTCGCAATATTTCAACTTTATTCTCAGTATTTCGTCTTTATTCTCGCAATATTTCGACTTTATTCTCAGTATTTCGACTTTATTCTCGTAGTAGTTCGACTTTATTCTCGTAATATTTCGACTTTATTCTCAGTATTTCGACTTTATTCTCGTAGTAGTTCGACTTTATTCTCGTAATATTTCGACTTTATTCTCGCAATATTTCGACTTTATTCTCAGTATTTCGTCTTTATTCTCGCAATATTTCAACTTTATTCTCAGTATTTCGACTTTATTCTCGCAATATTTCGACTTTATTCTCAGTATTTCGACTTTATTCTCGCAATATTTCGACTTTATTCTCGCAATATTTCGACTTTATTCTCAGTATTTCGACTTTATTCTCGTAATATTTCGACTTTATTCTCGCAATATTCCGACTTTATTCTCAGTATTTCGACTTTATTCTCGTAGTATTTCGACATTATTCTCGCAATATTTCAACTTTATTCTCAGTATTTCGTCTTTATTCTCGCAATATTTCGACTTTATTCTCAGTATTTCGACTTTATTCTCGTAATATTTCGACTTTATTCTCGTAGTAGTTCGACTTTATTCTCGTAATATTTCGACTTTATTCTCGCAATATTTCAACTTTATTCTCAGTATTTCGTCTTTATTCTCGCAATATTTCGACTTTATTCTCAGTATTTCGACTTTATTCTCGTAGTAGTTCGACTTTATTCTCGTAATATTTCGACTTTATTCTCAGTATTTCGACTTTATTCTCGTAGTAGTTCGACTTTATTCTCGTAATATTTCGACTTTATTCTCGCAATATTTCGACTTTATTCTCAGTATTTCGTCTTTATTCTCGCAGTATTTCGACTTTATTCTCGTAATATTTCGACTTTATTCTCGCAATATTTCGACTTTATTCTCAGTATTTCGACTTTATTCTCGTAATATTTCGACTTTATTCTCGCAATATTTCGACTTTATTCTCAGTATTTCGACTTTATTCTCGTAGTATTTCGACTTTATTCTCGCAATATTTCAACTTTATTCTCAGTATTTCGTCTTTATTCTCGCAATATTTCGACTTTATTCTCAGTATTTCGACTTTATTCTCGTAATATTTCGACTTTATTCTCGCAATATTTCGATTTTATTCTCAGTATTTCGACTTTATTCTCGTAGTATTTCGACTTTATTCTCGCAATATTTCAACTTTATTCTCAGTATTTCGTCTTTATTCTCGCAATATTTCGACTTTATTCTCAGTATTTCGACTTTATTCTCGTAATATTTCGACTTTATTCTCGCAATATTTCGACTTTATTCTCAGTATTTCGACTTTATTCTCGTAGTATTTCGACTTTATTCTCGTAATATTTCAACTTTATTCTCAGTATTTCTACTTTATTCTCGTAGTAGTTTGACTTTGAACAGAATGTCTATATCTCGCAACCTCGGTTTTCATTTAAGAAAAATCATTTATTGCTAAAATACATACACAGTCAAATTTCAAAAAAATATTTTACAAATATTTTTGCTCTATTAAATTAAAATACAAAATATTGTATACAAACTTTGATGTGGTGGAACAATGATGGCACAAAAGACTGAGAAGGTGTAAAACAGTGTAAATCAGTGTATAGTCACTGACCTGTGTCAAAAAGTAAAACATACGGGCTGTCTAGTCATCCAGTATTTCACAATGCAGAGAATCTTCAGAGGAGAGCGTGCGAGAGCTCACTTCTGTTCCTCTAGAGGAAATCTGCCTTATCTTCAGTTTCCAAGGCTTCAGAGGCACATCTTTCAGCTCACTGATCTCCTAAAAACAGTTACACATATTTTATCTCACAGTTCTCACATGACTGTGGTGAAGATTTTTGTAGTCGGCTAGTAGTTGATAATTGAATGCATTTTTCAGCTAATCAAAAGGGTTTTAAATGCTTAAAGCTCTGTTTTCCACTGTGGTGGAGACAGTGAATTGTGTGTGACTTGTGTGATGTGGTTGCCATAACAATGTCTGGCTCCCTTAAACGTGCTGTTACAGTCAGTAGCCCGTCCTGGCATACGCCGACGCATCTGCGCTCTCTCACCATAAACTCACCATCCTCCGTCACTCATTTGTCATTTCATTTCCAGCCAGGCGTTCGCTTGAACATTTCACAGAGAAAAACCCTTTGAGTGTTCTCATTCCCTCTCTGCAAAGGCTTCACTAGCCAAGCAAAACATCAGTGTGTTGAGCCGTTCATGGCAACAAACACACAACAAACGCTGAACGCGAAAACTCTGTGCTGTTCTCGTCACACAAGGGATAAAAAAAACAGGGTGGTGTCTTTGTTTTTCTCCTCCGTTGGTTTTAAAGAGCTTTCAATCAGTGCCCAGTGTCATGCAGCCACAGGTATGTTTGTGTGACTGTCACAGGCATCATTTATGGTGTGGACACGTCTTCAGCAGTTTTCAGCATGGCCAGTTTTTCCCCACCACTTTGTGAAATAAAAGCATTTCCAATAGGATTTTTTTTTGTGTGTGTGTCATAATGATAGGTGATCCATACTGTTATTTTTAAAACCAATTTTGATTATTATATTATATTTAATATTATATTTTTAAATATTTTAATGTATTCTTTTTTTAAAAAATTTGAAAATTGTTATTTTTATTTGTTTTAATCTTGAATTTGTTCTTTTTAATATTTAATGATGTTAATAATGTTTAATGTTTAATTTTTTTTGGCATTTTTAGCCTTTATTATGATCAGAATGGACAGCAGATGGGGGCGGGACCGGGAAAGGTCCTCGAGTCAGGATTCAACACGGGACACCCATAGTGCAACGGCGCTGTATGTCGGCGCAGTGCCCACAAGGCTATTGCGCCGACTAAATTTGGTCTTTTTAATAAAAATAACAAAAATACAAATGGTTGTGTTGAAATTTTAGATCTGGATTCTGGAAAATTTGCATCTATTTTATTTATAAGCAATTTAATTTAATTTAATTTAATCTGAACAGAAACTGGAAAATAAACAGAAACAATAGTTATTTAAGGAAAAAAAATATTATTTTTTTTTCTAAGCATTCTAAGCAGTTAGATTATTTAAATTTATTAGTAATAACATAATATATATAACACAAATATATGAATTTCATTATTATTATTATTATTTCAATATTATTACTATTATTTAATTATTTATTTAGTTTAATTTATACCTGGGTTTCTGCCCCCAGTTGAGAACCAAAATTCATAGACTACTTTTTCAAATCAATAAAACATCTCATTTTGTGTTCATGTTCATGAGTTGAGCTTTTACCTTTTCATGACATCACAACTTGTGTGCCTGTCCCATAACAACAATCCCATCCCCACCATTTCAAAACAAAGTCATGCTCATGTTAACAGCAATGACTTTAACACGCTAAACATCTAAGGAAAGACTGACTAACCGGCAGCTCCAGAGCCTGAAGCGGTGTGAACTCATTCCCAAAGCGACAGAGCTTTTCACAGCTAATATCTCGTGGCCTGCGTTGGCGTGCAGTCATCTTAATCTCCACATCCCCAAACGCATGATCTCCAGAGAGAACCTGAGACACACAGTGAAGACCGCACTGTGTAGAGGAATCCTATACAAACAGTCAAGTACTGTAGTTTTAGCATCTAAACTGAACTGAAATTTCAATGTCTTGACTTACCTTACTGTATTTTGGCAGTGGGAACTTTTCCAAAGAGCTGCTGCGGTCAGACATGCACTCAGAGTCTGGGGTTTCCAGAGCCGTATGGAGTCTCTGTAGGTCTAGAGCTAATTCTGCAATGAGAAATAGATGTTACATTGTAACAAATAAATTACTTAGGCAAGGCAAGGCAAGGCAAGTTTATTTATATAGCACATTTCATACACAAAGGTAATTCAAAGTGCTTTACATAAAAGGAAGTAGAATAATCATAACAACAACAATCACAACAATAAAACAAAAAAAAAATTAAAATTATTTAAAAATTGATTTAAAATAAAATTTAAGACAGATAAAAAGGAAAAGGATTATACATAGTGTAAGTAGTTCGGACGTAGCACAGTGCTCATTCAGTAAATGCACAGATAAACAGATGAGTTTTGAGTCTAGATTTAAATGTAGCTAATGTTTTAGCACATTTGATCTCTTCTGGAAGCTGATTCCAACTGTGAGCAGCATAATAGCTAAAAGCGGATTCCCCTTGTTTTGTGTGAACCCTGGGTATTTCTAACTGACTCAATCCTAATGATCTGAGTGGTCTGTTAGGTTTATATTCAGTGAGCATATCTGCAATGTATTTAGGTCCTAGGCCATTGAGTGATTTATAAATGAGTAAAAGTACTTTAAAATCAATTCTAAATGTAACTGGAAGCCAGTGTAGGGACCTGAGGACTGGTGTGATATGCTCAGATTTTCTGGTTCTAGTCAGAGAACATTAAGATGTTACTTAATGTAACATCTTTATAAACCAGTGTTATTTTAGCATTATTTACTGTATATACTATTACAGTTTTATTAATATTTTGAATTAGCTTTTATTTTTATACTTTTAGTTTTCATTTTCATTTATTTTTGGTAATTTTTTTAATGTGCTTTTATCATTTGTTAGTTTTTGTTTAAATGAATGAATAAATAAACAAATAAACAAAACTGTTTTTTTAATCCAGGGACATTTACAGTATAAGAATGTAAAAAAGGGTGAATTTTGAATTTGTGTCTTCTACATGTTATCCCAGAATCCCCTGAGCAGCTGCTCTGATAGATCAGCACTCAAGAAGATATTGGAGGAAGTCCGAGCATCAGCAGACATCTAATTCTCTGATGAGCGTCTAGACAGCTGCAGGAATCGAGTAACACACCCAGCTCTGTCGGGAGGCTCGGTTAATCGCTTGTTTTGGCATAACGAGGACTTAGTGCAGACCGGGAGCCGGAGCTGAGGGAAGTGAGCTCAGCAAACTGCCAGATCCTGTCGGTCTGCGCCGAACGCTCGCTCTTCACAGTCAGAGGGACAGTACAATCATGGCTTTTCAAGTAATGCCACTACGTTGGGCGGTTTTGTTATTTGGGTTGTTTTTTGAGTGCAAATGTATTAAATCAAGACTTTTTAATACTTTGGAAAGAAGTCTCTTCTGCTCACCAAGGCTGCATTTATTTAACCAAAAACACATTAAAAAAAATTGAAATATTATTATAATTTAAAATAGCTGTTTTCTATGTGAATATCTGATAAAATGTAATCTATTTAAGTGATCAAAGCTGAATTTTTAGCATCATTACGCCAGTCTCCAGTGTCACATGATCCTTCACAAATCATTCTAATATGCTGCTCAACAAACATTCCTGATTATTATCAGTGTTGAAAACAATTGTTTTGGACAATATTGTTGTGCCAGCTGTGAAACATTTTATTTTTCAGGATTCACAGATGAATAGAAAGTTCAAAAAACAGCCTTTATTGAAGCAGAAATCTTTTGTAACATTATAAATGTCTTTACTGTCACTTTTGATCAATTTAATGCATCTTTGATGAATAAAAGAATGCATTTCTTAAAAGAAAAATAAAACTTACTGAGCCCAAAATTTTGAACGACCATGTGAGCACATGACTGGTCATAAAAGGATTACACCACATCCAAAATAAAAATTCCTGATAATTTACTCACCCCCATTTCATCCAAGATGTTCATGCCTTTTTTTCTTAACTGAAAGTTAAAAATGCAGTTTCAATGCAGCTTCAAAGGGCTCTAAATGATCCCAGCCGAGGATTAAGGGTCTTATCTAGCAAAATGATTGGTTATTTTCTAAAAAAAAAGACAATTTATATACTTTTTAACCTCAAATGCTTGTCTTGTCTAGTTCTGTGATGCACATGTGAACTCTGTGCACTCCAGGTCAGTACAGTTAGGGTATGTCAAAAAACTCCCATCTCATTTTCTCCTACAGCTTCAAAATCATCCTACATCGCTGCAGAAGCACCGACCCAGTGTTTACAAAGTGAGCATGCAAAGAAGATCAAACAGCAATGCAGGACGATTTTGAAGTTGGAGGAGAAAACAAAATGAGTTTTTTGACAAACCCTAACTGTATTGACCCGGATTACACAGAGTACACACATGCGCATCGCAAAGCTAGACAAGATGAGCATTCGTGATTAAAAAGTGTATAAATATGAGTTTTTTCAGAAAATGACTGATCGTTTTGCTAGAAAAAACTTTATTCCTCGGCTGGGATCGTTTAGAGCCCTTTGAAGCTGCATTGAAACTGCATTTATAACCTTAAATCTGTTAAAGGAACACTCCACTTTTTTTGAAAATAGGCACATTTTCCAACTCCCCTAGAGTTAAACAGTTGAGTTTTACCGTTTTTGAATCCATTCAGCCGATCTCCGGGTCTGGTGGTAGCGCTTTTAGCATAGCTTAGCATAGATCATTGAATCTGATTGAACCGTTAGTATGTTGCTCAAAAATGACCAAAGAGTTTTGATATTTTTCCTATTTAAAACTTGACTCTTCTGTAGTTACATTGTGTTCAAAGACGCACGAAAAATAAAAAGTTGCGATTTTCTAGGCTGATATGGCTAGGAACTATGCTCTCATTTTGGCGTAATAATCAAGGAACTTTGCTGTGATGGGTGCGTAATATCATTGCGCCTTCTGCACCCATGGTACGGCAGCAAAGTTCCTTGTTTGTTACGCCAAAATGTAACTACAGAAGAGTCAAGTTTTAAATAGGAAAAATATTGAAACTCTTTGGTCATTTTTGAGCAAGATATTAACTAGGGATGCAACAATACAGTTAGTCCACGGTTCAATACGTACCTCGGTTTTTATCCACGGTTTTCGGTTCGGTTCTGATATCTTGCCATATTTGCGACAAATTAACAAAATACTCCCGTAAACCTATGCATTCTGGAAAAGGCGTGGTGTAGTATATGTCTGCTTATTTTTATCTTTTGAGAGAGGTATTATTTTTTCAAATTTTACGTAAAATAGAATAGGTTTCATTCATACTGGAAAAAAAACTTAATGAGATGGGGGTGAGAAATTTTTATTCTGGAAGTGGAGTAATCCTTTAAGTGGTCAGTGTGTGTGTGTGTGTGTGTGTGGTCTTGTTTTTATATCCTGGTGGGGACCTAAACCTGAATACACACGGACTCATGGGGAAACAAGCTTATAAATCATACAGAATGAGTTTTCTGTAAGGGGTAGGGTTAGGGTTAGGGTAAGGGGACAGAAAATACAGTGTGGACTAAAAACCATTGCACCTATGGAGAGTCCCCACAAGGATAATAAACCAGACTGTGTGTGTGTGTGTGTGTTTGGTAATGAGTGTTTCAGTCCACCTGTCTGCAGACTATCGCCTGCACTAAGGCTTGTCCCAGTGACCTCTGAACTTTCACCCCAGCAGATAAAACTCCCAGCGCTGACACGTGATTGGCTGTCCTCTGTGCTCTCCTGCTCCTCTTCTTTGACTGGACTAATACATTCTCTGTGGGGGATGTTAATGTATCATCGTTAGATATCAATGAGTAACAGAAGCACACAAATTACAGGTGTTTGCAGAACGGATGAGGTCAGTGAGGATGTGCACATGCATGTCATGACGTGGTCGCATAATGCTATCATTAAACATTAACCAGCTGCAAGTGGATCAATGCATTTACAAACACACATGTAGCGAAGGGATCACGCACTGGAAAATCACAATTTTGTCTCTTCTAAATTCATGTTGTTTCTTTGTAGAACACAAGGAGAAGTTTGAAAGGAAACGAAAATCGCTTTCAATCTAAGCTGCTGTTTCCATAAAATGAAAGCAGAGGGATCAACTTAAATTAAGTTAAAAAGTCATAAAAAGTATTAAACGGTATAACAAACATCTTAATTATCATTTTAAGAGGTCTTAAATTTGGGCACTTAAAACAGGAATCTTGATGTGACCTAATGTGACCATTAAACTTCAAAAGTAGTGTTTAATGAAATAAATGTGAGCTCTGCATGTTTAAAAAGGCAAAAAGTGGCACTGCCTTTTGGGCTTGCTTTTTCAGAGCAGTTTGCAATCTATAGTTGTGTTTCCATCCACCTAATATTGCATGAAAAAACGCTGGATGGAAACGCCAAGATGCGCATAAATTCTAAAAAATGCACATAAAACATTCATGCGCACAACTGGGATAAACTTTTTATCCGAAAAGAAAAAAATGTGCATAAACTACGATGGAAAGACATAAATTCCACCATGCGCATCAAAAAAGTCATGTGACTTTGCACGATGGAACGGGATATCTTGACTAACTAGCTGCCCGATCTCGCTGCACAGCATCTGAGATGTTGTTTTGGTCGTTCTGAAATGCCTGAACAATATCTGTCATCAAAGTATTTCTGTAAAACTGTCTTACACGACTGCGTTCCCAAACAGCAGCCATCCACCTCCGAATGCAATGACCGCATTTACTGTGTTTCATCTGCTCGCTCTGAGGCGTAAGTATTATGAAAATTAATATATTCAGTGGCTTCTCCTACTTTTATTAGTGATATTTAGTGGAAGTTTATCAGGAAGTGATAAAATTGTTCTCTTTGACTCACTGGATGGAAACGGTGCTTTATTCGCAAATGTTTCATGCAATATTCTAATTAAATTTGCATCTTTAGATGGAAATCTAGCTAATGAATACTGTGCATTTATGCCAAAACACGGTGTTTAGTTTATATTTTATATAATATGTTGTAGATGTTTATGAGAGTTTATCTTCCTAATCTGCTTTTTTGTGCAGCTAAAAGTAGTAAAGCAAAGACATTTCAAAAAAAGAGTCCACTAATTTGTATATTAATACATTTTCAATACATAACCCTATATACCATATCAACCAATTTCAATACACACTGAACAAACATACATTCATTTTGGGATTTTATGGGTTTGTTTTGTAGGAATTTTTTAATGCCATCTGTGTGAGTAATATAGTGAAATAAACCATTATTAGCAGAGAATCATGCTCTCCACCATTCAAACCTGCCATATCAAGAGGGCCGTGCTTGTTTCAGTATTTTTTTTTCATTATAACATCTTAAAATTTAATCTGTGATGGTAAATCGTTAATGACGGAATTGTTATTTGTTGTGTGTGTGAACTGTCTCTTTAAGACAGAAGCTGTATGATTCTAATCTCGTCTGTATAAGTGATGGATTGAGCCCAGAGCAGGTCTAACAGATTGAGGCGGTCTACTGATTCAGGCGAGGACGTCTGTGGAGAGGCTCTTCACCAAGACTAGACACTTTGACAGATGTCCCATTTCCCCTGCCTTTTCATAAGCGCTAGAAATTTTCAGGCAACTCCAGAAATAATAACCGTATGAACAGTCTCTCTGGACCTTTCCACCTTTCAACACGTCGCTGCCGCTTCTGCCAAATGCTTAAACGGCAGATAGATCTGACCACTGACTACTTTTGCGTTGGGGGTTTATTTGCTAAAGACTCTCAGTGAGTTCAGTGCCAAACCTGCCCTGCCATATGTGCCATATGTGGACACTGATCAAATATTCTACAGACACACCAGCTGTTAAGACTCACATCTGGCGTGAGATATGAGCTTCTAGTTTGGGCTGACTAACTATCATCTTGCTCTTCTGGAGAATTAGCTGCAGAGCTAACGGCACAACTTTTCCAAGAGCCTGCAGCGTTTAAGAATCAATTTGTCAATTATCATCGGAAGTGTTTCTTTTGAAACTTGCGCAGACAGAAGGCAGCCAGGGCAAAGGTCAGCCTTTCCGGGATACTATTTGAATACATGGGGTCAAGTGTCTCCATCACAAGAGAATTAAAATGTCAGAGGAAGTGAACTGAGATTCTTAAAGTAGTAGTCAACTTCCAGAACAAAAATTTACATACAATGTACTCACCCCGTTGTCATCCAAGATGTTCATGCCTTTCTTTCTTCAGTTGTAAAGAAATGATGTTTTTCGAGGAAAACATTTCAGGAATGTTCTCCAAATGGTGGACTTCTATGGTGCCCGTGAGTTTAAACCAAGGTTATTTTCGTAAACGAACACTAAAACTAAGACGAAAACGATTGATCAAAAAACATTTTCGTACACTGAAATAACATAAAAACGTCAAAATAAATGGAAAACTGAAACGAAATGAAACTAACAACAGTTATATTATATTAGCTGTGTGGCGGCCGGTTTAAGGAAATACCTGTAAAAGGACGGACAGCAGAGTCCTGCACGGTCCCATTTGGTAAACCCGCAGCCGCAATAGCCTACTTAACAGAACACCCGACCCGTTATCCGACAGCAGCATTCATTTAATTCTGTACCCGACCCATTTGACATAAAGACTGTGATCTGAACTGCACCTGCATTAAATCTAGGCTACTGCATCAGATAATTAACATTATTTATTTTTTCACGTAACACAAGCAATCAAACCAAAACAGGCATTGAAGCTCATAAAATAAAATTATATATAGCTAGGCTACAGAAAGCGATTACTGAATTTTTTTAGTCCCAGTTATGATTTATGCACGTATGTTCGTGGGAAAGTGAGCGAAACAGGACAGTTACACTTATTGAACACATGATTATGGTTCAATAAGATATCCAGGCCTAATATAAACAAATTATATTTATTTTCAAATTAAATCACAACAAATTTATTATTCAGTTTAGTGCTTTTAAATATAATGATTTATGAAGTAAAAAGGCATGACTGCTTCATTTTGGCTTTTATTTGTATACTTTTACCATCTAATCAGTCTCAGCATGCTTTAATTTTTTCACTAGACGTTCGCATCTCTAAGGTTAAATTAATTCTGGAAGTGACCTGTTAATTCTGTTAAACTTCAATTACTAAAACTGAAACTATATAAAAACTAAATAGAAATGTGTTTACAAAATAAAAACGAAACTAAAACTATCAAAATTATTAAATGAATAAAAACTAATCTAAATTTGTTGCAAATTTGAAAACGATGTTAAAATAAAACAAATTTAAAAATCCAAAATTGCAGTTTAAATGCAGCTTCAAAGGGCTCTAAACGATCCCAGAAGAAGAAGGGTCTTATCTAGCGGAACGATTGGTCATTTTTACATTTTTTTTTTTTACAATTTATACACTTTTTAACCTCAAATGCTCATCTTGTCTATTCTCTGCATGAACTCTGTGTAATCCGGGGTCAGTACAGTTAGGGTATGTCTAAAAATTCCCATCTCATTTTCTCCTCCAACCTTAAAATACGTTACTGCAGAAGTACCAACCCAGTGTTTACACATTTAAGTGAAAATGCAAAGAAGGTCAAACAGCCTTTACAAAAAAAAAGGTAAAACAGTGATGTAGGACAATTTTAAAGTTGGAGGAGGAAATGAGATGGGAGAGTTTTTCGACATACCCTAAAACTGTATTGACCCGGACTACACAGACTGTGCGTGTGCATCACAGAGCTAGACAAGATGAGCATTTGAGATTAAAAGGTATATACATTTTTATTTTTTTTAGAAAATGACCGATCGTTTCATTAGATAAGTCCCTTCTTCCTCGGCTGGGATCGTTTAGAGCCATTTGAAGCTGCATTTAAACTACATTTTGGACGTTCAAACTCACGGGCACCATAAAAGTCCACTATGTGGAGATAATTCCTGAATTGTTTTCCTCAAAAAACATAATTTCTTTACGACTGAAGAAAGAAAGGCATGAACATCTTAGATGACAATGGGGTGAGTACATTATCTGTCAATTTTTGTTCTGGAAGTGATCGCACCATTATACCTGTTGGTTTGATAAGTGTCTGGGTTGCTCAAATCCCATTGCTGTTCCTGTCCAAAACAGCCCACAAAGCCTCCCTGAGCCGTCCAGAGACAGGCCCTGCAGTCCACCGACGCGCTCAGAACGAAGAGTTGAGACTCGTACAGCAGCACCTCGATGCTCACTATCGCCCTCTCATGGCCTCTCCAAGAGTGCAACAGTGCGGGCAGATCTTCTGCAGACTGAGAGAGACACACGCACAACATTACATCGAGACAAAAAGGTAAATCAGTCTTTCATCCTGATGCAAAAATGTTAATTTCCATACCTCCATATCCACACCGTTTAAGGCATACTGTGAGATGTCCCACACCTTGATGGATCCGGCTGTGTCTCCAGTGACAAGTAGATTATTCTCCTGGTCTGTGCTTAAACCCATCACATTCTCATTAGACCCATCAGGTGCATAGAACTGTCCTGCAACATAAATGATTGGCAAAACAAATCATCAATCAAGTGCTCTGTGCATTTCAGCTGACAAACATCTGTGCACCCAGAATCTGAGTGGAAGCCAGATGATCAGATTGAAACAAGATTTTTCAGCGATTTCAGTACTGCTGAGCATTTGTGGCTCTAACAAGCAAGGAATTTTGTGATTCACAGCTCTACTGTATTATCTATTACACTCACCAAGGCTGCATTTATGTGATCATAAATACAGTAAAAACAGTGAAATATTATTACAATTTCAAAGAACTGTTTTCTGTGTGAATATATTGTAAAATGTAATTTATTCCTGTGATGCAAAGCTGAATTTTCAGCATCAATACTTCTTATACGTGCTAAATTGCTACTCAAAAAGCATTTTTTTCATTATCAATGTTAAAAGCAGCTATGCTGCTTTATATATGTGATCCTGGACCACAAAACCAGTCTTAAGTATCACGGGTATATTTGTAGCAACAGCCAAAAATACACTGTATCGGTCAAAATTATCTATTTTTCTTTTATGCCAAAATCATTAGAATATTCAGATCATGTTCCATGAAGATATTTTGTAAATTTCCTACCGTAAATATATCAAAGCTTAATTTCTGAATAGTAATATGCAGTGCTAAGAACTTCATTTGGACAACTTTTTTTTGCACTCTCAGATTCTAGATTTTCAAATAGTTGTATTGCGACCAAATATTGTCCTATCCTAACAAACTATAAAATCTCAAAACTATATATCTCTAATTATAACTATATTTAAAAATATTGACCCTTATGACTGGTTTTGGTCTAAGGTCACATATTTTTGGAAATTATGATATATACTGTTTTTCAGGATTCTCTGATGAATAGAAAATTCAAAAGAACAGCATTTATTTGAAATAGAAATTGTAACATTCTAAATGTTTTTACCGTCACTTTTGACCAATTTAAAGGAGAAGTCCACTTCCAGAACAAAGATTTACAGATAAATTACTCACCCCCTTGTCATCCAAGATGTTCATGTCTTTCTTTCTTCAGTCGTGAAGAAATTATGTTTTTTGAGGAAAACATTTCAGGATTTTTCTCCATATAATGAACTTCCAAAATGCAGTTTAAATGCGGCTTCAAACGATCCCAAATGTGGTTGTAAACGATCCCAGCCGAGGAAGAAGGATCTAATCTAGTGAAACGATCGGGTATTTTCATTAAAATAACACAATTTATATACTTTTTAATCTCAAATGCTCGTCTTGTCTTGCTCTGCCTGAACTCAGTTTTTTCCGGTTCATGTCAGTTAGGGTATGTTGAAAAACTCCCATCTCATGTTCTCTCTCAACTTCGAAATCGTCCTATATCACTGTTTTACCTTTTTAGTTAAGGGTGTTTGATCTTCTTTGCATGTTCACTTTGCAAACACTGTGTCGGTTCTTCTGCAGTGATGTAGGATGATTTTGAACTGATTTTTGAAGTTGAGGGAGAAAATACGATTGGAGTTTTTTTCCAATCTTGTAACATTCTAAACATTCTAAATTTTTTCCTCGACTGGGATCATTTACAAACACATTTGGGATCGTTTGAAGCCACATTTAAACTGCATTTTGGAAGTTCAATCTCGGGGCACCATATCAGTCCATTATATGGAGAAAAATCCTAAAATATTTTCCTCAAAAAACATAATTTCTTTATGACTGAAGAAAGAAAGACATGAACATCTTGGATAACAAGGGGGTGAGTACATTATCTGTCAATCTTTGTTTTGGAAGTGGACTTCTCCTTTAATGCATCCTTTACGAATAAAAAGATTAATTTCTGTTTTTAAGTTACTGACTCCAAACTTTCATAATGGTAGTGCATCACAAAAATATCAAGCAAAAAACAGTTTTTAACACTGAAACAGCAAATCAGCATATTATTACACAAATAAATTAAATTGATAAATATACTGCATAAAATAATTTAGTACCCTACACAACAAAATATGTCCAATAAAATTCAAATATATACTTTAAAATATATTAAAATAGTAAACAGTAACAATATCTCAAAATATTGCTGTTTTTACTGTATTTTTGGTCAAAGAGCAGAAGAGACTTTTCAAAAAACATAAAAATCGTAATTATTCCAGACTTTTTTGCCAGTTTACGGTATATATTGTGGTTTCTGAATTAGACTGCAATTCAAACAGTCCTCAGTTTAAAAGATCCATATTATAGTGTTTGCAGTGTGTTAAGTTGTCTTCAGTTGCTCTCAGTTATTATGTTTACCATGGTTGTGTCTGGGCCCACAGACGCTCCACCAGCAGACAAATCCAGCCTGTGAGCTGAGCAGCACAGCGCCGCTTCTCAAATGATTCTGCTGGGCTCGTCTTTGCAAGAACAGCAGTCTATGAACGGGCAGATGAGCTCTACACACACAGAAGCACATTTCATTTATACATTATTTCACTCCATCAACTAACATACAGAAAACAGGACCTGTCTTAATGCAGTGGTTTTCAACTGGTGGATCAGAATCTAAAGATGCAGAAGGACTGTTAATGTAAATAATCAAATAACCAAATCAAGCAACCAAATAAGTCTTGTTAGGATAGCAAGTGAAATATGTGACCCTGGAGCACAAAACCAGTCTTAAGTATCACGGTTATATTTGTAGCAATAGCCAAAAATACACTGTATGGGTCAAAATTAGCTATTTTTCTTTTATGCCAAAAATCATTAGGATATTAAGTAAAGATCATGTTGCATGAAGATATTTTGTAAATATCCTACCATAAATATATCAAAACCTACTTTTTTATTAGTAATATTCATTGCTAAGAACTTCATTTGGACAACTTTAAAGGTGATTTTCTCAATAGTTTTATTTTTTTGCACTTTAAGATTCCAGATTTTCAAATAGTTCTATCTCAGCCAAATATTGTCCTATCCTAACAATCATACAATGGAAAGCTTATTTATTCTTTCATGTGATGTATAAATCTCATTTTCAAAAAATTGATCCTTATGACTGGTTTTGTGGTCCAATGTCACATATTAGCAACCGAAATTACGTAAATTCAGGAGACACTCAGAAATCAAAACATTTTCAGAGAACATCATGTAGATAATTTAGCAAATTGTTAGGCATGTGAATTTTATATTAATAAAATTGCAATATTTGATTTTAAGACCAATTTTCTTTATCTGTGCAATATAATTTTGGGACTTTTTTGGGTTGCCACTTGGATCCTACACTGAAAAAAAATGGTGTAGAATGTTCTTTGAAACAGTTTTCACTCAGAAATTGCAAAATTTCATAAAGAATTACAAAGAAACGGCAAGTACCACATTGGATTAAACCAGTGGTTCCCAACCACGTTCCTGGAGGCCCCCCGACACTGCACATTTTGCATCTCTCCTTTGTCTGACACACCCATTTCAGGTCTTGGAGTCTCTACTAATGAGCCAATTATCTGAATCAGGTGTGTTTGATTAAGGAGACATGGAAAACATGCAGTGTTGGGGGGCCTCCAGGAACGTGGTTGGGAACCACTGGATTAAACAAAACGTTTAAGCAGAAAGACAGTAATAGTATTTTCCTACAATCTTTGTTTTATTTACAATTTTGAAAAATGTGACCATGGAACACAAAACCAGTCATAAGGGTAAATTTTTCAAAATTAAGATTTATACATCATATGAAAGCTGAACAAGCTTTCCACTGACGTATGGTTTGTAAGGATAGAACAATATTTGGCCGAGATACAACTATTTCAATATATGGAATCTGAGGGTGTAAAAAAATTCTAATATTGAGAAAATCACCTTTAAAGTTGTCCAAATGAAGTTCATAGCAATGCATATTACTAATCAAAAATTGAGTTTTGATATGTTTACAGTAGGAAATCTACAACATATTGTCACACCCCTGTGGACTGTTTTGTGTGTTTTTTCCCCATGTATGCCCTTATTTGGTCTTTCCTGTTCTGTCTCTAATTATTACGTCACTGCTTAATCGATTTCACCTGTCTCCCCCTGATTAGTCTGTATATTTAAGTTTGGTTGTGTTCAAAGTTTGGTCGTCGGTTCTTGAAGTCATTTTGTATATCATTCCTAGTTTATGTAAGTCCCTCCGTGGTTTCCTTAGTTGTGTGCGTTTATGTTTATGTGTGGATTCCCTGCTGTTCCTGTTCATTTCTGTGTCTTAAGTGGATTACATTAATAAACGTGCAAGTTCAGATCTCCTCGTCCTACTCCTCCTTCCCGCACACGACGCACGCTGACACATATCTTCATGGAACGTGATCTTTACCTAATATCCTAAGGATTTTTGGCATAAAAGAGAAATTATAATCTTGACCCGTACAATGTATTTTTGGCTATTGCTACAAATATACCCGTGCTACTTAAGACTGGTTTTGTGCTCCAGGGTCACAGTTTTTTATAGTGCAAGACCAATTGAGAACTACAATCTTGATGGACAATTTTTCTCACTGTTTATTATTTGCAATGACTCTCAGGTCTCAGCACATAGTAATTTTACTGATAATCATGCAACATTAATTTAACAACATAATATTGTCACGGCGTGGTGTACGGGGAATGAGGAGGAGGAGCGAGGAGATCCAGAACATGAACTTTATTGAAATAAACTAACAATATAAAACGGGAACGAAACAGGAACAGTGGGAATCCACACGTACGCAAAAGAAATACAACTGAATAACAAAACAAAATGACTGAATGAATAACAGAGTGACTTATAAGAACCGACAATCAAACTGTGGACACAACCAACTTTAAATACACAGACTAATCATGGGGAGACAGGTGTGAACAATCAAACAGTGACGTAATAATTAGAGACGGAAACGGAAAGACCACATAAGGGCCTACAAGGGGAAAAACACACAAAACAGTCCATAGGGGTGTGACAAATATATACTGCAGGGATATTATGCACATTGCAGGGATTTTGTAAAGAGGCCATATTTTTCTACATTTTATAGTACTATTTTCCCTCCTGAAGTCCACTTATGTGGTTAGTCATGGTTTTGTATCCAGAAACAATTAGTTTTCCACTTATTTTCCACCCTCTCTCTGACCCTTAAAACCAAACGGCCATTTTTGCTAGATTTATATTTGTAAATTGCCTGTGTTATGATTGGCTAGCAAGCTGCTGACTACCTATTTTCCAAAAAAAGTCTAAGTGCACAGTTCAGCATTTAATATGTGTGCTTAACACGCTAAACTCTCGTATTTCAAATAAGCGAGGAAAATGCCATTTTTTGCAGTCTTATTTCATACTAACGTGTCTTGCTGGTTTGTCTGCAGTCGTGTGATGGGCTTCTGCAGCGCTAGGCTCCATATAATGATCTCTCCATCGTAGCTCCCAGTAGCCAGAAGTCCCAGACCTGGACAGTGATCCACAGCCAGGATATCCTCAACATGCTGACGGCCAGACTTCCAGGACAGGTCTGCTTTTACATAGATGTCCTGTACTCACAGATACACTTCAGTAAATGTCTGAGATCTCCAGTTCTGCTGTGTCAGACCGCCATTAAAACCCACTTTGTTGTCTCAAGGTACGACCACAAAAGCACACACCCAATTGAAAAGAACTAGAAAAATGCACATTATGTGCGTATTCTGGCTGAAAGCCCTTTTTGCTTTTAAGCAGCCATTAAAGTGTGTATGATTTAGACACAAAGCGGCCCTTACGTCTGAAAACGCAATGCTGTACTGAGCGATCAGTCGACTCCAGCCTGTAGTAAGAAGCTGGTTGTCATGGTGACAGATGATCCCAGTGACCTCTGCGCTGGAGACGGTTTCGAGTTTATGAAGATTGAGGCCATTCAGTAAGTTCCACACCTATAGCAAGAGAATGCACTTGTTATGGACACAAGTGACAGTCAAAAATGGCCAATCAGCAGCAGTTCTCCATTTAAATCATCACAGTTTAATTGCACATGCGGAACTTGTGTGTCAAAGGTACATCAATATATTTTCAAAGGAGGTATAGGAGATATAGGGCATTACTGTTTCATTATACTCCATTATACTTTGATATTGCAGATGCATCTGAAAATTAACAAATAGCACAGAATGAACTACTAAAAAAGTCTCTTCTGCTCACCGAGCCTGCATTTATTTGATCTAAAGTACAGCAAAAACAGTAAAATGTTTAAATATTTTGACTATTTAAAATAACTGTTTTCTATTTGAATATATTTTAAAATGTAATTTATTCCTGTGACTTCAACTCTGAATTTTTAGCATCATTACTCCAGACACATGATCCTTCAGAAATCATTCTAATATTCTGATTTGCTTTTCAAAAAAAACAAAAGGTTTCTTTGATGAACAGAAAGTTCAGAAGAACAGCATTTATTTAAAATAGAGATCTTGTGTAACATTATGAATGTCTTTGTCATCACTTGTGATCAATTTAAAGCATCCGTAACTAAATAAAAGTATTAGTTCCTTTTATGTTTCTAAGTCCCCCCCCCCAAAAAAAAAAAAAAAATATATATATATGTATACATATATATATATATTATGTATATATATATATATATAAGTCAACATTTTAAGTGGATCAAAAAAGTTCATCAAAGTTGTCTTAAGACAAGAACAGCCATTCTTTTAGTTTTAGTTTTGCTGAAAGGTTTTGATCCACTTCGAATGTTGACTATTGTACATATATATATATATATACATATTTTTTTTTTTTTTTTTTTTTTTATGGAATGATATAGTGTATAATGTTACAAAAGCTTTTTATTTCAGATAGATGCTGATCTTTCGATCTTTCTATTCATAAAAGAATCCTGAAAAAAAAATGTACTCAACTGTTTTAAATATTGTTAATAATAATAATAATAATGACAAAAAAAAATTTTTTTGAACAGCAAATCAGCATATTAGAATGATTTCTGAAGGATCATGTGACACTGAAGACTGGAGTAATGATGCTGGAAATTCAGCTGCGCATCACTGAAATAAATTACATTTTAAAATATATTCAAATAGAAAACAGTTATTTTAAATAGTAAAAATATATCAAAATTTTACTGTTTTTGCTGTACTTTTAATCAAATAAATGCAGGCTTGGTGAGCAGAAGAGACTTCTTTAAAAAACATTAAAGACCTTACTGATCAAAAACTTCTGACTGGTAGTGTATGTTTAAAATTATTTGAACATAAGAAACAAAATTTATGGGACAGTTGTCAGATTTCATTGGTGATTTCACATATGCAATTTAACTGTAAGTTTAGTGAACAGCTTTGGAGAATTTAATGTTTCCACATTCAAAGAGATAGCAGCTGTACTTGCATGACTGAAGCAGCTGCCCACAAGAAGGCCGCCAAGTGAAATGACTCGCCTTAAAGGGACTTTGCTATTATTAACACATCTGACTTGTACCCAAACCTACTTGCCTTGATAGTGCCATTGGTGGCTGCGGAGATCAGTCTGCGCCGATGAACGTCTAGCGCCATACAGGAAACCTCCTCCTTACCGTGAGCGTTCCTTATCTCCATCCTCTTAATGCCCGTCTTCACATCCCACACGGTCAGTGTGGAGTCAGCGCAGGCTGTGATTACCTAAACCACGTTAAAATAAGAACCTATCATGTTCACTCCATAAACCAACAATCAAACAAACCCAAACACCAACCTGCTGAAGATGAGGATTATAGAGGGCGCAGGTGTAAATCCCAGACCTGCTGCTGGATTCGCTCTTGTGCAGATGCAGCGCGGCCAGATACTCCCTGCAGGTCACCAGCAGCACAGGATCTGGAGTCAGGCTGAGGAGCAGCGGAAAGCTGCCGTGCTCCGGAGTAAAGCTGAGATGGATATTCGGGAAATGCAGGGGAATTGTCTTTAAGCACTGTTGAGAAGGAATATCCCATATTTTCAGCACCTGAAACGTGACACAGAAAAAGACCCAAAGCTTTTGATTATTTTGGATTTTTATTGCATGCATTTCTCAGGCCAACAACCATCAAACTGGCATGCAACTTCAAATGCAAAACAAACCCTCAGGCAATCCAAGATCAGTTTGTTTCTTCATCAGATTTGAAGAAATACACTGCAAAAAATGCTTTCCTTACTTAGATTTTTGGTCTTGTTTCCAGCCAAAATATCTAAAAATTCTTAAACCAAGAAAACATTATTGCCTTGTTTTCAGAAAAAAACAAATCGAAATTAAGTGAGGTAAGCAAAATAATCTTAGGGTAACCAAAATTTTTTTTCAAGCAGAAAACAAGATTATTTTGCTCGTTTCAAGCACAAATGTACTTAATTTTGACTAGAAAATCCTTCTTGATTTAAGAATTTTAAGATATTTTGGCTGGAAACAAGACAAAAAATCTAAGTAAGAAAATCATTTTTTGCAGTGTGTAGCACTGCATCACTTGCTCACCAACGGATCCTCTGCAGTGAATGGGTGCCGTCAGAATGAGAGTCCAAACAGCTGTTAAAAATATCACAATCCACTCCAGTCCATCAGTTCACATCTTGAGAAGACAAAATTGTGTGTTTGTAACGCTACATTTATCCAAATTTGTTCTGATTAAGAAACAAACAAATCTACTGCTCTGAAGGCCTTAGAGTGAGCACATTTTCAGCAAACTTTCATTTTAGGGTGAATTATTCCTTAAGAAGAAACTTATGTACTCAAATTCTTGAAAAATCTTCTCAAAAACTGTCATAACTTCTTAAAGATAGGCTAACCTCCAACTTGTCTTAAATCTGCCAAGATGAGATATTTTCAAAATGTAATGGGTTGTTTCAAATTAATTGTTGCAATTAATAGTTAAAACATATTACTACTCCTAGAGATGTGCTTGAGTTCTCTGAAGTGACACAGTTGATATTGCAAACAATGATCGGTCGTAATTATGCATGATATAACTTTTCACTGAATTTGCAATTCAGAAACAATTCAAAAAAGGACCTCGTTTTTTACATTTTAACCTATAATTAAGGAATTATATTTTTTAGGCAGCATTTAGCAGTGTGCACACAAATCCAGGATGTATTCACTCAAAACAAAGCGCAAAAAAAATTCTGTGCACGCTTATTATGATTTTCGATCAGGGAGTCTTCGATACAATCAGATAACGTCAAAGTCAACGTCATTTTTCTATGACTATACATTCTAAATATGTATTTTGATGAACAAAATACTTGAGAACTTCTAAAGCATTTTTCAAGAATTCTGCTTAGGAATATTCTCATGAACATCCTGGAAATTATCTTAAGAAAGTCGTCTTCTTGTCAACCACAGGATCTTTTATATAGCTCTCTCTGTGTTTTGCACTCTGACATCTGGTAGGAGGAAAACTAACAGCGTCCTTGGAGTAGCTGAAGATCTTTCCCAACGCTTGGTGAATAACCACATCCACCACAGCGGTCTGGTGACTGTGCAGAACCGCAGTTGGGCGGGAGGTCACATAGCGGTTCCACAGCCTGACAGCCGGACCCACTCCAGCAGTCACCAGCAGCCCGAGAGAGAAGCTGAAGTCAAAACACTTGACTCCCTGCAGGAGAACAAGGAGGAGATGAAGACGTTCGGTCATTATTCGCTGGTAGTTTAGTCTGACTAATGAGTGACTCACATACTCTTGTTTTACACAATATCTATACTCTGATTTTCTTCTCCAGCAATTAAATTTGTAACTACTGTGGCAGCGGCTTATTACTTCTCTGAATATTACAGAATGGAAAATGCTGGGGAATAGTCTGTTTTAACAAATCCGTCAAAACAACTAAATGAAGACTTTTTATTTGGGTCTGAACACTCCCTTTAAAAACCACAACAACAACCTCTCTGAATCATGAGTGTGTATTTAGATTTAAACGCTCTGTCCTTTCCCATAGAAAACAGCATCACATATGATCTACAAATGACCGTTGGAGCCTGTCTGTCTAGATATCTATCTATTATCTATCTGATTGACCTGTCTGTGTATCCGGCTGTCTATGGCAATGACTGGATGGCGTGGTTGGGATGTTTTGATCATGTGCACATTCTGTCTATGGGCCATTCAACAGAACTGGTTCAAAGTCAGAGTTGGAAACATATTGAAAAAAATGTGTTATTTTTTCACAAATTTTGTATGTATGCAAATTGTATAATATCCAAGGTCTAGTAATTGTGCAGATAATTCTCATACTGTATTTTCAGAAAGTTTTGGAATATTTGTCCTCTCCCCAAATTTGTCATTACTAAAACACAGTAATATATAATTTAATAAGAAGGGTTATACTGATCCTATTAAGATTTTGCTTACATCTTCCTTGTAAATATATTTTTGTCTATTTTATTAAAATGTTTTCAGAGGTAAATCAATAACAATAAATTTTAACAATATTTCAAGTGTGATTTATGAGATTTGTTGTATTTTGAATCTAATTTTTTCTTTGTAAAAGGCAAAAAGTTGATCATACTGATTTCAAAATTAATATACATTGAACCAAACACTATCATAACATCTTAGTTGATAATACAGTATAGTTTATTTTTGACAAAACACCCCATGATTCTGTCGTGACTGCACATTTTCGGTAGTGGTAGCTTTGACAGTGACCACATCACATCACAGAATTTTAACCCACATACTAAAACATACTAAAATACTACAAATTTTCATAGCAGTACTAAAATTTAGTTTATTTCCCCCAAATAAAAGGATTATGTGTTCCCTTTTGTCACTACCAAAACAATGATGACATGTTTTATAAGAAAACACCCAAAAAACAAAGACTGTTTTGGTAGTGACAATTTTATGGGATAACACCCCCCCCTCCTCCTCCAAAAAAAGATCAAAAAAAAAAGTCATTACCAAAACGTCAACAAATTTTTTTGCTCGTGACTGTTTCGGTAGTGACAATTTTATGGGATAACACCCAAAATATTTTATCCCATAAAATTCTCACTGCCGTAACAATCACAACATGTCATCATTGTTTGGGCAGTGACAAAAGGGAAAACATAATCCTCATATTTGTGGGAACTACACAAAATTTTTGTACAGTTATGCAAATTTTTTGCATTTTAGTATGTTTTACTGGTGTAGTGACAAGCAACCTCAAAGATGCTAATCAGCACATGGTTAGATAGCACAGTTCTGAACAGTTCTACACATATAGAAACTAAATGTTATGGAATAACTCCCAAAACAGTGTTTAATTACAGAAAAATGCTGTTCGGTAGTAACATTCTTTAAAGTTACACACAGATTTTTCATACTTTTGAACACATTTAGCTCAAAATGATGGGGCCTATCTACACACCATGTAGCTACGAGAGAGAGTGACATATAAATATTTCCTGATCATAAATCTAGGGGTGTAGTTAAAGTCAGTCTCAGCCAATGGACTAAAACATACACTGTTTCGGTAGAGACATGAAAATGCGGGACACATTTTTTCACATCAAGTTTCATAATTTAGAAAGAAAATATCAAATAAATATTTTAAATAAAATGCAAGAATTATTTAAATATCATTTTCAGAAGTTGAAATTTAGGGGTTAGATTTTGGAACAGCCACCTCCCAATTGCAAATACCCACTAAATGACGATTTCATATATTACTGATATTTTACACATTAATTGTGGATTTCATTAGATGATAAAAGGATTTTAGTAAACATCTAAGATTTAAAATGTTTTTGAAATGTGTTCTTTTGGTTGTGGGACAGCCGTTCGCACCAGTTTTCTAGAATGGCCCATTTATGCTGCTAGAATATCACGTAAACTGGCTCACATCAAAACTCATAACGCTACAACATAAAAACGGCACTGATGAAAAATATGGAACACAGAGAATAATGTTGCAAACATTATACATCATCACCTTTTCTGTTTTCCAGATGTATTCCTCTCTCTTCTGATTGACGTCAATGATGACCACAGAGCCGGCTGGACTTTCTGATGACGTAATAATGAGCTCATCATGTGGTTCATACAGGATTCTGTTGATCGGCTCGCTGTGGAGGTTTGGGATGTGCTGATGGGAGACCAGTGCACTGTGTGCATGTATATCCTGTACAAGAAATCATTTTTACAATACACAATTGTAGATATAGAACAAATGGATTTAAAAGATTAAACATGGTCATTTTATTATTGTTTTATCACACATTTTCAGGGCAAAGCGTTACATGAAGACGCACACACTCACTGGCATAAAGATTTGGACTGGGCCGGTTTGGTTGGTAAAAGGCATTTCAAAAAGCCCCTTGAAAGGCTGAAGAAACCACAGCAAATTCACAGAGCCCCTGTCATCGCCCCACATCAGCACACACTTCTCTCCTGGAGCCTTAAACACACATAAAACATGACTCACGGTAAACTAAAACAAAACCGAACCAGCTTGGGGAATTAGCAAGCTTAAAAAAAATTCAAGTTCAACACCAGAGCATGAAATGTCAGCAGCCTACCTCTGTGTCATACCAATAACATAGAGCCGTAGGAATATGACTCAGTCCTGAAAAAACACACAGAAGAAGACAACAAGGTCAAAACGCAGCAGAAAAGCGAACTTCTAGATCTGACGGGCTTGTTGGCTCATACCGAACAAATGAACCTGCTCAAAACTGCTTGTGGTGGTAACGTCAAAGAAGTGGATGCCCCTGCTCAGGGTCGCTACAGCGATCTTATGAACGTTTGCCATGTAGACAGCATCGGTGGTCCAGCCCTGGAACCTCTTACGATACTGCCTTTTGTTAAACGGGCCGGCACACAACTGCAGGGACGGAGGAGAGGTTATGGAGTCACAAAATGTGACTGTAAACATATTAAATGTTAATATGTCACCTCCAGAGGCTTTATGTTGTTCAGATGTCTGTTCCACACAATGAGGGTTCCTCTCTTGCTGACGCTGACGTAACGCATGGGTGGAGACTGACTCAAGGCCAAGACACGCACGATTGGCTCTTGCTGACGTAATGAGTGATTTTACAATTAGAGTGATAAAAACATAATGAAATCTCACACTCAAGGTAACATAATCAGTAGACACAAAGTTAAAAATGATACATAACGTCAGTGTTGGGAGTAATGCATTACAAGTAACGTGCGTTATGTAATAATATTACTTTTTTCAAGTAACTAGTAAAGTAACGCATTACTTTTGAATTTATAAGAAAATATCTGAGTTACTTTTTCAAATACTTTTTTTTCTTTTTTTTTAACCATTTATTGACTGACAAGTCCCCTGTTGGGAAATCGGGAATAATTATTGTGCATTAACAAAAAAAGATTCAGTATTCCTCAAAATGAATAAAAACAGTGAAATGGACACTTAGAATATGAGGCAAACCTGCAATAATTAACTTTTTGAAACTGAGATTTATACATCATATATATGAATAAATAAGCTTTCCATTGATGTATGGTTTGTTAGGATAGGACAATAATACAAGCAAGCCCTGCCCTGCATTACAAATTGTAATGCATTACTTTTAAAAGTAACTTTCCCCAACACTCCATAAAGTAGTCAGCTGTCACCTTGTTGTAGGTGCAGTGATGTATTGAAGGCTGTGAGATGGGAAATTTTTTACAGGCTCTCATCGAGTCTTTGATATGCTTGTAATGCTGCAATATGAAGGTGTGGAACGTTTGCCATCCTACACGGCCATCACAAGAGATGTCCATCTGTACAAAAGAAGACACGTCTGTCATAAAACAGGGCCAAAACAAGTACGTGTAACTCTGCTAGTGAAAAAACCTTCTTTTCCACTGGCCTCATTGAATAATTCCTCCACATCACTTTTCCTGTAGTCTTGGCCCGTCGCTTCTTTCAGCGAAGAGAAGAAATCCTCACAGCTCATGGAGTTAGCTGACACTCGGTCACGTGCTCGGACTCTTCCACTGGGTTTGGATCTCACTGAACGCTGCCTGAAGAACGACTCCATCAGTGACCTCAGATGACTCGACTGCAGCGACTCCAACAGACAAACGCTCCGGCCAGCAAAACTGGAGCAGAGAGGAAGAATATAGTGTGTGAAATAAACATATATGCACATAAGTTATACAACAGCTGTGATTCATGTTATCAAAATGATGATTTCCATGAAATGCATTGACAGAGAGAACACAGCAGAGCAAAAGTAGGATTGGTAGGGAGAGACAGACCGTGTGAGAGAGAGAGAGCGACAGAGACCTCCTGTGGAGCATATCGCAATTGCAGTTACTTTCTAAATGTGTCTAAAACAGCACATTATTGTGGATCTAACCTTGAGTTGTATTAAAAAAGTATTAAAAATGCAACTAATTAAATTAATCAACTTTTAAACTTCTATGCTTATAAAGCTCTAAAATGGAAGAAAAAATTGAATTTTCATATTCTGTCATGACAATTTAAATAAATAAATAGATATGCATTAAAAATAAAACAGAAAATAAAACAGAAAATAAAAAGTAATAATATAAAATAATATAACATTTTGCATTACCCCTAAAAAATAAACTAATTACGTTACTTAGTTACTTTTTGTGGAAAGTAATCTGTTACGTTACTTTTGCATTACTTTTTAAATCTGGGCAGGACTTGCTAGTTTGTTTCTAATAAAAAAAATTCTCATTTTGGCAAACATAAAAGCATAACATAAGTGAAATGAATGCAAATGAAGAAAAGTAAATTGTTTCAGGAGAAGAACACACTTCAGCAAAAAAAAAAAGAAGCACAAATGTTAGTGTATATAATATAAATATTGCTTATTAGTATGGTTGAATTGATTAAGCAAAATGAAACAACCAAACAAAATGTATATTTTCAGATGCACATTTTTCCTTGCTGTACCACATTCCATGTCAAATCAGTTTAGTTTAGACCATAACTCATCTCTGATGTGTAACATGATTTAAAACTACTGGTTTTTATATTCTAAATACAAAAAAAGCCAATCAACATTTGAACGTTTGTTTGCATTATCCTTTTCCTATAAGAATTACATGTAAATTCATGTCCATAAGCAAGGCAATGTTCCTAATACACCACAGTGGGGCAACAGAGTGTTGCAGTGAATTAATGAAATTCTTCAGTCAATAAGCTTCTGTAATTTATCATGAAAGCATGCTCTTGTTGCCTTGAGTAACCTGACAACAAACCTAAATGAGCTGGAAAAGTTACTGATTTAAACATCAGCCCCAATCACAGCTGGACAGCTTTAAAAATCACACATGATGGCACTTAATAACATGACTGTTCCTTAATAAAGTACAAATATGCAAGTGGTCACAGACATCCAGGTGTTTTACTCTGCTCGATACCTTAGGTGAGTAAAACTTTGCACAGGTGGCTAGGTAGGCAATATGTATTTTACATTCAAATACAAATTTATAAGGATGCATGGATCTGGTAATATTGCTAATTGATCATTCTTTATATTTGGAAGCCTATAACTGATGTACAGTATTGGCAGATAAATCTACTGCTTGAATCTAAATCATCTTTTGTGAGCCTTATATGAAAAATTTTGAAAATGAAAAGGCTCAATATTAAAAACCAGCTCCCAAGCACTTTAAATGAAGTCATGTACAATTGACAATTACTTTTATTTTAAAATGGTAGAAAACAAATAAATTTCAAGGAAACTGATTTTTTTTTTTAATTCTACAAGTATGCAGATAAAAGAATAAATACATGTGAGCAGTAATGCTGTGCCATATGATAAACTTAAAATGTGAAAAAATAAAAGTGCACTTACTGTTGAGTGGTGCTGGGTGTTTCCTCCTTATAAACCTTCCATGGATCCTCGTGTCGTTTCAACATGTTCATATCTAATAACAGCAACAGAGGCACTGTTTAGAGCAGAAAAAGCAGATCTTCTGAAAAGAAAACAAAAAGAAACACCATATACACAAACATTAGACTTTTCCAATACTTTGTGTTGAGTGTGTTGATCTTGTGTTTGCGTCTCTTATTCCTCCAGCCTCTCAGAGCCTCAACAAAAAGACAGATGCTCAGCTCTCTAGATTAATCATCCATTAGTTACTAAGACAATGTCCTACAACAACACTATTGAGGAGGGCAAAAATAAAGGGTTGGACCATTTACAAAACACGTTTATTAAACAAAGATTTATTTTTTTTTTTTTATCACGTAGACCTTCTAAATGCTTTTTATTTATTTATTTATTTATTTTTACAGTTACTAACCTAGTTACTGCTAAGTTAGACAATGTCAGTACAGTATGTGGCACAGTTTTTTATTTATGACAGTATTATTGCTGAAATAATTACTTAATAAAGAAACATCTTCCAGCCTGTGTACGTTAACAGTCATCGAGGATCTTACAGCTAACGTTACATTTGAAAAACGAACGTTATAAGTTAAAATGTATATATTTGTTATGCAACCTGTAAATGCTCTTTCATGTGTGATAAATACACATTACCAAGGACGAAAACCTTGCTTAGCTGTCTCGTTTCTTGTCAGAGAAATGTCAGTCATCATTTGAAAGTACTTACTCGAAAGTTAGTTTTTGAATTTGACGAGCGCCGTTTCATAAAAGCCGATGCTATTGACACATACAATCACAAAAAACGTCCTCAAGGGGGCGATAGAGGCATATTCAAATCCCTCTAACGATAAAGCGTATTGTTTATGATTATGGTGTTGAATGAATATATGTATAAAAAACAAATGGCAGTTTGCGATGTTAAGCAGCATAACGGACTTTTTTGTACAGGTCAAATAACTGGAAGCGAACGACACCGGAAGTCTCGCACATTCAAGTTTGTAAGCTTCAGATATTCCTTGTTTCTTAAGCAGTGAAGTACTTAAACTGGACAGTTACCAGCAGAGCACTGTTATCATCAGTTATCAAAGAGACAATGTTTCAAGGTAGTTACATATTATTTGTTTTGCACTCAATTTGAAACGTTCCGTACCACGTGGGTTAAAGTACACCATATGAATAAGTAAACAAATAATCAACTAAACAATTATACTTGCAACAGTTACATTTGCAGAATGCTTTATGCTCAAAATGAGCCCACAATAAAAACCTAATAAGAGTACTGAGGTCAGCAACGATCCGTTTTTTCCAAAAACAAACATAAATAACATTTGAAAAGTAAATTCAGTTTGTTTAAAGAAAAAAAAAAAACATTACTGTTTTGTTCTCATTTTATTTTTGTAAACTAATTTTGTTACAATTAGTTTTGATCTGTTTGCTATTTGCTGTGGTTACTATTTACTATTTTTTAATGTGATTTATTTTAAATTGTTTAAAACTAGCTAGGGTCAGTGTGACCTGTAAACATTATTAAAACCCACAATTAAAAAACAAAAATATACAAAAACATATTGTCCCACAGACACAGGCAGCACTGAACTAGAAAATGTCTCCTGTTTCCATTTCAGAAATCATTCAGTGCTTCTGCTTCTCACGTGTTAATGTAGTGGGTTATATCTAAAGTTAACATAAACAGCATAAAATTGCATATTCATTTGAATTTAGAGAAAGAACAATAAATTTTACATTTATATTCAGCTACTATTGTAATTATCATATAATACAGAGAAATCAGTAATGATAAGACTATTTGTCTAACCATGTATGAATGAGGTTTAAATAATGTAGTAATCAGAAAAACATTAAACAGAAAACATATCAGACAGCAATGAATTCTGCCGCCTCATTACTGATCCTCTGGAGCTCAACCATCAACTACACACTGCCAAAACTCAACTGATGATGATTTCTTTCTTAAAACCTCTATGCATTTTGACAAATTGTAACTGGTTTCCTACCAACCATGCCTTTTTCTAAGTTTAGCAGAACATGTAAGTGTGAGAAGCTCCGTTCAGTTTAGATTACTTCACTCCTTTTCTCCACTCAGTCAGTAACAGACATAGTGGATTTATGATCTGCATTGTTGATTTTTTTTTAAACACTGTGAATGGCTCACATACTGTTCATTTAATATGGCCACTTTTGGCCTTCATAAACATTGTTTTACATGAACAAATGGAGGAGAATCACTGTAACTCTAAACAAAGCTGTGTATCACATCCTACAACCTAAGAAACTGACACTCAGTTACACCAAAATACATAAGAATGGTTAATAACTGTCTAAGCATGGTCATTTTTGCTACAATTTTGCTACAAAAAAAAAGTAAATAACTCACAAGCAGTTTTTTATTTATTATTTATTTATTATTTGTTTTTTATTTATTTATTTAATTGTTTAATTTTTATTTATTTCTTAATACATTTTTTAATTTTTATTTATTTTTTGTTTTATTTTTAATTTTTATTTGTATTTTTATTTATTTTTTGTTTTATTTTTAATTTTTATTTGTATTTTTATTTATTTATTTTTGTATTTGTTTAATTTTTTTATTTTTATTTTTAAAATAAAAAATATTTATTTTTATTTTTATTTTTATTTATTTATTTTATTTATTTATTTGTATTTTTTTTTTCTTATTTTATTTTATTTAACTTTTTTATGTAAAACCCTAATAGAGACTACAAGATATTAGGGGAAAAAAATGAAAAGCCATTGGCGATGAAGAGCCATAAGGGGAAAAAAATGAAGAGCCATTGACGATGAAGAGCCATAAGGGAAAAAAAAATGAAGAGCCATTGGTACGTGACAGGACCTGGGCTGGCTGTGACAGGGAACATGGCCACTATTTGCCAGTTTTCTCCACATCTGTGCCCTGAAACAAGCAAAAATCATTTTTATAATTGCTACATTTAGACATGGAAACTTCCTGGAGTGTCTTCATACTGTATTAAAATCTTCATCATTTATATTAATCTTTTAAAATATTTTTAGTTCAGTACCTTAAACCATTCATGGCACAGAATCTTGCCCAAATCGAGTCTCTTCGTTGGCTCACGCTGCAGGCAGGAGCAGATCAGTTGGCAGCACTCTGTGCAGAAAGACACGAGACAAACTGATTATTACCTTTAACTTCATTATTTACACTTTTCTATTGCCAGTCTTATTTCTTTGTCCTCTATGATTTAGATTTACAATCGTCTTTCTTTGTTGTCTTAAAGATCTCACCTCGTGACAAGCCAGCGATGAACCATCGGTTCAGATCGATCATAAACAGGTCGTGGTTGTCTGGAAATGCCCCGCATACTAGCGAGAACAAGAGCACTCCCAGTGAATATACTGTTGCTGGCTCCCCGTGGTACTTGCCCTCCGCTACAAACTCGGGTGGAGAGTACACTGGTGTGCCTGTAAGAAAGAGATTTTGTTATGTGCATTGCATTACCACAGCATACTGTCTAGGTGTCCATTAGCTGATACTTGAGCGATCTCTGTTCTACGGCTTTATCACGTACCCATGAATGTAGTGTAGGCCGTGCTCTGAAGGAGGTCGCCACAACCAAAGTCAATCAGTTTGACCTCTAAGGTGTTTTTGTTGATCAGGAGGTTTTCCAGTTTGATGTCCCGGTGCAGCACTCCACGTTGGCAGCTCACGAGAGCGGCTTGAGTCGCCTGCCGCACGATAACCCGAGCCGTCTCCTCGTCGACGCTGCCTCCGTGACGCTGCATGAAATCAAACACGTCCTCGCAGGGAACGGGCCGCTCCAGAACCATGATGTAGTATTCACCCAGATCTTTCCAGTCCAGCAGCTGGATTATCTGGGGAACTCTGGGGCCTGCATTCGCCATGATCAAAAGAGCGACCTCTAGTGGAATAGGTTCAGGCTAACAGACAGTTATTATGATGGTTAGACGGAGTTGAGTTCGCAAATACTCAATACAGTGAAAATACAGAAAGCACAGTCTACTTACAAAGTTGATGTATTTGGTATCCTCTGATTTCTTGACATATTTCACTGCCACCTGATCAACAAAAGAAAAAACAATTTGTGAGATTAACGTGTAGAAGTCATATAATTGTAATCATTAACCTTGAAAAGACATGCAAAGTTTTGTAAATAAAAATTTCAAGCATGAATTTAAAAACAAGTGTGTTTGTATATTTGAGAGTTTGATGAGGTCAGCTGCTTTAAACTCTGGACATGCAAAGGGTTGAAGATGAGAAATTACTAGCTAAGTAAAAAAAAGCAATAATAAATGCTACCTCAAGGCCATCCTTCACACGCCACCCTTCGTAGACGGCTCCAAATCCACCTTGACCCAGCTTGTTGCCAACTTCGTAGTAGGAAAAGATGTCTGTAAAAGATAAATAAGAGCATTTGACATTAAAAATCAATATATACACATGCATTTTTATGAAGTCAGATTTGTTGAAATTCATTTGGATATTTTTGTGAGAAGTACAACTTATTAAAATGTGATTCTTCAAATTGCAAATTAAAGAGTGCTTCATACCTGGGCAAGGATCAAATAAGGACTTGGTGTGGCCTGGAGTTTGGAAGCCCTTAGCATTCCAGTCAAACTCAGAGTGGACTGGAGCTTTAAAGGCATCACCATTCAAGTCAGACTCAGGGTGGACTGGCATTTGGCAGGCATCAACAGCCCACTCGAACAAGCTGCCGACTGGAGTTCGGAAGGCCTCGTCGACACTCCAGTCGGACATGCTGCAGAATGGAGTTTGGAAGGCATCGTCACTCCAGTCGGACTCAGCACGGACTGGAACTTCAAAGGTATCATCGTTCAAGTTGGACTCAGGGTGGACCGGATCTTGGGAGGCTTCATCGCTGTTGTGGCTGATGGTGCTGGCTGGATTTTGGACGGCGTCCACAGCCTGGTCAGCCACGTGGCAAGCTTGAGCTTGGAGGGCTTTTTTACTAGGTCTCTTACGACCAAAAAGCACCTTCCAGACCGAGTTTTTCTTTTTAAATTTCTCCTCCTTTCCTTCTCCTTTCGCCCCATCCTCATCAGAAGCACCTTGCTGCACTGGAGCTTTTAGGACGTCACCATTCAAGTCGGACTCAGTGCAGGCTACAGCTTGGCCTTGGACACCGGAAATCTGGTCTAAAGAGGAATGATGCCAACCAAAATTATTCAAAAATTAATGTAAATTATATTAACACTGTTTGACATATTAACACTTTATAACAACTCTAATATAACTAGCGAATTCATATTATGTACATTAATGCTTATTGCATGTGCCATGTACCAAATAAATAACACACAGTTTAGTTTTATCAGTGGATTCTGTATTATGTAATGTGTCCCTAAATTTTTGACTGTGCCCTATTTTTTTATTTTTTAGTGCTCATAAACTAAAATGTAAATGTACACTCCTGTACTTAAGCAAATAGATGCATTATTATATTCTCATAACATGTCATGTAACATACTTTCAGTGTTTCTCCTGGACTGAAGCACAGCTGCATCAGTGTCCTCATCATCAGCTGAGCTAGTCATCTGGGTGTACTTTTGACTAGCTTTGCTGTGACCAAATAGTGCCTTCCAAAACCTCTTAATCTTTTTACATTTCTTCTTCATTCTTCCTCCTTTCACCTCATCCACATCAGTGACCGGCTGGTGTTCAGGTGTCAGAAGTGGATGGGTTTCCACCGCATCGTTGAAAAATTGTGCCATTGTACATTGGTGTAAATCGTACACTTGTCCACAATTCTCAACTTTTTTGCAGTGCAATTTTAGCAGTCTCATTTTCACTGCTATTCTCTAAACTGCAGATGAGCAAAATTGTAGAGACTAAAGTTGAAAATGAGCAAAAAGCAATAAGTTGTAAGACGCAATTCACCGAAGACGTGTTGCAAAGTTGCAAATGACCACGAATGATAAGAAAGCAGAGTTCCAGATTCTAATCCAATTACCATCACGTCATTTTAGAACGCTGCCGCAAGGTAGGTGACGCTCATTGGTCAGTTTCGCTCTGTGGGCGGGGCTTCCACTCAAGCGTGGATCTCTAGACCTGTGTACTTGACATTGAGGATTTATTTGGGAAATCATGCTTATTTGATGAATAAATGCTTTCTGTTCATACGCGCAATTAAAATGGTGTAATATTTCATTGTGTTGATAATCTTTTGCGCAGTAAATAGTGACTATAATGTAAACATAAGTAAATGTAATAGAAAGCATTAATTAAAATCGCTTTTGGTGACATTCATGTGATTTAAAATACATCTATTCGTTCTTTAATGCACAAATATTCCGTTTATATTGTGCTGTAAATAATGTCTGTGCTGTAAATTTAAATAATATAACTTTAGCATTATTTTGTTTATGAAATATATTAATAAATAATGAGTAATTGATGTCTTAATCGTCACAAAACTCTTACAGTCGTGTTTCAAGCTGACTAGTTTTACTCAAAATAAACACAACACGGTTTTGGCGGGAATAACCACCACCAACGCTAAATTAGACTAAAATTCATTAGCAGACATAATTATCCAACACCATACATACACACCAGTGATGACAACAACTTAGGTGCTGTTTGCAGTATTTCGTATGGAATTTGATAAATGATTAAGTGCTTCATAATTATTTGTTTTGGTCATTCCACTCCCAATTTTTTATGAAAATAAATGATAGTCTTACCTGTCTGTCTAGGGAATCAAACTTTTCCACAACATTCCCTGCTTCAGCTCGAAAATCATGATGGAAGTTCAGGGAAATCAGTCTTTTGTCAGAAACTGTATTTCTGAAAGAAGTCTTGAGGTAAATGTAAACGGCTGAACGAGCGCCAACATTTTGGAGGGAAAATCTTGATATTACGTGACCACGCAAGCTCGTTAAGTGGCGCGAATCGCTGTGGAACTTCACAGAAGTAAATTTGTTCTGTGTGTATTAATAAATGTGACTGTAATACTTTAATGCTATGTGCAATTTTGTTCATTTATTGAAGACCGATATTGTACTTTTACACATCCATATCTGTCCAGATTATTAACACACATCGTACAATTAAACAATTACTGAAAATATGAAAATTGTATTTATTTTAAAACACAGCATTTAACACATAAAAATTGTATTTATTTTAAAGACAATTCTGCATAAACACAACACAGCAATCAGATTTAAATAATAAAACAATAATAATAAAAAAAATATTTGGACATTTTTTGGCTGTCTAACATTAGTGGAACTTGTTCAGAGTTAAAGTAATGAACTACACCTGTGATGATTGACTGATAATTTGGTTAAAGTGTTAATTTAATGTGACTAATAAAAACTTGTACAAAACAACCAAAACTTTCTATAATCAATTGTGTTTTACAAAGAAGTAAAACTACTTATTGTTCATTTAAGGACCTTTGACAGTTGTGCATTTCTATATATTGGAAAAAAGGATTGATTTGCTCTTTTTAATATAGTCACATGTTCATTGTGTGCTATATAGTATTTATGGAAGCCCGTTTCCGCCACTAAATAAAAAAAAAATAATAAAATATTGCGACTTTTTATCTCACAATTCTGACTTTTTTTCTCATAATTGTGAGATATAAAGTCGCAATTGCGAGTTATAAAGTCAGAATTGCCAGATATAAAGTCAGAATTGCGAGATATAAACTCGCAATTGCGAGAAAAAAAGTCAGAATTCTGACTTTTTATCTCGCAATTGCGACACTTTATCTCGCAATTCTGACTTTATATCTCGCAATTCTGACTTGTTTTCTCGCAATTGCGAGTTTATATCTCGCAATTCTGACTTTTTATCTCGCAATTGCGACTTTCTATCTCACAATTA
This sequence comes from Cirrhinus mrigala, assembly GCA_036247105.1. Classification (NCBI taxonomy): domain Eukaryota; kingdom Metazoa; phylum Chordata; class Actinopteri; order Cypriniformes; family Cyprinidae; genus Cirrhinus; species Cirrhinus mrigala. The sequence continues at coordinate 30,504,879 of CM070018.1, forward strand.
TCAGAAAAAAAGTCAGAATTGTGAGATAAAAAGTCGCAATATTTTATTTATTTTTTTTTTTAGTGGCGGAAACAGGCTTCCATAGTCCTGTCAAAAGTTAAAAAAAAAAAAAAAAAAAAAAAAAGGTTGTTACAATTTTTACAGATGTTACTGTTTTTGATAATGAATATTATCTGAGATGTAAATCAGGATATCAGTTTAACATATTATATATTTCTGCATAAAATTCCTTTCTTGATATTTGAATGGGGGCTCAGAAAACTCAGTGGAAGGGTGTAGCATGGGTCAAGGAAGAGCACAGTATATTCTGACCAGGGGCAGTTCTAGAACCGTTTTTCAGACTGTCATCAACTTTTTTGTTTGTTCAGTTGGCACAGTGAACATGGGTTGGAGCTCTTACTTTTGAGTTGTTAAAGTACACAAAAATAATGAATTTCACTTTAAAATGTGTAAAATTTTCTCCTGGAGGGGTCTTCCCCCAGACCCCCCTAGAGGGACACATGTCCACCCACCATTTGGATATGTGTCAGTACAAAGAATCTGTGATTTTATTGCATTAAAAATGTCATTCATTTAATTAAATAACTTATTGCTTTAGGTATCTGTGTATATTTACTGAACAAGGTGATATCTTGGTAAGCAGTTTGACAACATTGTAGTAAATAATTTTGGTGAATCAAAAAAATCATGCTTATTAAGATACCAGCACACATGATAATACAGCACAAATTGGTGCATGAGTAGTCAACAAAATGAAGTATTTGAACCTCATAGTTAAATACAAAATGGGTGGGAACTGAAAAAGGTCCACTTTTGGAAAAAAAGAACCACCCCTTCCGCTAGGCTGGCTACGGGCCTGTATCGTACTTGCCTTGAATCTTGTGAGAGAAATTTAACCAAAGACTATGGAATACGCAGTATTTGACTCATTTAAAACTACATATCCCACAATTCCGTAGTTTCAAACCGGAAGTCGTTCCACTTCCTAGATACTTTAAACTGTCAAACGAAACAATAGTGAAGATAAGGGGCTGAACAACATCTGCTGCCCAAACCCTGGATAAAGTCATGAATTTTAACGGCAGGAAAAGAGGTTAGCTGTCTTTTTATCCCTCTTCATTTAGTGTAAACCGGGTGTTGTGAGTAAATGATTTTTGCGCGTAACGTTACAGTTTCAAATACAGTCGGAGCTTCAGCTGTTCTGAACTCGATTGTAATTGTAGACAAACAGCGTATGTCTGCTTTAAGTTTCATCTTTTTTAATGAATAAAATATAATATGAAAATAAATACATTTATTCAAATTTCTGTTATGTAATATTGTATTTTAGGAGTAGACAGCATACTACCTTGTAGTACCTCTCTTTTTTAGCAATGTTAAATTTTTGTCATAAATGTAAAAACTCAGTGTTAGAGAAAGCAGGGAGTGGATATAAGTGTCTGCATCTGATCATGTTAAGCCTGCAATAAGAATATTATAATGCTTTGCATGCACACATATTATAACAGGACAGAGATGCAAATGGAAACAGATTGTGATTCTACTCATTCTTTCAAATTTTGATGACACTTGCTATTTCTAATCATGTTGTCTCCTTGTCTGTTGTATGTTTTCTTTCCTTTACAGGCCAGTGAGAGGTGACGGCGCTGCAGACGTCATGGAGGATTTCAGGAGGTCGTACCTGAGGCTGTGTAAGGAGGGAGGAATAGACACTCAGGAATCAGTGCTGGCTCAACTGCATGATACGAGAGCAGCGACGGGCATCTGCAGACTGGACCTGAGCGGGCAGAGCATCACCACAGACACCTGCAGCGTGCTGGGACGAGTTCTGCAGAACGACACCGTCTTCACGGAGATCCTCCTCAGCGACTGCATGCTCAGTGAGGAAGGTGGGTGCTGTAAACGGAGGAAACTCACAGACTAAGAAAAAGAAAGAAAATGAGAAATGTTATATTGCATTACAAAAAACTGTGAGAAATTGTGAAAAAAAAAAAACTGAAGACATTTAAGATATTAACATGATTAATAAATCTTTTACAGTTATTTAGCATTACAAAAATGAGAATTTATGTGTAAAATGTGCATAATTGCCTGAAAAAAATGTCACAAAAAATTTACAACTTTTTATTGCACAAAAAAAAGTCAGTTTGTAGGATCCTTTTTGCATTGTGACGTTCTTTTCATAAAAAAAGATATTAGAGACATTTAACATATTAACATTTTTTAGTTAATTTTTTGCTGTTTATAAAAATTACTGTCATACTTTTAAAAAAATTATATTAACATATATTAACATAATTAATGTTATTATCAATTACATGAAATCCAAAAATCCAAGGAATGAAAAAATAAACAAAAATAGTCATTTGTGACATTATTTTCATAACAAATAATTTTTTGGACATTTCCAGAAGTTCAACAAATAGTAACATGATTAATAAATAATTACATTTTTTGGCAGTTTCTAAAAAAAAAAATAAATAAATCTTTTACAGTTTTTTGCATTACAAAATTGAGAATTTATGTGTAAAATGTGTATAATCGCATTTCTCAGTGCAAAATAAACATGAAAATAGAAAGAAAACTAGTTTGTAGGACTGTTTTTGTATTGTTATTTTCATAAGATATCATTTTTGGCAGTTTGTAAATACTAATATCATAAAATACTTTTTAAAAAATCAGCATAAAATACAGGCAGTACAACAAATATTAACATGATTAATGTTAATATTGATTAACATCCAAAGAATGAAAATCTAAACAAAAAACTCAGTTTGTAGAACCATTTTTGCATTATTTTCATATATATGTTTTAATTGTTTGGAAGTTAACATGATTAATAAATCATTTACAATTTTTTGCATTAAACAAATGAGTATTTATGGGTAAAGTATGCATAATTACCATGAAAATAATGTTGCAGTGTAAACTAATCATGAAAATGAAACTCACAGGAAAATCTGGAAAATCCAAAGAAAGAAAATGTTTTATAAATAGTAAGTTTGTTGAAGTATTTTTACATTACTTTCATTACAAAGAATTTTATGGCAGTTGTAAAAATTACTGTTATGTAAGATAAATTAACATGTATAAATAAATCTTTAACAGTTGTTTTGCATCACTGGAATGAAAATGGGTAAAATGTGCATAATTACCATGAATATAATATCACATTGCAAAATAAACATGAAAATAAAACTGAAAAAAATGAAAAAATACAAAAAAAAATTCATTTGTAAGATTTTTGTTTTATTTTTGCATTGTGATTGTGATTTTTTTTTTTTTTTTTTACATTTTTTATATATATTTATATATAAGAGAATATAACCGCATGTAAAATGTTAACATGATTAAGAAGTCTTTTAAAGGTTTTTGCAGCACATAAATGAGACCAGGTAAAAATGTGCATAATTGCCATGAAAATAATGTATAATAAACAGAAAAATTTGAATTAGAAACTTTTATTACATAAACAAAAGAGACAGTTTGACAGTGCAAAATATTAATATAATTTAGAAAATCATTTACAATATGAAAATGCAATGCAAAATAAACAAATAAATAAATACAATCAATTATAAATCTAACAATATATACAATTTATAAACATACTTTTTAAAGATAATACAAAATGTAAAATCATTTTGATTGTTGCATTAGCCGATTAAGAGCTTACTTTATTACTGTATTTTTCCTACTAGTTGCTCCACTCACATTATTCCGTCTACAGGTGCCAAGCTGCTGTTAAATGGGCTTTGCTCCAACACCACAGTGAAAGTTTTGGATCTGAAGGTAAATTGAAGTTATGTTTTATGATATATACTTATTTTGGCTTCTATTTTTACTGTAATACAGTTTCTAATAACGTCATTTCTTTTTAGGGGAACAACATGAGAGGAACAGGCGCTGAGGCTTTGGGGCAGTTATTAGTGAGGAACAAGATGCTGCGCAGGTGAGGGATTAATTTTTTTTTTTTTTTAAAGAGTAATCTGTGTATAGACACCTAAATGCCACTTCAGAAGAGCTTCTATGCCACCTTTGCAGTCTAAAAGTTGCATTAAATAATTGCCACCAACTTTGAAGATTCAGTTCTGTTTGAAAGTAAAAACTATGAATGAAATGCTGTAGATGTCAAAGTATTGTTTGCGTTTTGCTTGGAGACTTGTGCTGGAGTGGAACGCTCTGGGAATGTGGGAGGAAGGATTTGGCGTATTTTGTGAAGGTCTGGCCTCCAACACCTCTCTCACCCAGCTTGACCTGCGCAATAATCAAATCAACCACCAGGGAGCGGCGGAGCTCTGCATCGCACTGAAGAGGAACTCCACTCTGCTAGAGCTGGGTGAGCACAGGAACACATTCCACACTCACTCTCTGTCAACAAGCACTGTGTTGTTGTGCTGTTGTCCCAGTTATTTGAGGCTGATGAGGTAAATGTTTAGCAGAATAACAGATGCTTTTCCTTTAAACCTCATTTGCCTGCACTGTGCTATTGCAGTATTTATATTGCGGTCTTTGTGAGTTATTCACAATGGCTCACTGTCTGTATCTACATCAATATTAATGAATATGCAATCATTTAAATGTTTAATACCATTTTTATGTTTGTTAACGCATCTGTTTAACTTAAAAATATCAGTCACTGATGAAGAAAGATCACATGGTATGGCTTATGCATGGCCGATACTTGGTCTGGTAGTGTATAGATTTTTTTAGTCTCTTCTGCTCACCAAGGCTGCGTTTATTTGATCAGAAATATAGCAAAAAAATGAAATATTAATACAATTTAAACTAACTGTTTTCTATGTGAATGTCTGTTATAATGAAATTTATTTCTGTGATGCGCAGCTGAATTTTCAGCATCATTACTCCAGTCTTCAGTGTCACATGATCCTTCCCAAATCCTTCTCATATGCTGATTTGCTGCTCAAGGAACATTTCTGATTATTATCAATGCTGAAAACAGTTGTGCTGCACAATCATTTGGTGAAAACTGATATATTTTATTTCTAAGTAAAACAAATACGCATTTGTGAGAAATAGAAATATTTTGTAACATTATAAATGTCTTTACTGGCACTTTTCATCAATTTAATGCATCCTTGCTGAATAAAAGTATTAATTTCATTTTAAAAAATGACCCCACACTTCTGAACGATAGTCTATTTATCTATTAGGGATGCACCGAAATGACAATTCTGGGCCGAAACCGAAATTTCTAGATGCACTTGTCTGAAAACTGAAGTTGAAAATATTTTGTATAAAATTATTTAATTTTTGTAAATAAAATAAAGTAATTTTGAAAGATTTTTTTAAATTAATTCAATAATTTTAATGATATTAAATTTTAAAAGCACAAGCCAATAAAATAACCACACTTTTACTGAAAATAGCACAATAAAATATAATAATATTAAATATCAATATATTATTTTTATTTAGATCTATGCGACAGAATCAGATATAACTTTTTTAACTAATTATTCAAATGTGACCCTGAACCACAAAACCAGTCATAAGGGTTAATTGATACATCATCTGAAAGCTGAATAAAAAAGCTTTCCATTGATGTATGGTTTGTTAGGTTAAGACAATATTTGTCCGAGATACAATAATTAGAAGATCTGGAATCTGAGGGTGCAAAAAAATCCAAAAAATCCAGAAAATCGCCTTTAAAGTTGTCCAAATGAAGTTCTTAGCAATGCATATTACTAATCAAAAATTAAGTTTTGATATATTTGTGGTAGGAAATTTACAAAATCTCTTTGTAGAACATAATCTTTACTTGTACTAATTTTAATTGTAATGTTTCTTGGCATTTTTGGCTACTAAAGACACAAATAATGTATAGTCCTACAAAGCTATTATCTTTAGAGCATGTGAGCAGATCAGTGGATGATATATATCATACATATTTTTTCAGCTCATATTTTCAGCCGTTTTTCTCTTTTGGCCGAAAATGCCATTTTTGGATGATAATTTTCGGTGGCCGAAAATTCGGTGCATCCCTAATAGCTATATGTATATGAACCATTGCAGCATGTCTAACTTAATTATAAATGTATTATAAATGTATACCAAAAAATAAAGTCCATAAAGTTATTTTTTTTACAGCTTGAAAATTAATGGGAATTTTAAAATGATGCTTTCTAGCCTAAAAAAATATTATGGAAAATGATTACATTTTAAGAAGTTATAAAGACCGCATTATTTATTGTCTTCCATAATTATTGTCTAGAAATGTTTCATTTTGAGTGCAGTATTTGATGTGTTTGTGTTCAGATCTCAGATGGAACAACATCGGGCTGCTGGGCGGTCGATCTGTGCTGGAGGCGATGCAGCAGAACCGAACGCTGACCAAACTAGAGATGGCTGGAAACAACATTCCCAGCGACACGCTCAGAGCCATCGGTGAGACCCACCGCCAACAGCAGCTGCTGGACACATTTAACACGAGCCTTACCTTTATTTATCAAGTCCAATTATTCCCAGAACAGTCCATGAACCACAACGCAGACCGACAGTCGACGCTTCGAGAGAGCCGGAGCAGGACTCACGTGCTCAGCAAAGAGATCCAGCTCCTCAAGGACGAGAAGAGCCGACAGGTGAGGGTGACCGGGATTGTTTAGTTAAACTGTGGGTGGATCGAGAGCTAACATCCGCTTCTGTACATGTGGCCGGAAGTTTCTCAGTCTGATGGAGACCATCGATAGACAGAAGGACGAGATGGGACGAAGCAGCAGGTTGGTGTCACTAAAAACAGTGATAGACTGATGAGAGCATATGATGGACGACTAACAGCTTTTGGGTTTCTTGTAGAAATTCATCCATCCGTCTAGGGCAGTTACAGGAAGCGCTGAACGAGCAGAAATCATCTGTGAATTCTCTCACAGCCAAGTAAGCAGCCTTTAAATCTGCCATGAATGTTTTAGCAACGTGTAAGTTGGGATGTTTTGTGACGTTAGCGTTTGTGCTGTTCAGGCTGCAGATGACCGAGGCGGCCCTTGCTCTGTCGGAGCAGAAGGCTCATGACCTCGGCGAGCTGCTGACTCGAGTTAAAATGGAGAAAACCGAGCTCAGAGACAGACAGTCCAGAGAGATCAAGAAAGAGCACGAGGTATTTACTGATTTCACACCATGTTACTGTTTCAGCTTTGTGACCTTCAGTCCTTAATCCTTTGATTGGATACATTATTAAATCAGAGAGAAAAAATATACACTACCAGTAGTACAGAAGTACAGAAAAAACTGTAAAATTTTGAAATATTTTTAATATTTGAGAAAACTGTTTTCTATCTGAATATATGTTAAAATGCAATTTATTCCTGTGATTTCAGTGTTGAATTTTTAGCATCATTGCTCCCGTGATCCTTCAGAAATCATTCTAATATTCTGATTTGCTGCTCAAAAAACATTTATTATTATTATTATTGTTATGTTGAAAACAGCTGAGTAGACTTTTTTCAAGTTTCTTGGATGAATAGAAAGTTCAGAACAGCATTTATCTGAAATATAAATGATAAATGTCTTTATCATCACTTTTGATCAATTTAAAGCATCCTTGCTAAATAAAAGTATCAATTTCTATAATTTCCAAAAAATAAAATAAATAAAATAAAATAGAATAATTATACTGTCTCCAAGCTTTTGAATGGTATAGTGTGTAATGTTACCAAAGCTTTTTATTTCAGATAAATGCTGATCTTTGGATCTTTCTATTCATAACAGAATCCTGAAAAAAAGAAAATGTACTCATCTGTTTTAAATATTGATAATAATAATTAAAAATGTTTCTTAAGCAGCAAATCAGCATATTAGGATGATTTCTGAAGGATCATGTGACACTGAAGACTGGAGTAATGATGCTGAAAATTCAGCTGCGCATCACAGAAATAAATTACATTTTAAAATATATTCAAATAGAAATCAGTTATTTTAAATAGTAAAAATATTTCAAAATATTTTACTGTTTTTACTTTTTTGTTTTACTGTTTACTATTTTTGCTGTACTTTGTATCAAATAAATGCAGACTTGGTGAGCAGAAGAGACTTCTTTAAAAAACAAAAAAAAATCTCAAAAACATTTGACTGGTGGTGTACACATTTTAATTTAAAACTAAAATATAACATTAATCAGTATAAGATGATTGATTGGTTATTATTAATTATAAATGATTATTTTTCATTTTTTTATTTTTGCAATATATATGTTATATATTATTATACATAAGAACTACTGTACCATTTAAAAAGTTTGGGGTCAGTAATATTGTTTAAAATAATTCAATTAAATATTTTTAATAGTTTATTTTATTAAGGCTGCATTAAATTGATCAAAAGTGGCAATAAATACATTTATAATGTTACAAAAGATTTCTATTTCAAATGAACAGTGTTCTTTTAAACTTTCTGTTCATCCATCCTTTTGAGGACAATAAAGTATACTACTATCTGTGGATCCTAAAAAATAAAATGTATGACAGTTTCCAATAAAATATTGTGCAGCACAACTGTTTTCAACACTGATGATAATCAGAAATGTTTGTTGAGCAGCAAATCAGCATATTAGAATGATTTCTGAAGGATCATGTGACACTGAAGACTGGAGTAATGATGCTGAAAATTCAGCTGTGCATCACTGAAATAAATTACATTTTAACAGATATTCACATAGAAAACAGCCATTTTAGATTGTAAAAATATTTCAAATTTTTATTGCTTTAATTATTGATCATTTAATTTGTTTTTGGTTTGTAGGATAGTGCTCTGAGGGAAGCAAAGCTTTTGAAGGAGGTGAACGGTCTGTCAGAGAAGAATCTCCAGCTCAGGAGTAAGGTACAGAGGTGAAGCGTCTCATTTGATGAGCAGCATGGGTGTGTGAGATTTATCCAGTGTGTTTAACGCTCACAGCTGGAGGAGACGGAACGCAGATGTAAAACACAACAGGATCAGATCTTCGAGCTGAAGCAGGAGCTCACAAACACCACTGCTGAACTTAAGCTGCGTCTCGTCCAGACTGAAGGTGCCACATCATGTCCTACATAGCAAAACCCTCTGGTGTCAGCTTGTATTTTAGAATTTGTACTGTTTTCTTCATTATATTAGAACGGCTGGAAATGGAGAAGAGGAGATCCAAGCAGGCACTTGAAGACATGGACAGTTTACGGCAGAAGGAGGTGAAGATGTGAAACCCACAGAGAGTTTTTACTTTAGGTTTTTGCTTCAGTTCTTACGTCATGTCCTTCTTCTCCAGGTGGATCATCTGACAAGACACCAGGAGGAGAATGAAAGAGCTCTTCAAGAACGCATCCTCAAACTTGAGGGACAGCGGATCCAGTTAGAAGAAGTAAACAAGATTATTCACAAAACTAACCTCAAGATTCAGGAAATATTATATTGGAACACTAAAAATGTGCCTTGTGTTGTTCCAAACCTGTATAGCAGTGCTATTTTACTATCATTGAAATACTATTCAATACTATCCATTTAATTGATATTTTAAATTTGTTTTTATTTTTATATTTTCAGTTTTCATTTTCATTTTAGGTAAATCTTTAATAATTTTGTTGCATTTTTGTTATTATTATTATTACTACTATTTTATTTTATACTATACTATTTTATAGTTTTTGTTAGTTTTTAATTCAGTTTTCAAGTACTAACTGAAAATGAGAAATGTTATATATTTCATGAAGTATATTTCAATTTCTAAATATTTTGAAAAATGTTTATTATTTCAGTTATTTCAGTAACAAAATTGTTTGTTTGTTTTTTTTTGTTTTAGTTAATAACCATCAAAAAAGTTGTTATTGTTTATTATTATTATTGTTATTATTATTTGTTCATTTTTAATTCAGTTTTTTAGGTACTAACTGGAAATGAGAAATGTAATATTTAATGAAGTACATTTAAATTTTTCAATATTTTTCAATATTTTATTTTATTTCAGTTAAAGTTTATTTATAGAAGTAACAAAAATGTTATTATTATTATTATTATTACTACTAATACTTTGTCTATATAGTTTTTGTTAGTTTTTAATTCAGTTTTCAAGTACTAACTGAAAATGAGAAATTTCCTTTTTTTAATATATTATTTTATTTGCCACAATTAAAAATTTTTATTTTTATTTTTTTTCCCCAGTTAATAACGTAAAAAAGTTCTTTATTTATTTATTGGAAAAATGAAAATAGAACATAGTACATAAATCATATGCAGCATTTTTAGTTAATTTTATTGCTTTTATGTGCTTGTCAAATTGTGTTCCTTGCAAAAAATGTAATTACATTTAAATAAATAAATAAATAAATACAGAAATTCAGGTTTGGAATGACATTTTTGGGTGAGCTATTCATTGAATTTGAAAACTGATCTTCGCCTTGCTCTCTTCAGGCTTATTGTTGATCCTAGAATGTCACTGTCCTTAATGGTACATAATGAATATTGACAGAACGAAGAATCACATTTGCACTCTTGCGTGCAGGAGCTGAGCAGAGTGAAAGCGTCTCTGGTGACTGAGAGAGCTCAGGCCGAGGAGGAGCTGGGGAAAGTGCGGGCCCAAGTGCGACTGGAGGAGGTAAGCCATACTTGTTGAATGGTTACTACATCACTACCTGCGGTGTTGTGCATCAAAACTGCAAGATCCTCTACTCGTTCCCTCTGCAGCAGCAGCACCTGAGCAGCCTGGAGGAGAAGCTGCGAGCGGTTCGTCAGTCTCGAGATGAATCGCAGAACCACTGCACCCAGCAGAAACAAACCATCGCCGAGCTGCACGCCAGAGCGGGACAGCAGAGCATCGAGATGGACGCGCTCCGCCGCAGGATAGACGAGCTGCAGCAGGTACTGACTCCGGTACAGAGACGTGCAGCCCGTTTTAGTTTCAGTTTGAGTTATTTTAGTGCATCGTGTGTCTTTGAATCCAAGGAGCTTGCAGGTAAAGAGCAGGAGAAAGTGGCAGACGTGACGCGAGTGCGGGTGGAGCTGCAGGAGCAGATCGGACACCTGCAGGCTGAGAGAACGGCACAGGGCGGCCTTAAAGAGAAGATCGCAGCTCTGGAGAGAGAGATGAAGGGTGCATATGCATTACGATCCTTTATATTTTTACATTTTATAATGCAACTCGTTTTACACAGTGAGGGCTAAATGCGAGACTTGTTTTGTGTGTTTGTTATGTAACCCGATGCCTGTCGCAGGCTGACGGCTCTTTGTGTTTGTGTTTTGGATCAGTTCTCAGTGCCGCCCACAGAGAGGCCCTTCTGGACAAAGAGAGCGAGATCTCGTCTCTGCTCGAGCGGCTGCGCATTAGAGAAGGAGAGATCCAGCGCATGCGAGAGGACGAGGCCCAGAGAGCCAGCTTCCTCCAGAACGCCATCCTCACGTACGTCCAGGGCTCTCCTCTCCCTCACTTCAGCCCCAAAAAGTGAACTCGCATGCCAAGACTGTTCTGCGATACGCTTTCCATCAGGGTGCTTTGCAACTATGCATAACAAATCTAATGCATATTGCAAGTTTTTACAATGCTTTTACACATTTAGGTGGTTTGTTTTTATGAATCGGAGAGAAAAATGAAATATTTTAAGTGCATGTGTTTGTTTGGAAAAGGGAACTTGTTTTCAAAACATGACTTCTTAATTTTTTTTTTTATGATTTTTATTAAAAATGTTGGATCTTTTTCACAAATATATCTTTTGAAAATCCCCAATGTGCCATATAAAGCTCTTGTATTATGGCACTTACAGTTTTATTTTTTAAAATGTTTTCTACTGTTGGAGTTCTTTCACGTTTGTAACGTGTGTTGGCTATTAAATAAAATGTCTACTTTGATGAAACTTTGAGCTGTTTGTATGTAATGGAATAATGATCATTCTTAAAGGAATTGTTCACCTAAAAATAAAAATTCATATTTTAAATTATAGTTTTGTTTTATATTTTCTGTTTTAATTTTAATTTTAGGTAAATCTTTAGTAATTTTGATGCATTTTTGTTATTATTATTATTGTTTTATGTTTATATTTGTTAGTTTTTAATTCAGTTTTCAAGTACTAAATGTAAATGAGAAATGTTATATATTTAATGAAGTATATTTACATTTTTAAATAGTTTATTTCAGTTAAAGTTTATTTTTACAAACTTTTTTTGTTTATTTTAGGTAATAATCGTAAAAAAAAAAAAAAAAAAAAAAAAAAGTTGTCATTATTATTTAGTTAGTTTTAAGTTTTTTTTTGATTTTGTTTTTTTTTTTAAATGCAGAGTCTTAGTACATAAATCATATGCAGCATAGTTCACCCAAAATAAAAATTCATATTTTGAATTTTTATAATTTCTGTTTTCATTTTCATTTTATTTTAGGTAAATCTTTACTAATTTGGTTGCATTTTTGTAATTATTATTATTATTATTATTATTATTATTATTACCTTTACTATTTTTTGTCTATATAGTTTTTAATTCAGTTTTCAAGTACTAACTAGAAATGGGAAATGTTATATATTTAATTAAGTATATTTCAATTTTCAAATATTTTATTTTATTTCAGTTAAAGTGTATTTATACAACTAACAAAAATGTTTTTTTTGTTTTACTTAACTGTTAAAAAAAGGTATTGTTATTATTATTACTATTTTATGTTTATATAGTTTTATTAGTTTTTAATTCAGTTTTTTCAAATACTAACTGTAAATAAATGTTTATTTATATATTTAATGAAGTATATTTAAATTTTGTAATATTTTTAACTATTTTATTTCAGTTAAAGTTTATTTACGCAAGTAACAATTTTTTTTTCTTAATAACCATAAAAAAGTTATTTATTTATTTTGAAAAATGCAAAAACTTAGAACACAGTGCATAAATTATATGCAGCATAGTTCACCCAAAAATAAAAAAAAAATTCTGGAAATGTGCTCACCCTCAGGCCATCCAAGATGTAGATGAGTTTCTTCATTGGAACAGAAACAGAGGAAGCGTTATTATGGATTATGGACTCATATTTTAGTTAAAAAAAAACGTCTTAATGATGGATTTGTTTCAGCTTTTGTCTTCTCAAGATGTTAACTGATGGACTGGAGTGGTGTGGATTACTTGTGGATTATTGTGATGTTTTTATCAGCTGTTTGGACTCTCATTCTGACGGCACCCATTCACTGCAGAGGATCCATTGGTGAAACAGTGACAGAATGACACATACATTTTAATGCGCTAAACAATTAAACACAACACAAACTTGAATTAAAAAGGTAAAATGACCCTATTTGCGGTATTTAGTGTCCAGTATTCAGTTCTGTACGTAGGCAGTGACTCGATGCAGTGTGGGCTCCTGTCCCTTTAAATTTCTTCGGCTTTCTCCGGAGAGCGTCGGCGAGGTTCGCTGTCAAAACCGCTGCTGCAAAGAGGGCAGTGACCGTATTTTTTGCAGATATCTATCATTTCTCGGGTTAAGTGTGAGCTGTGGCATAATAAAACACATTTGCGGCCGTGAAGCGAAGCAACCTGTGTCTCCACAAATGCAAGCTATTAAATGCGTGGTGGTCGGCGACGGGTAAGTAGTGCTTTTGGGAGCTGATGGAGAGGAGCATCCATGGAAAACCCGTGTGGGGTATTGCAATGCATTCATGCCTAGTTCTGGCCTTTGCAATTGCATTTTACTATTTGCTCAGCTTAACATCCTATATTTGATCCAAAGCGTGTGCATGTGTGCAGAATGCATGTAAAGCTAAAATATGATGGGGATCTGTATAGCTATTGTAATGGGCGCATCACAACGTGATACATTAATAATTGTTTCATGTCTTCGTGTGTTATTTGGAATCGCTAATGCACGTGCGGCTTGTCAGCATGCAGTGTTTATTGGAGATTAAATGAACGGGCTTTGAACAGAAATGTGTCATTTTCGTTCACTGTGTCAGTGAATGTATTTCATAGGGTGTTGTACTACTGACCCATGTTGAATGGCAAAAGCCTGAAGCAGAAACGCTATGGTTACCACTCCCTCTAACGAGTGTGCACGAGAAGTGTGTGGAGCGCGTGCACGTGAGCGAGAGTTTCCCCCGCGGAGTCCGAGTCGTTCCGCGAATCGGTTCCTTTGAAGAATCGCTTGATTCGCAATTATTTTACGTCATTGCGTACAATTAAGTGGAGTCATAATTATAATTAAATAAATTTCTAAGAAAATAGAAAAGAATAATTAAGAAAAAATATGGTAATTCGACATAAGTAATTACACATTTTGTGCATTATAAACAAATACAAAGAAAACATTTAAGGCTTTACAGTAATTGTTATTTCTCATTTCTCTTGATGTGTGAACAGTACATTTTTGAAATATTTTTACTGTTTAAAATAACTGCTTTCTCTCTGAATATATTTTGAAATGTAATTTATTCCTGTGATTTCAAAGCTGATTTTTTCAGCATCATTACTCCAGTCTTCAGTGTCACATGATCCTTCAGAAATCATTCTAATATTCTGATTTGCTGCTCAAAAATAAACATTTATTATTATTATGTTGAAAACAGCTGAGTAGAATTTTTTTTCTGTTTTCTTTGATGAATATAAAGTTCAGAAGAACAGCATTTAATAGAAATCTTTGTAACATTATAAATGTCTTTATCATCACTTTTGATCAATTTAAAGCATCCCTGCTAAATTAATTTAATTTACTAAATTAATTTCTATAATTTCTTTCACCAAAAAAAAAAAAAAAAAAAAGAAATCTGACTCAGAGCTTTTGAATGATATAATGTTACAAAAGCTTTTTATTTCAGATAAATGCTGTTCTTCTAAACTTTCTATTCATCTAAGAAACCTGAAAAAATGTACTCAACTGTTTTAAATATTGATGATAATAATAATAATAATAAAGTTGCAAATCAGCATATTAGAATGATTTCTGAAGGATCATGTGACTCTGAAGACTGGAGTAATGATGCTGAAAATTCAGCTTTGATCACAGGAATAAATTATATTTTAACAGATATTCGCATAGAAAACAGCTAGTTTAAACAGTAAAAATATTTCACAATATTACTGCTTTTGCTGTATTTTGGATCAAATAAATGCAGGCTTGGTGAGCAGAAGAGACTTCATTAAAAAACATTAAAAAAAAACCTTACTGTTCAAAAGCTTTTGACTGGTAGTGTACACATTTTAATTTAAAACAAAAATATAACTAATCAGTATAAGATGATTGGTTATTACCATTTTAAAATTGACATTAACATATATCACATAATGTTTGTATTCTTTTTAACAAAAACAGCTCGGTTCAGTGAATTAGTCAGGTAGTGATTTGAAAACCGCTTTGTGAACGAGTCATTCATTCGACTCAGATGAACGATTTTAGTGGTTAGTGCTCTCTCAGTATGCGTTTCATTGGTAATGGAGCTGTGTGTGTGTGTGTGTGTGTGTGCGTGTGCGTGTTGCCCTCGGGCGAGTGTGAATCTGGGACAGGGTCTGTCACTATCTGACATACTAACACCCACATAAAGATCACACTAGCACTAGCAGCACTGACTACCTTTACTTGATGCACCCTTACTCATCATGTGATGTTTTGACCTAGTGCTCTTTTCACCATCATTTTCTCTCCATCTATGAGTTTTATATAAATGCACAGTAATGCATGTCAGAAATACACAGCTAAGCTGTCTGGTGTGTGTGTTTCCTCAGGGCGGTGGGTAAAACCTGTCTGCTGATCAGCTACACCACAAATGCCTTCCCTGGCGAGTACATCCCTACAGTGTGAGTATATCGTGTGCATCTGCCATAAAACATGTTTTTCCAAATAAAAGAGTTTACATAAAAATATAAAAACAAATGTATTAACATTTGCATATGTGGTGTGTGTTTGTATCATATTTGATGCATCAGGCTTTTATGATGTGTATAGTGAGAAGATGGAGCTCATGATGATTGCATTGTAAATCAACAAGATCTTTATTACGTAAAATGATCTAAATGGTCACTCTGTATCTCCAGTAATATGTCTTAGTAAGATGAGATTGAAATGATCCAAACATGTAATGCAGTGCAATCCTATGCTGATTGAGAGATGAACAAATAAACGTTCCACAAAAGATGTGAGATGTTTTGGAGGCCAGTTGTGCTGTTGGCTTGACGTGCATGTGACAGCATTGATTTACATTTCAATAAGACAATTAGTTGAGTGTTCTATAGTTCTAATGAACTCTGTCCTGATGCTTTATAGGGAGATATTCCAAAAATGTGAGCCGATGCAACTCTGGAATGTGTTTCTGAGGAATTGCTTTATTTGTCATAGAGATGAATGAGTGTTCAGGAATGCTTCATGACTCCCAGTGGACGTCAGATTCTGAACTGTGGTGGCAGTGATCAATTCTGATGTCGTTTGTCTCTGTGCCTCTTTCAGATTTGACAACTACTCTGCCAATGTGATGGTCGATGGGAAACCAGTCAACCTTGGCTTATGGGATACAGCAGGACAGGAAGACTACGATCGCCTCCGTCCCCTCTCGTACCCGCAGACGGTGCGTGCCGTTCAGATTCTTGTCATTAAAATGATAGTCTTCACACATAAGTAGACAAGTATGGACTAATGCACTTCAAAAACATGTGAAAATAACAAAAAAATATAGAGTACTCAGCCCTGCGTCTGGAAATAATTCTGCTGATTTGTAAAAAAAAAATCCTAATATCATCTAGTTTAATGATGCTGAGTTCAAAAATATCTCAGTATATTAGTTTAGAAAGGAGAGAGAAGATACAGTGGGATAGTAATATAATTAATACACTCTGATTAACATTTATTCAACATTTATATATATATATATATATATGTAATGTTTGTTGAAAAAATATAATTTATAAATCATTATGCAAATTCATGTGTATCTGCACATAACCAATTCTTTGTAATTGCTTTCTTAGTGTCAGCTGACATTATTTTGAATAAATATTGTTAATCTGTTGCTGTAATATTAATTAAGCCAAAATAAAGGACCTCAAAAGTCAAGAGAATTTTAAGATCCAATACATATTTTACAGTTTCATGGACATTCACCCAAAATAAATAAATTTTATTAAATTAACCCCAAAGAAAAAAAAAGTTAATAATAAGTATTTATGTGCCCAAAATCTTTTTTTCTCCCTTCTGGGCAGGTGTAATTTTTTTTCTCTCTCATTTTATTTATTTTATTACATTTTATTTTATAATTTTTTGTTGTTGTTGTTTTTTAAAAAATGTTACAAAAAGCAATAATAAATAAAAAAAAAAAAAAAAATAAATAAAAAAAAAAAATAAATATATATATATATATATATATATATTATTATTATTATTTTTTTTTTTTTTTTTTGAGAATTCTTTTATGCTCATCAAGGCTGCATTTATTGATCAAAACAGAAAAAAAGTAAAATTGTAAAATATTATTGCAGTTTAAAATAATGCATATTATAATGATTTCATGTGACACTTAAGACTGGAGTGATGATGCTGAAAATCCAGCTTTAAACACAGAAATATATTAAATTTTACCATACATTCACATAGGAAACAGCTAGTTTAAATTGTAAAAATATTTAATTTTTTTGCTGTATTTGTAATCAAATAAATGCAGCCTTGCTGAGCAGAAGAGACAAAACATTTTTTCAGGCTCAATGATACTGTATACATAAGCCAGGCATATTTTAGCCATCCAAAATTCAGCTTTGATCACAGGAATAAATTACATTAAATATTTATAATATTAAATTTAAATATATTTACATAGAAAAGAGTTGTTTTACATTGAAATAATATTTCACAATATTACTGTTTGTTTGTTTTTTTTTAATCAATTATATGCAGCCTTGATGAGCATAAGAAACTTAAAAAAAAAAAAAAAAAAAAAAAAGCTGAGTTAAAAAATAACGCTTGATTGATTGATTTGATTTTTCAGAAATCATGAATCATGTATTTATGGTTTTTCTGCTTATTAAAGAATAATACAATTCTTCTTCCCGTTACAAAAATGCATATTTTGTGGGAAAGTGCTCCAGCTAAACACTAGTTTTGGAATCAGGTCATCAAAATGAATATGAAACAGGTATTGGATTTCATTCAGCAAATGTGATGCAGTGTTGTGTAACTGAACTGGAGTTGTGAATATCATTATAAACAGCATTTCCCCTCTGTTTTCTCTGCAGGATGTGTTTTTAATATGCTTTTCATTGGTGAGCCCAGCGTCCTTTGAGAACGTCCGTGCGAAGGTCGGTGCATCTCATTTTTCAGTTGTTTTTGAAAGCACAGCATGCAAAACAGACAAAAACCCAACACTGATAGCAGAATGTAACATAAGACTGTACGTTTGTGCTCCAGTGGTACCCCGAGGTGCGACATCACTGCCCCAACACACCCATCATCCTGGTGGGCACCAAACTGGATCTGCGAGATGATAAGGACACCATAGAGAGGCTGCGGGACAAGAAGCTGTCGCCCATCACCTACCCGCAGGGTCTGGCCATGGCCCGGGAGATCGGTGCGTACTGACAAAAACGCTTGATTTATGAACGACAGCAGGAAAAGCGTACATCCGGTGATGCGGTTATTGAGTCGGGCTCTGTGAGCGAGTGGGACGCTGGTTACGTTGTCATATGCTGGAGTGGGACGCGGCACAGAGACGGCCATTGTCTCAGCGCTGGAGGTCCGGCATGAGCCGGCAGCGTGGAGGAGGAAACACAATGGCCGTTCCTCCGTCAGCTGATAGAGAACAGCTCTTT
Source organism: Cirrhinus mrigala (assembly GCA_036247105.1). NCBI lineage: Eukaryota > Metazoa > Chordata > Actinopteri > Cypriniformes > Cyprinidae > Cirrhinus > Cirrhinus mrigala. Next base: position 30,523,608 of record CM070018.1, read on the forward strand.
GTGCTGCTGCTGCTGCGACAAGCCTGAGTGTGAATGTTTCTCAAAGCCTGCCAGAAACAGGAAACGGCCGACTGATGCGGGAACAACACCTCTGATAATCAGCTCCAGAGTTTAAACATTTGAAAGAAATTAATGATTCTATTCAGCAAGGCTGCGTTAGATTCATCAAAAGTGACAGGAAAGACATTTATAACGTTGCATGAGATTTCTGTTTTAAATAGATGCTGTTCTTTTAGACTTTTTATTCATCAAAGAAAGAGAGCTGATAAAAATGTATCAAGGTTTCCACAAACATATTGGGCAGCAAATCAGCATATTAGATTTCTGAAGGAGCATGTGACACTGAAGACTGGAGGAATGATGCTGAAAATTCAGCTTGATCACAGATCACAATTGCATTTTACAATATACTCACACAGAAAACAGCTATTTGAATTTCTAATAATATTTCACAGTATTACTGTTTTTACTGTATTTTTAACAATTCAATGCAGCCTTGGATGAGCTTGAGACTTCTTAAAAAAAAAAAAAAAACGCACACACCCCAAACTTTTGAATGTTTGAATGGTAGCGAATCGTAAGGACGTTTCTGCCAGTGAATGAAAAATAAAAAAGGTAATTGCAACTTTTTATCTCACAATTCTGATATTTGTTCTCAGAATTGCAAGATGTAAGTTTTAGTCAGCATTGTGTGATATAAACTTAAAATTCAGAGAAAGAATTCAGAATAGCAAGAAGAAAAGTCAGAATTGCACGTTTATATCACGCAATTCTGAAAAAAAAAAAGTCAGAATTACAAATTTGTATAACAAGAATAATGTCAGAATTGTGAGATAAAAACGTAAAAAACGAATTACCTTTTTAAAAATTTTTATTTAGTGGCAGAAACAGCTCGGTTATTTGTGTAATGCTTGTTCCCTGAAGACTGGAACGGAGACATCATTTTGGTGACCAATGAATTGATATATATTAGTATGACAAAAAATCCAGAGTAATATTTTTTGTTTTTGTTTATATTTTTATTCAATAATAATAATAATAATAATAGTAATTAATTAATTAATTTAAAAGTAATAAGAAATCATATTTTGTATTAAATAAAAATATAACTAAAAACAAAATAAATATTAATATTGTAACATTTCTCTGTAAAATTAAAAAAAAAAAAATCCAATATTTATGAAGAAAACAATTAAATGAAAATAAAACAGTAATTTTATTTAACATTACAACTGTAAAATTACCATGCTAATATTTATGGCTGTGTTCATTTCTTATTTTTCAAATGATAAACCCTCAACCTTTTATTTTGAAAGAAAACTGCAGGATGTTATGGAAGCATGTTTCCACCACTGAATAAAAAAAAAAAGACTTTACTTTTTTCTCAGAATTGCATGATATAAACTCACAATTTCTAGAAATAAAGTCAGAATTATGAGCTATAAACTACTATAAAGTCCAGTTTTGAGGAGAGAAAAAAAAGACATATGTTCTCAGAAATGTGATTATATATCTCACAATTCTGACTCAAGTCGCAGTTGCACATTATTAAGTCAGAATTGTGAGATATAAACTTAAAATTAAAAGAACAGCCTTTATTTTAGTTATTAGACTTTATAACGTACAATTGCAAGTTTATTTGCAAGTTCAGAATTGTGAAATAAAAAGTCCCAATTACCTTTTTAGATTTTTTTATTCAGTGACAGAAATGGGCTCCTGTATGGCACCCACATTTGCTTTTCATTTGTTAATAAGCGTTTCTCATTACAAGCGTTATTTCATGATTCAAAGTATTTGCTTTGGTTAATCATGCATCTCTTGTGGAGTATACGTTTACTAAAACACTTTGACTGGAGTAAAATTCTTCCAAGTAGAATAAATGTTCAAGAAAAAAAAAGAACAAATGCATTTGAGCTAAATTTGAAGTACATGTTTTGTTGTGTTTGTGCCGCAGGTGCCGTGAAGTATCTGGAGTGCTCCGCTCTGACTCAGCGCGGTCTAAAGACTGTATTTGACGAGGCCATCCGCGCCGTCCTCTGCCCTCCGCCCGTCAAGAAACGCGGCAAGCGCTGCACCCTGTTCTGAGTCGACGTCAGTTCCCGGCCCCCCACACCAAACTACAAGATTTTTAATCAGCCTCTTGGAAAATATATTGTACTCCTCTCACAGGTTCGGTGACAGCCGTCCATGAAGTTCTAATGCACATTACATGTATATGAACCATTGGCTAGACGCGTCCAGTCGGAGGGAAACCTCGTGTAGATGGCTTTTGTTTTTCGCGGCCTCGCGCGCCCAGAGACGTAATATTCCATTTCGTATCGTTTCTATGAGAAGTTTTAGTGGTCCAGTGTAATTGTCGACATACTGTAAGGAAGTGTTTCTTGGTGTTGTAAAGGAAGCGTGTCAAAGAAACGGCAAAGTTCTGCTGATTTAGACGGTCTTGTACAAAGCTAACCATTCGCAGTATTAGCATTGCGTTAAAAAGTCAACATGAAATGGATTCACGACCCGTTTTACATCTGGAACGAGTTAAACAGGAGATTCAGTGTGTACATGGAAGGGTTAAAAATTGAGTTTTGTACCCAGTTAACAAAAATTAGTTCTAAGAACGTTTGCTGATGTTCCCAGTAAGTTATGAAAACATTATTTCTAAATGTTCTCTTAAATGTTTTTTAATGTTATTTTAACTTTTTAGATACTACAAAAGGGAACATTCCATTTTATTATTATAAACATTATGAGAATGTTCCTTTTTAATTTTCTTTCAATGTTCAAAACATCCAGTTTTTAAAATGTTTTTAGAACATAAGGAAACATTTTGTTACGTTATGTTGCAAACACGAAAATGTTACTTTTCAATGTTCTCTGAAGGTTCCGACAGTTGTAACATTTAAAAAAAAAACAATGTTTCAAATCAAACATTCCTTGAATGATGTAACATTTTTAGTGTTAACGTTTGAATAACTTTGACTGAACATTGTTACAGGAAGAACATTAGTGTTAAAGCTTTGAGAACATTGTTGTTGTTTATTTTTAATGTTAATATTAAGAGACATTCCTTTTTATAATTTTGCAGACATGATGGGAATGGTATTTTGAATCTTCTCTGAACGTTTTGAAATGAGTAACATTTTTGGAATGTTACTTTCGAATGTTTGCTGAACATTCCTAACCCTAACATTTAAAAAAAAAATGTTTAATGAACAATGTGTACATGTTTTTGCGCCAACACTAAAAAAGATCAGATCGCTCTGAATGAACACTGTATTAATGTTACTGGAAGAACGTTTTGTTCGGAGAGTGTTTCCTGTTAGCTGGGTATATAGTCATTAGATTTTGATGAAAGATTAGGAAGACTGCGAAGCATTGTGCATGGCCGAATCATGCGCTATATGACCAGAAACGTAAATGAAGAACTCAAACAGGGTGTGTCTGATTTCATGTTGACTTTAAAGCCTGATGCGTTTATGAAGACTAGATGTTTTCTTCTACTCGGCCGTTCCAAACACTGGAGAAGGAAACTGTGAAACTCGCACGTCGTGTCTCTACTTTCATGTGGATCTGAACTAATTGATGCGGTTAGTGAATACACTGGTTTTGGATTTTCTTTCTTTTCTAGTTTTCTACGTACAGATAAAGCACCGATGAAGGGTTTTATGGTACAGCTTCACGATCCCAAATCTCGGCGCTCCGTCCGAACAAATGCCCATCGGCGGCGGGTGTACGAGGGACTTGCATGCCACGACCAAAAGCCTGAAAAGACATGCATGGGCATTTGTTCTTGATCTTTCCCCTGTTCGTTGGTGTCTGCATGTGGCGTGAGTGTGGCGTTCGTCCGTGACGTGCTTGGCTGTTGGGTTCGAGTCTTCACGATCGCGGCCGTATCCTGCATCGGTGCTCCAGCACTTCCTTTCTCTCAGCTAACTTTGTAAATAACTCTCAAAATGGACAAAAAAAGTTGATCTTCACAGCTGCCAAAAGACATTTCCATGATGTAAGATAGTATATTTACACAAATGTTTTAGATGAGGAATGCATTAATTAATAAATCTATTCATGTTTTACCCTTACTGTGACTCTCTGCTTTCATTCATTTGAATAAAAGTATAACAGAATGTAATGCGCATGTCTTGTGCATGTCTTCTGAAGCCAAACCATGGCTTTGTGTGAGAAACAGACCGTAATGGGAGTTTTTGGTGAACTTCTTCTCTCATATGCTCATTTGCAATGCTTTTAAAATCAAGTGATTCATCTGTTTTTCAAGCTTCAAGTCAATACATTTCTGCTTGTTTGTTGAGGCCTTTTTATGACGACCAGTTACATTGTTGCAAAAAAGTTTGATATATAGCTATACAAGCTTTTCTGCAGAAATACAGTATACTCATGTAAAACTGTATTTATTATATACTATATTGAAAACCTCAGCTTGATTGTTTATATTGTTAGAAAATGTAAAAGATATTAAAATTCAGCTCATAATTCAGGCATAAAGGCATGATATTATAAACATCAACTTCATGATTTTCTATAAAGCTGCTTTAAAATAATGTCAAATGCAAAAAGTGCTATATAAATAAATTTAACTTGGCTTAATTGACCTAAAAGTCCAAAACCTGGTCAGGAAAATCTGGATTTAATTATTGCATTGTGGAATAATGCAAAACTGTGAAAAACTAAAAACTAAAATCATTAAAAAAAATCATTACTTGAAATGAAATAAATGAATAAATAAATAATAAAAATAAAAAATCATGAACAATAATAAAAGAAAACATTAAAAATGTAAAACTTTTTCACCTAAAAATAATTTTAAAAATATTAAACCTACTTTATTTTTTCTTTTAGTTTAACTAGATCTGAGATTTAAAAAGAAAGAATAACTATACAGACATTAGAAAAAGAAAATTAATAATTTGAAAAAAATTAATTGACAAAAACTCTTAACTAAAATGAAAGTGACAACAAATTCATTAATAAAATTAATAAAAGTATGTCAATGCTAGTAAAATCATGTGAATGCTGATCTCTACAGGCCGTAGATAATACTACAGGACATAAAATCTACTGTATTGTCATGGCAACTGGAAGTGGCTGAAAGCAGAGTCCTTCAGGCTCTCATGAGGAGCATATGAGCTCATTAGAGCAACAGCTGTTAAACGCTTCAGTTCAGTTTAATGTCCTGCTCATTATGCAAGCTGCTCTAGTATGTTACACTAAGAGAAAACATTCACTCAAAAACACAATTTGTGTTACATTTACTCACACTCAGAATTCCACAGTGGATTGTTTACTTTGTGTAACACAAAAGGAGATATTCAGCAGAATGTTCATGCTGCTCTTTTCCATACAATGAAACCTCAAAAAAAGAACAAAAATGCCACTATAAGAACAGATTTCTTTGTGTGATGAACAAATATGAACATGAATTTTTTTAAAATGACTTGTAGCCAGTAAAAGTCATCCATTCACCTTCATTCAGCTGTGTGTGATGATATTCATTCTTAGCAGGCCAGAAAACCTCCATCCACGGGCAGGATGACGCCGTTGGTCATGGCGCTCTTATCGCTGAGGAGGAAGAGGATGGAGTTCACCACATCCTCCACTTCTAAACAACACCAGAGAAAAGATGTTTAGTGCGCCAGGCAAACAGAAACACTCTAGAAAAAACTAAATCACTAGAGGGCGAGGCTGTTGACATCCTGGTGTTTCATAAGTGTCACATAAGTTTCACAATCTGCCTCTGATGTCACTAAATCACACTTACACAATCTTTGCCAAAGCCCAAATGCTGAGAGAGAACAACACATTCACTGCACTGCCAGTGTGAGTTACCGTACAGAAACGTGTTCATAATCAGTGAGATTGATCAGCGTATTAATCCTGATTATTGAAACAGCTGGGGGAAACACAGGTAAAGAAGCGTGACGATTTGACTTTCATAGCGTGTCACGGTGACCCACAAACACACACTCACCTGCAAACCTCCCCAGCGGGATGCGTGACGTCATGCTTTTGGCTTTTTCTGGGTCACTCCATCCAATCCTCCCCATGTCTGTCATCACCACGGTCGGGTTCACCGAGTTCACTCGGATCTGTCCAGGACAGATTACATCACACGAACAATGAATATAGTTACCTATAACAGACACTTTCAGTTCAATATAGACAAAACTGACAAAGATTTGATTGGAGATTTGCCTTTTTTAATTTAACTGCATTAATAATAATAACAATAATAATAATAGTTTTTGTAATGAATATACATGTTGTTGTTATTATTTTTATTATTATTAAAATGCATCTATGGTAAATATGTTTACCAATAACGACAAAACAACATTTAGTCTTAAAATGAATAAAATATTAAAAGTAAAAAAAAATAAAAAAAAAAATAAAAAAAATACACCAACATGGGTAACCAACCATGTAACTAATTATGGTGTTTTTACCATTTCTATATTTTAAATATTAGTTTCATTTAAAAAATCTAATAATTATCAGCATTTTTAAACAAATTTAAATGGAATTTAGAAAATATGAAATATATATTAAATATATATAATATATTAAAAGGGAACAAGGGTTACAAGAGTAACCTAGACGTTTTTACATTTTAAATATTATTAATTTACTATTATTATATTAAAAATTATTAACACTAATAATAACCATCATAATCATAAAAAATTAAATAATATTTTAAAAATATAAAAACAGCAAATATGTAACTAAATCAGCAACCATGTTACCCATTTTGGTGTATTTGCTGTTTTTATATTTTAAATATTATTAATTTATTACGATTATATTAAAAACTATTACCACTAACAATAACCATCCTAAGCATAAAAAATTGTATATAATTTTAAAAATATAAAAACACCAAAATGTGTAAGTAAATATTTACCTATTTTAATGTTTTTATATTTTTAATATTATTAATTTATTATTATTATTTAAATACAATGATTAACAACAACAACAACAACAACAACAATAATAATAATAATAATAATAATTTATTATTATTATTATCTTAATAATAATATTAACAATAATAATCATCATTATAATCATAATAAATGTAAATTATATTTTAAAAAAATATATAAAAACAGAAAATACACAAAAATGGGTTAGAGGGTTGCAGATCTAATGTAAATTTGTCTGTCACGCAGCAGGGTTGCTAATAATAATGATAACATTTTAATCATCATCATCATATTTCACTGTTATGAACATTGTTCAGGCCAACATGAAAATGATTTCCACATTGTTCATTAATGATCACATCTAGCTGTTGAGAAAAAAAATGGACTGAAGACATTCTGTCCTCATAATGACAGGCATTATAGTTTATAGTTTAATTAATTTGACATTCCTAGAACAAACCAGTCTGTCTGCTCCCTAACACATGAGTGTGCCAAGAGTGTCTACCAGTCCGGATCTATAGTCTGCTGTTCAGTCAGCAAGAGCAACAAGATGGTGCATATTAACGAATCCCTACCGTCCAACCCAAAACTGCTGGCCAGACACAAACAACTCAGCCGTAAATATGCATTATCAGCTGTCAGCAACTCCATCCACTTCTCCACATAATTACAGAGCAGTTAGTGATACACACCCCGATATTTAATCGCTCATTTGAGATGATTAGCGAACAGATTCATAGATTTAAGACCGTTCGCCGCAATGTACGATTTATTTTCTCAAAGCTGTAAACAACAGACAATGAGCTCAGTGTTTGACAAATCCCATTAACATGATCTGACAAAACTCATAAACTGCACTTTAAATCAGGATTTAATAAGCAGCGATGAACCTGATACGGGCCCAACTCCAGCGCCATCACTCTGGTCAGCATGTCCAGCGCTCCTTTAGTGGCACCTGCACAAAACACAGTCAGATTATTAGTATTTTAAACGTGCACTTTAGTATAACATATCACAATTTGGATTAACGTCTGAAATATGTGACCCTGGACCACAAAAACAGTCATAAGAGTCAAATTTATACAACATCTATACATCAATAAGTAAGCTTTCCTTTGATGTGTGGTTTGTTATGATAGGACAATATTTGGCCGAGATACAACTATTTGAAAATCTGGAATCTGAGGGTGCAAAAAAAAAATCTAAATATTGAGAAAATCACCTTTAAAGCTGTCCACATGAAGTTCTTAGCAATGCATGTTAGTAATCAAAAATTAAGTTTTGATATATTTACAGTAGGAAATGTACAAAATATCTCCATGGAACATGATCTTTACTTAATATCCTAATGATTCTTGGCATAAAAGAATTGGTCAGTCACTCAATTCTGTGGTCAAATATTTTTATATAATGACCCTTAACCGTACTGTAATAAAACTCAAATCCGTTTTTCACATCCATGTATTTAGTTGAATTGTCTCAGGGTCCTTTTCTTTGTATTATCTGCCCATTCGCATAAAAATCTCCCATCATTGCATATTTTATGAATGCAGCCTCATTAATAGCACTGTTTACATGCACCAAAATAATCTGGCAATAATCAGAAAGCCTTCACATGATTGTAGACCTGAAATAATCTCATCAACAGAGAAAAAATAAGCATGTAAACAGGAAAAAAAAGCATGTAGGCTTACGTAGGTTTTATGTCTCATGAACTTTGTTTCAAAAGTCTTTGTAAAAGACTTTGTAAAAAGTCTCTTCTGCTCATCAAGGCTGCATTTATTTGATCAAAAATGCAGTAAAATATTGTGAAATAATATTACAGTGTAAAATAGGTGTTTTCTATGCGAATATCTGTTAAAATGTAATTTATTTCTGTGATGCGCAGCTGAATTTTCAGCATCATTACTCCAGTCTTCAGTGTCACATGATCCTTCAGAAATCATTCTAATATGCTGATTTGCTGCTTAATTATTATTCTGGCTCAATGATTAAGAAGAAGAAGGTTCTTACTTAATAACAATGCTGAAAAAAGTTTTTGCCGCTTAATATTTTATAAAAATGTTATATTTTATTTAGGGCTGTCAAACGATAAATCGCAATTAATCACATACAAAACAAAAGTTTGAGTTTGCCTAATATATGTGTGTTTACTGTGTGTAATTATTATGTAAACATAAATACACACAAATTAATGGATATATTTAAGAGAAATATGTACAAAATATTATAATACTAATTATCTAAAAATTATAATAAATACATGTATTTCTTAAATATATACATGAATGTGTTTGTATTTATATATACACATAATAATTGCACACAGTACACACACATATATTAGGCAGCCTCAAACTTTTATTTTGTATGTGATTAATCATGATTAATCATTTGACAGCCCTAATTTTATTTTTCTAAATATATTTACTCACTTTATGCATTCTTGATTATTTTATTTTATTTTATTTTATTTTATATTATATTATATTATATTCATTTATTTATTTTTATTACTATTTACCCCAAACTTTTGAATGGTAATATATATATTACAATGTAATGTTTTCACAAAAATATTGTGCAGCACAACTGTTTTCAACATTACTAATGATCATAAATGTTTGTTGAGCAGCAAATCAGTATATTAGAATGATTTGTGAAGGATCATGTGACAATGAAGACTGGAGTAATGATGCTGAAAATTCAGCTGCGCATCACAGAAATAAATTACATTTGAACAGATATTCACATGGAAAACAGCTAGTTTACATTGTAATAATATTTCACAGTTTGTATTGTATTTTTGACCAATTAAATGCAGCCTTGGTGAGCAGAAGAGACTTAGAAATCATAATTATTCCAAGCTTTTGACCAATTGTGTAATGCACATTGTTTAGAAATCATATAAACAAAATTAGAAATGGGATTTGATTCATTCTGGCTGTAGAAAATTGTGTATGCAAACAAAATCTTTCTCTCCGGGTCCAATAAATAGGCCTGGGACAACGATTCCAGTTGCATGAATGTGATAAATATGATCAGACGTTTGAGTCGCGAGTCACTGCACTCACAGTAAACGGCGTGATCTCTCAGAGCACTCTGTGAGGCTTGACTCGAGATGTTCACAATGGATCCTCCGCTTCCCCTGGCCTTCATTCCTCGAGCCACGATCTACAGCGAACACACAACACCATTACAAATGTAGATAGCATTTATAAAACTCCTCCTGATATCTCATCCAGCACAGGTTTGGTCTCTTCTTACTTGAGCGACATGAAGCGCAGCTTTCACGTTGACATTGAAAGACCTGCGAAAGCAATCACAAATGCACTCAGCCTATTTAAACACACAAATGATAGCGTGAGTGATATTTCAAAGCCGTACACGTCAAACTGATCCGGCGTGACTTCCAGGAAGGGCTGAAGTTTAGCGCAGGCTGCATTGTTCACCAGCAGATCCACCGGACCCACGTCTTTCAGCGCCTGCTCAGTGGCGTCCCAGTCCGACAGATCCACGCACACCGGCTTAATGGAGGGACACTGCGGATCAAAAGCAGCCCATATTACAAAGAGACCGTGCATTGTCAGAGCCTGGCTGAATGAGAGCTAGAAAGCATAAAGGAGCAGCGGGAGAACGCTAGAACGCCGATGCGCCGGGAGACAATGGATCGGTGGGGTTTTGTCTCGGGATGAGCCGGACCGTGACCGAGGGGTCGTTACCTCCTGCACCAGGCTATCCAGGTCAGCCTTAGTGCGTGTGACAGCCGTGACCTCTGACCCACAGCGTGCCAGAGCCAGTGCCGTGGCCCGTCCGATCCCTGGGAGGCATTGAGGGAAAGTCAACGATCTGACGTATCGTTATACTCAACAAGACTCATTTAGAGAGTTCAAAGCATGCATACTATGTGCTTATTATGCAAATGTGTTTATGTACTTTTAAAGGGACAGTTCACAAAAACATTCTGTGGAACAAAAAAGATTTTTTTTTTTTTTTTAAAGAAGTCTGTTCTGCTCACCAAGCCTGCATTTATTTGATCCAAAGTACAGCAAAAACAGTAAAATTGTGAAATATTTTTACTATTTAAAATCTCTGCTTTCTATTTGAATATATTTAAAAATGTAATTTATTCCTGTGATCAAAGCTGAATTTTCAGCATCATTACTCCAGTCTTCAGTGTCACATGATCCTTCAGAAATCATTCTAATATGCTGATTTGCTGCTCAACAAACATTCATTATTATTATCATGATCAATTTTTAAACCAGTTGAGTACATTTTCTCAGGATTCTTTAATGATTAGAAAGATCCAAAGATCAGCATTTTTTTTTTAAATAAAAAGTTTTTGTAACATTATACACTATTCCATTTAAAAGCTTGCAGTCAGTATACTTTTTTATTTATTTTTTGGGGGGAATGAAATTATAGAAATTAATACTTTTATTTAGCAAGGATGCTTTAAATTGATAAACAGTGATGATAAAGACATTTATAATGTTAAAAAAAAAATCTATTCCAGATAAATGCTGTTTTTCTGAACTTTCTATTCATCAAAGAAACCTGAAAAAAAGTCTACTCTGCTGTTTTTAACATGATAATAATAAATGCTTTCTGAGCAGCAAATTAGAATATTAGAATGATTTCTGAATGATCGTGTGACTGAAGTAATGATGCTAAAAATTTAACTGTGAAATCACAGGAATAAATTACATTTTAAAATATTCAAATTGAAAACAGTTATTTTAAATAGTAAAAATATTTCAAACAATTTTGCTGTGCTTTAGATCAAATAAATGCACATTTATAGCTTGTAATTCAGACTTTTTCTCAAAAGAAAAAAAAAAAAAAGCCAGAATTGTGAGATATAAATTCAGAAAACCTACAAGAAAAAAACTACAAGAACTACAAGGAAAAAAAAAGAATTGGAACATTATTATTAATTTTATTTTTTATTTATTTTTTATTTTTTTTTAATCCCCTGGCAGAAACACAATGACTTCCAAAATGCATTTTTGTACATATCTTTTTTTGGTCTCATAATATTTTCTTTAATGTTATGTATTTTCAGATTGAATGTTAATGGAATAATTCACATACATTCATACATACATAGATTTCTTTGTTGGCAAATTGGACATTGCTGCTTGTCTCATGAACTCTCCAAAATATCTGTTCCTCACAAAATTCGTATGGTATGGCAAATCACTGAACATGACTAATATAAATCATTTATATTACTTACTTTTATGGTGATTTAAAAATACTTACTTTTAAAATACTTTTATGGTGATTTTTGTTTTGAGGCATGGCATGTTCAGTCGTGATTCCTTAGTAAATGAATGGAAAAGAGTGACATGGACTCCCTTCAATATTTCTCCTTTAGTGTTCCACGAAAAAGTCATACATGTTCGTAAGGTGTGTGGGTAAATGACGGCAGAAATGTTTGTGTGAACTGTCCCTTTAAGTATTAAAGCTTACCTTTGCCAGCTCCAGTCACCAGAGCACGCTTTCCACTGAAAGATATTTCCATACTTTATCCAGCCCAAGTTCAGCCTACAATCGCTCTAGCGCAACTGAAAGGACAAAGAATAGTTTGCTGGCGTCACGTTGCTAAAACACTGCAGACGGGTTGTTTATTCGAAACCGATGCGTTTAACAGCGCAAAAACGTTGCATCAAAGCTTTATCATTATTTACGTACCTCAGTTCAATCAGACGTTTGTTTGACTGAGCGAAGTTCACTCGAGTGCAGCACACTGAACAGGAAGGACGTGAAAGCTCAGCAAGTTCGTCTGTATTTGTCACATGATCTGCTCACATAACGCAAAGTTTGTTTTATAACGCTGTTTTGATGTGCAGATCAGCCTCCATGACAGAACTTACTTCTTCAAGTTAGAGTGCAATCGATCATAGTCAGTATACTATCCGATCTACATACAACCAACTCTGCTCTAGTGATTACAATTGGTTGATTTTTTTTATTTTTATTTTTTGCCATTTTTGCCTTTATTAGGATAGGACAGATCAGAACTGACAGGAAGCTAAGTGGGAGAAAGACATGGGGCGGGATCGGGAAAGCTCCTCCGGTCGGGATTCGAACTCGGGACGCCCGGATCTCAACAGCTCAACCCTGCTCAAAGGCTATCGGCGCCGACAATAATTGATTGAATTTTTAATAAGAATATGGGTAAACAATAATAAGGCACTTTTACTTAAACCACTGTTTATCTTTTTTGTTGCTCCTCCCACGTAAATGATCTGTTGGGGCCCAAATGTAGACTTTAAATAAACTAAAACCATTTATATACAACATTTCAATAAACTGGTTATGAAAATATGTTAGGATTGCATGAATTTACGAAGAAACAGAGTTCATTAACACTGTGAAAAAGTGAAAAAGAAAAAAAAAATAGAATAATAATCTACTTTAAGGACATGTGATTACTGAACTAAAACAGCAGTTGTATTGCAGTAACAAGCCTCCTGTTCAAATTAATCATGCATACACTGGCACAGGCATAATAAATAAATTTATTAAAATGAAAATCATACTTTACATCATAAGTTCATCAGATAAAAAAACAAAAAAGAGGTGCAAAACAGAGTCAGCTGCAACAGCGTTTGGTGCCGTCAACGGAGAGCAAAACATTTGTCACTGTTAGAGAAAGAGAAACCATGGAGTCGTTTTGGCATGTTTACGCAAACCACTGGCCTGCAGTGAGGAACGTGTTTGTGCAAATATCAGAAGGATCACGTGAACGGTGTATTAAACACAACATTGAATCACCACACTCACGCTGCTGTTTCAATGGAGATAATTCAATGTTGTTTTCCTGCATTAAACGATGACTGGATAAATTGATTACAAGTTGGTTTTTGGTCTGTATATACACATCCAACCGCTCAAGCGTGTTTGAATGCAGGTCTAGAGACAAAATGAGTGCAACTGCAGTCTGGATCACAATTCATAAACGCAGAAGAACACAAGCTGAAAAGCACTTGCAGAAGATGAGCCGGGCTGCGAAATCTGGAAAACGCAATACTATAAACTGACATCAACACTGTTTTTCTCGTCCGTAGAGCCATTTTGCACAAGGCTTGCGTGGGCATTTTTACAGCCCAGAGGAAAAAGACTATAAAGATGATGTCAAAGCCACAGAAATGTGTCTTGAATCATTTAAATGAAAAATACCCCAGTAAATCTGAGAGACACCGCGATCCTGTCAAAGCGCTCTTACCTCTGGGACTCAATGTGTGTAAATCACTTAGCAATTCTCAAGAAACCAAACATTTCAGAACAAAAATGTGTTTCAATAAATTACAGCCACCATGTTTAACCATACAAACTTAGAAAAGTACCGAACAAACACTACGTGTTGAAGAAATAGTTCACCTGAAAATGAACATGCTGAAAATGTGCTCACCCTCAGGCCATCCAAGATGTAGATGAGTTTCTTCATTGGAACAAAAACTGGCTCACCAACGAATCCTCTGCAGTGAATGGGTGCCGTCAGAATGAGAATCCAAACAGCTGATAAAAACATCACAATAATCCACACCACTCCAGTCCATCAGTTCACATCTTGACAAGACAAAAGCTCAAACAAATCCATTGTGTAGACATTTTTAACTTCAAACCAAAATATGAATTTCTGCAATGAAAGTTATCTCGTCTGAATCAGGAGAAAAATATAAAGAGATCAAGCACAGTTTACAAGCCTAAAATTGATTTGTTGTGCAGATTACTTGTGGATTATTGTGATGTTTTTATCAGCTGTTTGGACTCTCATTCTGACGGCACCCATTCACTGCAGAGGATCCATTGGTGAGACAGTGATGGAATGATGCATTTCTACAAATATGATGAAGAAACAAACTCATCCTAACTTCGATGCACATATTTTCAGCAGATTTTCATTTTTGGGTGAACTATTCCTGTAACTGCATTTACAGTCGCATTATTTTGGTTTGAAGAGTTTGATGGAAAGCTGTGCTTGTGCAGGTCTGTGCTCTGTATTGAGACATTCGTATCCCAGAGGTCAGTGACGAGTCTTGCGTGGGCACCACTCTGTGTCCGGGTAGAGCAGGCAGTGAACCGTTTTAAACCTGAAGGGAAAATGATTGCTTAATAACATCCAGCACTGGAACTTTATTCTGAAGTAACACAAAAGCTATGTGATTCAGCATTGCATGCATTTGGTGTGCACATGTGTGTCTGTGTACCGTGTAGGGTCTTCAGCCAATGAGAACGCTCCTCCAACACTGACCACATTCCTCCTGTTCTCAAATCCACCGTAACTGAGGGTCACCTATGGAGGACAGAAACGGTGAGGATCTCAATCACAAGTGGCATCATGGGACTAGAGTAGGCATGTATTCTGTAAGTGAGATATACATTTACACAAGATAGGTATCTGGTAACAAGACAGATCAACCTGCACAGGACACTAACAAACACTGCTTTATACACTAGAAGTGTATGTTAGTATTGACAACCATGGTGATACAATATGAAACCAGTCCCACCAGCATTTCACATTTTTTTGGTGATTTTTTTTTTTTTTGTGATCAAATTCACTGATTTTAGAATGGAAATCTATTTTTTGTAATATTTGCCATATTATGTATGACACTAGATGCACAATAGTCATGCAAAAGAAAAGTCATGAAACATAAAACAAAGATACAAATGAAATAATATGCTTTAGTTTTTTTAGGTTAAAAAATTTAAAATAAAATGCAAAATAAAAAAAATACTGCAGTTTTCACTATATGAATTAAATACTACATGATCATTTATAAAACTACTAGTATTGGTAATTCCATACAAAAGTCAACCTTACCATCAAAAAAAATAAAGTTTTTAACCAAAGGTTTTTACTATTCTGATAGCACAGATGTCAACCTTTGGTGGTTCAAATACCCATGTGAGAAAGTTTTTAAAGCATTTTTTTTTTTATTGTGCATGATTTTCCATAGTCTGGTAAATGCTATTTTCAGGCTTGTCACATCCATAACCGTACATATTCCTCATGAATAGACGCATCAATAATATGTTTTGTGAGGCGCCATCGCTTCTCTATTCATTGGGTATTATTGCGTCTTGTTTGTGCATTTTTATTCGCAGAAATCCTACAAAGTGTCGTCTCTCAAAAACGGTGTCCTTTTTTGTCACATCCGTAACGCATGAATATCTCCCTTTTTTAACACAGAAACTCATGCATATACTGATATTTTTCTGATGTTTAGACTTTATCAACAAGGGTTTATTAACATATAAACGGATGGTTTGGTATATTGGTAACACACACATTTTCTAAGCATTTATGTGTCACATCCATAACGCTGGATTTGCCATATTACGGAAAGAGCAGTGAGATTTTGTTTCTTTTTTTGTTGTTGTTATAAAATGAAAGAGGATGATCCAATATATTTTCTCACAAATGTTTACATGGAACATAACTGATGCATTTAGTGTGTATTTGACTGTTCAAGCATGTGTTTATGCCTATGCACTTAACTCATTCACTCATGCTTTTTCACGTCTCTTTGTTGAACAAATGTATCAAAGTGTCATTATTTTTGTGCTTAAATGGCAAATTACACAATATTGCACAAAAACCCCAAAATGTTGGTTTTGCATTGTGCTCTGCGATCGCTGAATCACAAAAAACTGGAGGGACTGATCAACAATATGCAAGTGTAACTGTTGAAAACAAACTTGCAGCGTCTCTTTTATAGATTATACTGAACATCTGGAAGAAATGTCCACTGTTTTAGCGCACGGTCAGTTCAGCGATCTGACCTGCTGGAGTATGTTGTCTGTCGGGAGTCTCTGCAGGTTCTCCAGGTGAGAGTGAAACAGGCCTGTGTGAGTCAGAGGAACCTCCAGCAGAGCCTCGATGATGTAACCGATCGTACAGTCGTCCGGGAGGCGGATCTTCTCTGCAGTCGTAATGAAGTTTCCAAGACTGTGAGAGAAAAAGAAAGAGGAAAATACATCGAAACAGTAACTCACACAAGGACTTTGATTCAGTGTAAAAATGATGTGCTTGCATGTATGCTAAAACAGTGATAACTACCAAAAGACAGCTTATCGATTTGCATGTAAACCAGTTTTAGAGCCCTACATGCAAATAGACAAACCAACCAAAGGAAAAGCAGTTTACATGTGATTTTGAAATGATGGTGTCTTGAATATGTAATTATACATTGTTGATGTCAAAATGGATGTGTAGTCAGTCATGTGCATGCTGAATAAAGCTGACAAGAATGCTGAAGGATGTTTACATGCAAAGTGGATTTTGTCAGTGACGCTTTGCTTAAACAGTTGAAACAGCATTGCAATAAACTTACAGAGCAAAGAATCAATGTGAACATACCTCGCCCATGGACTCATTTTGAGCGCTAAACCTCGGCTGATGCAGAATCCAGCTCCTCCGGTGGCAAACCAGAACTTCACCGAGACCTGCAGAAGATATTCAACATAAACTACCGTTTCTCTCTTTTGCAAGGATGCATTAAATTGATCCAAAGTGACGGTAAAGACATTTATAATGTTACAAACAATTTCTATTTCACATAAATGCTGTTCTTCTGAATTTTCTATTTATCTGTGAATTCTGAAAAATAAAATGCATCACAGTTTCCAACATTGATAATAATCAGAAATGTTTGTTGAGCAGCAAATCAGCATCTTAGAATGATTTCTGAAGGATCATGTGACACTGAAGACTGGAGTAATGATGCTGAAAATTCAGCTGCGCATCACAGGAATAAATTACATTTTAACAGATATTCACATAGAAAACAGCTGTTTTACATTGCAATAACCTTTTACAATTTTTACTGTATTTTTCATCAAATAAATGCAGCTTTGGCAAGATTTAGAGACACTGTTTACCAACAGTGTCAATATTTAGACTGGAAATACTTGATAATAACATTAAATTTAACAGTAATCTGAGCTAATAATTCAATAAATTATTAGTAATCTGAATTAATAATTTAATAAAAATCTGAGCAATAATTCTAAAAGTGGTATATCAAACAATATAAATGCTTTAAGTGCTTTTTTCACCCTTTTTTTGGCAACAACTGTTCAAGTTGTCAGATTTATTCTTCAAACTTTTTTATTCAATATTTTGAAATAAATACAAATACAACTAAAATAAATTATTTTAGACAGCAAAAAAAAAAAAAAAAAGGACATACAAAATAATTTTCTTTTTTTAGGCAGACTTCACTCACCATATTCTGATTATTTCTTCTATTTGTCTTGTTTGTGGTTGAACAGATTCTCTAAAGTTTTGCAGCTGCCCTGCTCTCTCCCACTAAACCCTTTCATTTAAGCCAAAAGGCAAGACAGGCTCACCGATCCGTCGCTCTTGACCCTCTCTACGGCCTCTATGGGATGATCCAGACTGGGTCTGCCCAGATACACATCCTGTGTGTGAGAGTAGGACGACAGCAGCTCCAACAAACCGGACAGGATCACATAGTTATCATCATCCACGTGACAGAACCACCTGACAGAAACAGAGAAAACACATGAAACACTGATCCACTGCCGCTCAACAGTCTGGAATAATTACAGTGTTTTTGATAATCTCTCATGCTCAGCAAAACTTCACTTATTTGACTAAAAATATGGTAAAATTGTGAAATATTATTACAATTTAAAATTGCAGTTTTCTATATGAACTTCTGTTAAAATATTATTTATTTCTGTGATCAAAGTTGTATTTTCAGCATCATTACTCCAGTCTTCAGTGTCACATGATCCTTCAGAAATCATTCTGATATGCTGATTTGCTGCTCAGGAAACATTAGCAATGTTGAAAACAGTTGTGCTGCACAATATTTTTGTGGAAACCAGCACATTTTATTTTTCAGGATTCACAGATGAATAGAAAGTAAAAAAAAAAAAAAAAAAAAAAAAAAAAAAATGTATTTGAATATTTTTGCACATTTTAAATTTCTTCTTTTTTAAATTGTCACTTTTGATCAATTTAATGTATCCTTGATGAATAAGAGTATTAATTAACTTTTTTTTTTCAAATTTTATATACCCCATCATGGCTCCTACCGAAATTAAGCAGCAAAAATCTCACTCATTCTTAACTCTTGACCGGACGTGACTGAAAATGAATGCCACATCTGCTGAAAGTGCAGTATGATTGATTGTACGCTACGATTAAATGCACTGCATGTCCATTAATAGCGCTTGCGTTTAGCAGCATGATGATGTAATGTTAGATGAAAGATGAGCTCAACTTTTTCTGTGACTCGATGAACTTGTCATACTCCACAGACATCTTGCAGCACAGGGCCTGACGCGTGTGAGCCGCCGAGCAGTTGGTGTTGATGATGTTCAGGCCTTGAGGAGACAATGACATGACAATGACAGAGCACTTATGATTTATATGACATCAAATTATTTCACATGACAGTCCATGTCATGATGAAATGAAGCATGAATATGCAGTTTTTCTAACTAGGCATGGCTCAGGATGGTCAGCTAGTCCATTAGAGAGATTCTGCAATTGTATCTAGATCTCTTAATTTAAAGCTTTAACATGCTTTTTAAAAAAAATCTGCTTAGAGCTGGTTTAAGTGTCCTGACAACTTTCTAAGACTGCAGCCCATCTTGATGTCTCACCAATCTCACCTGCTTTCTGTCTGAGCTCCTTATCCTCGCCATCAGTGAAGATAAATGTCTGAAACAGAGAAAGTCAAAGTTCACTGCTACATGAAAAACACAGCATTCACTCAAAAACAGTCTGTAGAGACAAGAACTGTAAAGACTAATAAGGTTGAAATCATATTTACATCTCTTGGTCAGGCATTTACAAATCTTTTTGTAAGCTGAACCTGTTTGACATTAAATATTTACTTTAAGTACCTGCAGAGACAAGTTTGCATGTTCACAGTTCTCTGATAATGATCACATGACATGCAGGAAAACAGTTTTATTTCAGTACCATTAAAACGCTATTATAGTTGTTTTTTAGTATTTAGATTTTTTTTTTATCTTTGTATTTTCCATTCCATTTTTTTTTAACTGTAGTTAGATTTAGTAATTTTGTTGGCCATTTGTCATATATATATATATATATATATATATTCTTTTTTTTTATTTATTTATTTTTTTTTTTGAATGTTTATTAATTTGTCTTTCATTTTTATCTCAGTTTAAGTTAATTTAGTACAAAGTAACTTTTTTTTTTTTCAAGCAACACCATTTTTTATGGTTTTAGTTGTAGCTATATATTATTTAAAATAATACTAGAAATAATTTTCTAAATATATAAATATATAAATAAATAAATAAATAAATAGATAGATAGATAGATAGATAGATAGATAGATAGATAGATGATTTTTATTTTTTAATTTAATTTAATTTGTTCATTCACAAATCCAATTCTCCAAAACCCTGATTTGGTTTTCAGCCTGTATGCATATGCACACATACCCGAGTTTATTATGCAGGATGCGTATGAGTATCAGAATGTATCGCAGATATTTCAGCAATGAAAATGCTGAATGCTCTGTGCATCCTGACCCTGTGTTCCCCCAAAACGTCCAAAACAATCTGTAACCTGCACAGGCCACAAGCGTCTGCGGCCGAGCACCATCCCTCACGAAACGCCCGCGAGTGACAGAGAATCTCTGGATCCAGCACTGGCTGACTCAGGATGATTCTGGCACACAGCATGTTTGAACAGGTCCACTTCAAAACAGGGAAAACACAAAATCCCACTTTGTCCTGCCATTAAAGGATAGTTCACCAAAAAATAAAAACCTTGCCATTATTTATTTACCCTCATTTCACTCCAAAAATATATTCCAATCAATATTTTGTTCCATATAAGGGCAAGTTTGAATGCTTTTTAATACATCATGAAAGTGAATGAGGAATGAGCACTTGTGCTGTCAAGCTACAAAAAGGATGCAAAAGTATCATAGAAGCATCATAAAACATTTTCTTCCCTCACACAAAGCTATCATATACCTTCAGAGGACTTAAAACAAAATGTTTTCACAGATAAACCTGAAAAATGCTACAAAAACCTTACATGGTGACAAAAAAAATGTAAATTGTTAAAAATATACTCTAAAATACACAAAATTATGGTCAAAATGATGGTTTCCGGAAGTAAAAACTAAGAATTACCACATAATCAGTGAAAAACTGTAAATGGACATTCCCAGAAATCCCTCAGTGACATTAAATGTGATTATATTTATATCAGTAAGTTTGTTTCTTCTTATTTATTTATCAGTAATATACAATAAAGTGTTAATGTTACATTAAATGACATTTAGTAAATGTTTCTTGCATTATTTTAGTGTTCTGTGTTACACCGATGGCTGTTTTCTATTTTTGTGACAGGCCACATATGATGGGCTCTGATTCATCATGTGATTTTTACTGTACAAGCAGTATTATCATGTTTATTAAAGTTTTTACAGAGGGATTTGTTCATATATAATTTGCTTGATTATATACAACATTTCATTCCCCCAAAAATTGTTAAAAATATATTGTTTTCTGTCTGTATTTTCTGAATTATGGAGTGCCAAAATGAGATGCCCAAAATTCCCTCTGAAAAGACATTTGACTCTAATATGTAAAAAAAAAAAAAAAAAAATTAAACAAGAATTTTGAAACAGACTTCATCCAGTGTTTAGATGTTTGTACTAGAAATTTATGCAAATGAGCGCATATTTCATTAAATAATGCCTCATTTGCATATTTAAACCTAACATCTTAGAAAACTTGTAATACAAAAAATGTTTGCAATTATCAATGTAATCAATCCACTGGGTAAGTAAGGCGATAACTTTTAGTTAATTTTTTGCCCAATTCACTTGCAGTGTCTCACTGGCACATTTTATGATTAAAAAAAAAAGAAGCATTTTTTGCTACCAACACACCATCCTGTAATACCTGAAACACTGTCACCATATGTTTTATTACGATGAAACAGCTGTCAGTTTTTAAACATAAATTTAACAGGACTTTTTTTTTCTTTTAGGCTCCAGCACTGCAAATTAAAGGCAATCCTAATATTTTCCAACACTTGGTACATCGGAGTTACTCTTTGGAAAACTGAACAAAGCCACTTTGAGAATGTCTAGGACTGTTTTTGCCAGCGTTGAGGATTAAAGCTTTTCACAAGGACAAAATCAACTCTTCAGTATGAATGCATTTATTATCTGTAGATGCTCATTGGACCTTATTCAGAAAATGCAAGTACAAAAAAAAATCTCTCAAAGTAGTTGGTTATTCAAGTAGAAAGTCATAGAAGGAAAAAAGCTGGTGGACTTTGTCACAAAATCTGAACACTGCAAATCTAACAGGGAAAGAATGTTTCTTCTGGCATGAGCTGGCATTAATACTGGAGCTGTTTTTACCAAACACAATCTCGCTTTATGAGCGAAGCTGAGTGCTTGAAATTTCTCCTGGGCATTTGGCTCCGTTGTGCAATGGCAAAACAATGGCGCTGCACTGTTTCACAGGTTAAGTCAATCTAGGGGCCCCTCTGGGCCCCACACTCGGCGCTCCGGAGAGGCCTCGGGAAGGGGGGGGCGTCTGCTGCCCGGCGCCTCTGGCAGTCAAGTGAATGTTCTTGGATGAAAGCAAACACACGCGGTCTTGTGTCTGTGGCTCTCAGGTTGCTGAGGAACTTCCTCTTCCAAGGGGGCCCGAGGGGCACCGGGACCAAACCCCCCGTTAAACAGCACACTGTTAATGCAGCAGGCACACCGCCAGAGAGCAGCTGACACACACTTCCTGATCACACTGTGTGTATTCACACCCTTCAACACAGCACTGATTAACCGCAGCACGCTCCAAAATCACTGATCCAGATACCAACAACCGACGAGGCAAACCAAACCCTCCACACACATTCTCTTCTCCTTTTAAAGATGGAAGCGAAGATTGTTTTATGTTTATGTTTCATATATGGAAGCAAAGATTATGTTACCTATGTTCCCTCATGACTTTGAAACATTCCAAAATATCCTGAAAATGTTGTACTACATATCAGTACTATATTGGTTATCAACTGATATTAGACTTTTTTTTTTTTTTTTAGATTTTTATTAGAGTAGATTTTTTATTTTATTTTTTTACATTTACTGGTGTTGTTAAAAAACCTTTTCACATTAATTAAATTAATTAATTAATTAATTGTTTATGCTCATTTCTCTTATTTTTACATTTAAATGATCTTTGCCACAGCTTGGGAGAAAACACCTTATTGGGATTTTTCTGCTAAAAATTGAAATTTAACATGCAATTGAATTTTTTTTTTTTTACAAAATTCGGCCAAAATCTTGTGATAGCATAGCAATATGTCTATACAAATAACAATAACAACAATAATAATATTGTAATATTAATAATAATAATAATTACTATTATTACTATTTTTTTTTTTACTAAATAAAGACATACTAGTAAAAAAAAAAAAAGCAAATAAAGACACTATTGTAATATTTCACTGTAGAATTAAAAAAAATAGGAAAATAATATAATACTTTATTTTACAGTGCAACTTAAATTACAGTACTAATATTTATGGCGTAATTTATTAATTTACAAATGTTAAACAATAAATTATAACATAATGAGCTGCTGACGTGAAAGAAAACATAACTGTAAAACACGCAGTGTAAATATTTACTGAAATAGTAATGGTAATCACACCATGACATTTCAGTTTTATTATAATTAATCAAGCAGCCCTACTTTGCCTTATTTTATCTAAATGTTTTTAAAGTTAATTTAATAACAGTTAAGTATAATCTTTAGCAAATCTAAAAAAAAAAAGGATATATTTTTTCATACTTTATATTTTAATGTTGTGATACCTACATTCACTTTTAGCACTTAAAGTAACTGGTTTTAATTTTTTAATTAAGTTTTTTATTTTGTTTTAAGTTTTTTTTCTTATTTATTTACACAAAATAGTATAGATTTTACCCATACCATGAAAATACATATTGGTATCTTAACCTACTGTAAAAAAAAAAAAAAAAAAAAAAAAAAAAAAAAAAAAAAGATGTGAATTTCAATTTCAATTTCCAAATTCAATGAGGTTAAATAAACGTGGGTAAACCAAGTAGTGAAAAATGATGCAAAATAGCTAAAGGATAGAAAATTTGTTGTTAATTAATCACCCTCATGTCATTCTAAACCTGGAAGATCTTTGTTTATCTTCAGAACGCAAATTAAGATATTTTTTTGCTGAAATCTGAGAGCTTTGTGACCCTGCTCAGACAGCAACACAACTACCACATTCAAGGACTAGAAAGGCAGTTATGTAAATCACAAGAATACGGAAGAGTAGAAATTGTTGAATAAAGTTGTTATTTTTGTTTTCGTTGTGCACAAAATGCATTCTTGTAGCTGAACCACTGATTTCGGATTTCATAAAAAATATCTTAATTTGCGTTCCAAAGATGAACGAAGGTCTTACAAGTTGGATACGACATGAGGGTGAGGGTGAGTAATTAATGATCATTTTCATTTTTGGTTGAACTATCCCTTTAATAAGATCAAAAAAGATTGTATTTACCTCTAGCGGATGACAGAATAATTGACTAGCGAGTATCTACACGCCTACCTGCTCCTTGGCTCTGGACACCCATGTCTGGGACAGGAGCTGCAGTCTGGACTTGTGATATTTCCTGGTGGTCTTAACGGCAATAAAAATGTCTCTCAACTCCAAAGAGTCTTTGGAACGGGAGCCAGGGGAGCTGGCGTGTGCAGCGTCTTCCTCTAACATCCCCTGCGGGTCCTCGGGTCGGCCTGCGGGAGGAAGCGGGTGAATGAAACCACCGTCCTTGGCATCGTCGCTTCCTTGGCCGGGTTTCCCGTAGAGGTCGCGTCCGCGTCCGGCTCCGGCGGGCTTGGCACGGGGCCGGGGTTGGGGCAGATCCGTCTGACGCTGAGGAGGTTGTAAGGAGGGAATGAGGAGCACCAGTAGGGCGCAGAATGCCAGGGAAAGCAGGAAGCAGATTTTGTTGGTGCCGACATGAGATAAGTGCATTCTTCCTGTGCTCAATGCCAGCTCAACCGCCCGCGTCTGCCTGATTCGCCACAACAGCGCCCATCCTCACTGCATCACTGCGAAAACAAAACCACATGAGCATCGCAACACATTAAGTGTCATTATCTTTATAGGATGAGTTTGTTTCTTCATCAGATTTGTAGAAATGTTTCATTCCGTCACTTGCTTTCCAGTGGGTCCTCTGCAGTGAATGGGTGCCGTCAGAATGAGAGTCCAAACAGCTGATAAAAACATCACCATAATAATCCACACCACTCCAGTCCATCAGTTCACATCTTGAGAAGACGAAGCTTTAAAGTGCTTGATCTGTGCAGATTTTTCTCCTGATTCAGACCAGACCACTTTTTCACTGGAGGAAGTGTTATTATGGATTATGGACTTACTATTTTAGTTAGAAACGTTTTAATAAAGGATTTGTTTCAGCTTTTGTCTTGTCAAGATGTGAACTGATGGACTAGAGTGGTGTGGATTACTTGTGGATTATTGTGATGTTTTTATCAGCTGTTTGGACTCTCATTCTGACGGCACCCATTCACTGCAGAGGATCCGTTGGTGAGACAGTGATGGCATGACACATTTCTGTTCCAGTGATGAAACTCATTTATATCTTGGACGGCCTGAGGGTGAGCACATTTTCAGCACATTTTAATAAATTCATACAATTAATCTTAAATGAATCATTATCTGAACATGAACATTTTGAAAAGAGCCAAATCTGCCAGGCTCTTCAAATGTTCAAACACAGTTTCTTTTATTCCCCCCAAAGCACATTGTGCAATCCAATGCAAGCATATGCGTTCGGTTTCATTCTGGCACTGGCGAGCATCTGTCAACCCTAATAACAGCCTCAGCCATCAATGCGAGCCATTTCCTGTCTTCTATTTTCAGAGTTGAAATGATACCTCAAGCAGTCACAGATGTGGAGGCTGAAGGCTGCAGTGTCAGCATAAACTCATATTCATACTCAAGACCTGCTGAAAACTCACCTAAATGTGACGAAACTTACTGAAATACTTAATGCTTAATATTTCTATTCATATAACAGGTGACGCTGGTGTTTTAATGTGACTGGCATCCCAAAAGCGCTGATTTAACAGTCCAACAGCACTGGGATGCACCAGCGTTTGTATGATTCGGCTCGTCTGTGTTGAATTGCAAGATGTTTTTCCACAATTCTAAAAAGTCTGAATTGTCAGATCATTTCTCACAACTGTGATGAAAAAAAGTTACAATTGTGAGAAAAGAGTTACAACTGTGAGATAAAAAGTTACAATTGTGAAAAAAAGATACAACTGTGAGAAAAGTTACAATTATGAGAAAAAAGCTAATATTATTAAAGATACAACTGTGAGAAAAAAAAGTTTCAATTGTGAGATTAAAAAGTCAGAATTTTAAGATAAAAAGTTGCAAGTATCTTTTTTTATTTTTCATTCTAAGGCAAAAATAAGCTTTCATACGACAGCTCATTTCACTGCTATGTATCCTGAATTTAATTAAATAATAAATGAAATCTTATTTTCATTCATTTAGCATAATTTGACAAAATTACAGCTTGATTGGACAGTACTTTTGTGCAAAAATGGTACAGCGTAATGAATGATGCCAAAAAATGTACATAAAAATCATCGCATAATAAATACAGAAATTGTTTATGATTGTTTAGAAATCATTTTTCATGTTTTAAGATTGAAAATCTGCACCTAGCTGTAAAACCTTATTTACTTTAGTCTTACTCGTGGTTACTGTTAAAAAAAAGCAATGCTTATGAATTGTATATGTTACATTATACCTATTATTAGTGAATTGTTGTGCTTAGTAAATCAAACAAAACTGAACTGCATCTTCACACACATGTAAAATATGTATATGATGAATATAAACATAATATGACTGCAACAAATGTTCATGTTTTAAGACTGAAAAGGTGACTGGGGCAAGTGTAAAACTAAAACATCCAATAAAAGCTTTAACGTGACATATAAAGAAAAAAAAAAAAAAGTTAAAATCTGTAT
Organism: Cirrhinus mrigala; assembly: GCA_036247105.1. Taxonomy (NCBI): domain Eukaryota; kingdom Metazoa; phylum Chordata; class Actinopteri; order Cypriniformes; family Cyprinidae; genus Cirrhinus; species Cirrhinus mrigala. Next base: position 30,550,640 of record CM070018.1, read on the forward strand.
ACTATAAAAAATAGAAATAATCAATATAATAACATGAATAACACTTTGAAAAGTAAACCATAGTGAATGAATGATTACTTTATCCAAATACCTTATTATTTACATGAAACTTCAATACTACAATGTGTGATGATGTCCAGGACACAACAGTGTTTTGCCAGAGTACCGTGTCCAAAAATCACTTTACAGAAAGTAATTGTAGGCTCAAGTGAGACGCCAAAGTGCGCACCGAGGAGACTTCAAACCATCAAAGACATTTACACACGGTTTTCTGTTACTGTACGGAACTGAAAGTTCACACAAACCGCACAGAGGTCAAGTAAAGCCACTCCACTTACACAGGCTATGCAAACAATAAATCGCGTTTTCGTGAATCAGTGAGTGAAGCGTCTTACCGAGAGCGATCGGACGGTCGGACGGGTTTCGTGCGCTCGTCATCCTCGACTCTTTAACCGAATAAAACCGCCAGATCAGCAAAGCTCATTGCAGACTGAAGTAACTCGAAAGCGAGCGCTCGGTCGGTGATCTGCGTCGCCGCTCGTCGAGTGTAAGTCAGCGCGACTCATCCACATTCATCTCCTTATTGTTCCTGCTTTGACTTCTTCGCCTGATGCTTCCCAAACTTGTCTTATAAACACTCAATAAAAGCCATTTATTACAAAGTTCCTCCCACGGCGCCGATTGCAGCAGCTCAGCTATGAATCATCGCGGCCGTGTCGCGTTGTTACTAATAACCTCCCCTGTGCCAAAGATACATTCTAACAACTACATTGTGCTCTCTGTAGATGCCGAGGGCGCGTGTTTTGATCTCGGCGCCCTCTGGCGGAAATGACGCGACAGCGCAGCGATGTCGTCACAAAGTCCTTGTGCTGAAATTGTTGTTTTTGTACTGACTACTCATATCCCTTTGTAATAGGTATGAATGTTATTCTTGGTTTTATACATTACGAGAGAGAAGAGTCGGGTGTGTTTATTTGATCAGTCTTGTTTTGTTTTTGGCGGAATATTTATACACAAGTGTAACTTTTATAAGAGTAAGCATTTCTTTAACCTTTTCCTGAAGACTTCAAAACTGTATGTATCTGCTTTCTGTTTTTTTTTTTTTTTCTAATAAGAGACCATACATTTAAAAAAGTACATTCCGATTAGTTTGATTTATTTATTTATGCATGCTTTCTGGCATATATGACATAATATAACAGTTTTTAAGGCTTACTTAAGACTAATGTTTTGACTTTTAGCTAATGTTTTTAATGTTTAATTAGATTTAAAAAAAAAAAAAAGTACTGTTAGTACTTTTGTACTGACATTGATTTAAAGTGTGTTTTCTGTAAAGAGGAAAATGAGAGTATTGTCCATTTATTTATGATTGTATTTATACAACATTATTATTATTATTATTATTATTATTATTATTATTATTATTATTATTTGTTATGTTTTTTGGTTAAACCAAGTACTAATATTGAAATGCAACTCAAAGAAAATTATATTTTATTATTTTTAGTATACTGCTGACTTCAAAATTTGGTATATTGTGAATTAAAAAAATTAATTTTACTAATTTTAAAATAGATCACTACCTGTATACATTAAAAGAAACAACAAACAACAAAGCAAAAAAACTGTAAATTTCTTTAAAGCCTTAAAATTATTCTTTGAACTTGTTTACGGACGTGATTTTCTTATTGCTTTTCCTATTTTATTTTATTTTTTTATTGTTTTTTTGTTTATTATTGTATTTGTTTTGATGTAATTTATATGTTATTGCCCTTGTATGTTCTTTGTTCTAAAAACTGCATATTTAATAAACTGAACATAAAACTCAACTGAAATGGCTTTTAAAACAGGCTACATCTGCATAAATATATTGAGTATTTTTTGTAAAAATATAAATAAAACATGTAAAAACATAAAAAATATTGTAATATGCATGCAAAGACTTATTTATTTATTTATTTATTTTCTTCAACTTTTAATCAACAAATAACAAAAGATATCTGCTGCCCTCATGTGTCTGTAAGATGAAACACAGCCATTTCTTACTAGTAATCTTAGTAGTAAACTTGCACTCTATGCATGATAATATTGCAGTCCTGGAAAAGAAAAGAAAAGACAGCATTTGAATTCAAAATCAGTTTACTTTAGGAAATGTCAATCTGACCTTTTGTGACATCAGGTGGTTTGTTTGAGAAATGCAGCTACAATTTTCCTTATGCAAACTGTAAAATTATATTCATATGACTTCACAGTTGATTTGCAGTAGCTGTAATTACACACACATTCACACACATACAGAAGAGGAAGTGGCGGGTGACGTGAAGGGTAAATTTAGCCCTCACTGTATTTAGGACGGGTGGTTGGGTGGGTTTCTGCGCTCTTGACCAAGTGCTTCTGTCAATCAAGACTCAAACAAGATGGCAGACAAAGGGAGCTGGGCTTTGGCAATAACAGGCAAGTTCATTCTCTTTCTTTTGGTCTCTTTAAAGAGATTTCTGAGATTTCAAACCTGGAACAAACATTACAGAAGTAGGTTTGAGTGTTTCTTTATTTTGGCACACTGCAGTGTACTAAATGTATGGAAGTGAAAATACAAGAACTATAAATAAGTGCAAGTACACTACCAGTCAACACTTTGTGAACACTAAGATTTTTAATGTTTTTTTAAAGAAGTCTCTTCTGCTCACCAAGCCTGCGTTTATTTGGTCCAAAATACAGCAAAAACAGTACAATTGTGTAATATTTGTACTATTTAAAAATAACTGTTTTCTATTTGAATATATTGTAAACTGTAATTTATTTCTGTGATGCGCAGCTGAATTTTCAGCATCATTACTCCAGTCTTCAGTGTCACATGATCCTTCACAAATCTAATTCTAATTCTAGAGAGATCCAAAGATCAGCATTTACCTAAAATAAAATAAGTTTTGTAACATTATACACTATACCATTCAAAAGCTTGGAGTCAGTATCTTTTTTTTTTTTTTTTTGGGAAAGAAATGATAGGAATTAATACTTTTATTTAGCAAGGATGCTTTAAATTGATCAAAAGTGATGATAAACACATTTATAATGTTACAAAAGATTTCTATTTCAGATAAATGCTGTTCTTTCTATTCATCAAAGAAAATTCTACTTAGCATAATAATAATAAAAATGTTTGTTGAGCAGCAAATCAGCATATTAGAATGATTTGTGAAGGATCATGTGACACTAAAGACTGGAGTAATGATGCTGAAAATTCAGCTTTGAAACCACAGGAATAAATTACATTTTAACAGATATTCACATAGAAATCAGTTATTTTAAATAGTAAAAATATTTCAGAATTGTACTGCTTTTGCTGTACTTTAGATCAAATAAACGCAGGCTTGGTGAGCAGAAGAGACTTCTTTAAAAAACATCAAAAATCTTGCTGTTCAACCATAGTTGACTGGTAGAGTCTTCATACTAAAATCTACAAATACATCAGCTAATCTACACTTACTGTAGAAAAAGTATAAAACAAAAGTTTAAAAACTGTATAAAGCATACTCGTGTTTATAATAAATCACGTGTGGATGTTTTGCAGTCTGTGCGGCCGGTTTTCTGCTGGTGCGGGCCGACATTATCACAGAAGCTCCGGCGGGTCAGCTGTTTGTCTATGAGCTGCACAGAGAGGTTTTCCAGAGTGAATTTGAGCCGTTTCACAAAGTCTTCGGTATGTCAGATTAAATATGTTAAAGCTGTTGAGTATAAGAGTGTGTTTGACAGTCGTCGTGTCCTGTCCTGATCTGCAGGTCATGTTTATAATGACCCCATGGTGTTCAAATGCAATAAGGAGCGATTCCCAGATCTGCCCCGCTGGCTCCGCTTCACCCAGAGAGACCCGTATGAGAACGGATTCCTGTACGGGACGCCGCTGCCGCGGGACCAGGGCAGGAACATCATAGAGGTCAACCGTGACCTCATCGCTGACATTCAAAACAGATATTACACTATTAGATTTCTAAGGGCTTTAAATGATGAACATGATCAAACTTTGCTGAGAAGCGTGTTTCACATGCAGTCTGCCGTTCTGAATTGTCTTTTAGATTTTTGTGATCAACAAGCGGAGTTATGACACGTTTAAAGAGAGGCTGGTGATAAACGTGGGTCCTGCAGGTATGATATCGTTCCGTATAAAACTACTGCTAGATCAGTCACTCGGAGATGGAGCTCTGCTGAAGTGTGAGATTCACAAACACGGTTTCTGTTCCTCCCAGTAAAGCAGATGCCGTACCAGGCCGAGTTCTTCATAGAGCGCCGAGAGATTGAGAGAGTGCTGCCCGCCGCTGTTCAGGAGGAGATCAGACTGGACATTCAGAATCTGTGGGGAACCGGCAGACTGGAGTTCGTCAACATCACCTCTGCTCTGGACAGGGGCGGCCGCGTCCCCCTGCCTCTGCCAGGATATTTTGAGGGGTGAGGATACGGAGCATTTCTTCATAGCTATTATTATTATGATGATGATGTTGTTGTTGTCTATAATATTATTGTAGCTTATAATACTTCACTTTATTATAGCATTATATTATTGTATTGTATTTCTATAGTATATTACAGTTCCATATTATATACTATAGTATTATAGTATATAATAGTATGTTATATGGATATTAAATAATAATAATAATAATAATAATATGCTGCTGTTAAAAATATATATTTTTTATCAATTGTAAGTATTATACTATAATAATAAGGTTTTTATTTTATTATTTTAAGGTTATTATTTTAAGTTGGTGTTAAATTATTAGTTTTTACCTAATATATATGGTTTTACACTATAATAATCAAATGTATCACTATTATCATTTATGATGTTGTTGTTAAATTATTACATTTTTTAAACAATTTTTATTAGAATATACACTACCAGTCAGAAGTTTTTGAACAGTAAGATTTTTCATATTTTTTAAAGACATCTCTTCTGCTCACCAAGCCTGCCTATATTTGAACCAAAATATAGCAAAAGCAGTACAATTGTAAAATATTTTTACTGTTTAAAATAACTGCTTTCTATTTGAATATATTTTAAAATGTAATTTATTCCTGTCATCAAATCTGAATTTTCAGCATCATTACTCCAGTCTTCAGTGTCACATGATCCTTCAGAAATCATTCTCATATCTGCTGTTCAAGAAACATTATTATTATTATTATTATTATTATTATTATCAATATTTAAAACAGCTAAGTACATTTCTTTCAGGATTCTTTGATTAATAGAAAGATCCAAACATCAGCATTTATCTGAAATAAAAAGCTTTTGTAATATTATACACTAAACCATTCAAAAGCTTTGAGTCAGTATAATTTTTTGTATAGAAAATTAAAGAAATTATAGAAGTTAATACTTTTATTTAGCAAGGATGCTTTAAATTAATCAAAAGTGATGATAAAGGCATTTTATATTGTTACAAAAGATTTCTATTTCAGATTAATGTTGTTCTTCTGCACTTTCTATTCATCAAAGAAAAAAGTCTACTCAGCTGTTTTCAACATAATAATAATAATAATAACAACAACAACAACAACAACTGTTTTATTTATTTATTTATTTTTATCAGAAAATCAGCATATTAGAATGATTTCTGAAGGATCATGTGACTGGAGTAATGATGCTAAAAATTCACCTTTAAAATCACAGGAATAAATTATATTTTAAAATATATTCAAATAGAAAACAGTTTTTTTAAATAATAAAAATATTTCAGATTTTTACTGTTTATGTACTTTGGATCAAATAAATGCAGGCTTGGTGAGCAAAAGAGACTTCTTTAAAAAAATATTTAAAAATCTTAGTGTTCAAAAACTTTTGACTGGTGGTGGATATTTATACTAATAGTATAAAACAGTATATTATACTTAAAAAGTAAAAAAAATAAGTTTTAAGTATAAGTATTTTATCATAAAATATTATTATTACTTTTATATTGTATTGTTGTTGTTGCTAAATTCTTGGTTTTTACCAATTATTATTAGAGTCTATATTTTACTATTAGTATATAATATTACTGTATTCTAAATAACAATGATGATAATAATAATAATAATAATAATAATAATAATAATAATAATAATTAACACACTTCTGCTTTCTTAATATTCAGGCATTTTATTTTAAAATCTTTTGATATTTTCCATGACTTTTGTTTTGTTTTCCAGTAAATGTTTCTAAATATTTGTGTCTTGAGATGCAACATTTAATAAGAAATTAAGATACTATTGTTTTCAGAGAATGTGTCTTGAATTAAATGTATTTTTCTTACTAAGTTATATGAAGAGATATGCCAAGATAAAACAGGTCTTGTCTTCCATAATTTGGCTTCTTAAAGTCTATTTATCTTGGTTAAAAAGATGTTTACTGTAAAAGGTTTTTTAAGACATATTCTGTGTTGACCACACACTTGCTAATCCCATATTTTGTGATGCGTCTCAGTGTGTATGTGAAACTGGGTTCGGACCGTCCTTTTTCCAAATGCATGCTGCGACTGGAGACGGCGGAGCATCAGAGAGAGTGTGAGTCTGGAGGGAAGATCAGCGGAGACTGCAGCACCTGCACCAACCCCATCAACTGCATCACCTGGTGCAAATCTGCGTTGGTGAGACACGACACAGCAGCGTTTGTGTGATGCATACTTCACCTCCATCCTTACACGTCTCAATCCCACAGTTTGATCTGTCCAAGCCCACTCCTCCGGCTCCGATCCCTACCGCGGGCTCGGGCGTCCTGGCGTGGGGTGGAGAGTTCAGTCCTCCGGAGTCTCCTCCTGACAGAGATTTCTTCCCTGACTACATTGTCACCATCATCGTTCCCTTGGCTCTGGTTCTGATCCTCTGTCTCATCCTGGCCTACATCATGTGCTGCAGGAGAGAGGGAGTGTACGTACTGTACAGCAGATTCACCTTTTGGAGCAAAAAAAAAAAAACATTTAATGCTGTTAGAATGAGCATTCTAATTTTTCTGTTCTCTTTGTTTTTGTTATTTGCAGTGTGAAACGAAATGCCAAGACTCCTGAGTAAGTACCCTACTGTGTGCTCCATCACCTCCCACTGTTTCAGTTAGTTTGTCATGTTTTTATGGAAAGACACTACAGGCTAAACCGTTGTATTTTATGAGATTTTGGGCTTTCATAACATGTTGTCATAACATGTTTTGCTTTCATATTTCAGAATAATGGAAAGAAAACTTACTTATATAAAACTTATTTATTTACGCAGATTTTCTGAATGAAATCCAACACTTGTTTCCAATTAATTTTGATGAGCTGACTCCAAAATCTGTTTTGCTTGAGCACGTCACACTTTCTCACAAAATATGATGCATTTTGCTGCATATTTGCTTTCAAACATCATTTGTAAGGTGTCTTGTATTCTTCTTTAATCAGCAGAAAACTCCCATAAACACAAGATTCCTGTCTGAATTTGAGCCAGATTACAACTATTTGCTCAGTTCTCAGCCCATTTTCATACACATGACATGATTTTATGCCTAATTCTGATTTCAATCTTAGAATTATGGCCAAAAATGCGAAATGCAATTGACGTTAAATGTCAAATGAACATATTTTTCCACTCTTTCACTGATTACTGATTGTAAAGTAAATTATACATTTTGATTACTTTTTTGGCAGCAAAAAAAAAAAAAAATGTATATATATATACACACACACAATTTGAACAATTATTTAAATTATTGAAATCATTATTTTTTTTTTTTCATTCTATTGATATTTCTAATCTCAGCATCATGAAATTAGGGAATGATAGGCCTTTTTTGCAAATCAGTTTTTTTTTTCAAGTTGCAGTGCTGTGTTATTGTTGCATCTGTAGATTTCAATTACAGTACATATATTTAAGGCCATTTTCTATTTTTTTTTTTTTTTCTGCACTTCAGCAGGACTTACAAGCAGCAAACTTTACAGTTTTATTCCAATTTATATTCTGAAGGTTTTTACAGAGGGGTTTGTTGATATATCATTCACCTGATTTTATTTCCCCAGGATATTTAACAATATATACTGATTTATTGAGTGATAAAAAGAGAAATCCAAGAATTATGATCCTGGCTATATCCACTGGTCAGATTTCTGTTCTGGAAATGTAAAATCAGGGCATATTTAATGAGATTCAATTTGCACATGTAATCCTAACATAGAAAACATGTCTCAGTGTACTGTGAGGAATCACCTGTGGAAGTATGGTGAGATCTATTAGTTCTTATCCTACTGACCTGTTCTTGTCATCTCAGTCTGCAGCTGTATCATCACCACACCATCCAGGGTAACGCCAACGAGCTGCGCAGGATGGCCGGCGGCGACAGGCGCACCGTGGACCGTCCTCGGCAGTGCTTACAGCCGCTCCTGATGGCGGAGCAGGCGATGGCGGAGAGCTGAGGGACATCAGAGCCGTTCGAACAGCCACCGTCTGTGGAAACATGTTTAAATTCACTATTTGTGTCTTGCTTTGTGTGTCTTTGAGGAATACTTCACAAAAAAAGAAAACACCTAATAACTGTTCCAAAACCATGTGCTGTTTTTTTTTTTTTTTTTTTTTTTTTTTTTTTTAAAGAAACACAAGATTGTTTTGAAGAATCTTCACACAGCTTCTTTCCATTCAACACCAGGACACATGTTGTTAAGCTCCAGAAACAAAGACAAAAACACTACAAAACCATTAGTCCATATGAGTCGTGCTGCTGTGCAGTATATTTTGGGTGGTTTGAAGTCTTTGTGTGATGAACTAAATGAATCTGTTAGTCACACAAAGCTTTGCTTCATAAGTCATATGGGTTACTTTTAGCAAGGACCATGAATATCACTGTCAGTTTGCATTGGTCAAATCTGACTAATCACTTTACCCTTCTGTATAACCTTCAGTCATTTGATCACACCAGAAGATTTTGATTTTTTTTTTTTTTTAACTAATAAAAAGTGGACATTATTTTAAAAAAAGGGTAAATAGAAAATTAAATGGAAATATAAATATTTTTTGGAAGTACAAAACAAAAAGTCGAGTATTGGTGCTGATACCAATCCAGAATCAGTTCATCCCTACTCCACACAATGGGAACATGATCTTTCTTTGAAGTTTGGATCAGTATTCTGGACGTCTGTCACTCTTATATAAACTTTAAGATTGTATGCACTGTGAAGTGTGGTTTGATGTGGAAAAATGTGTATCCTGATTAACTTTATCTGCATTTAACATTAAATACTTAAACTGGTCTGTTAAAGGTGCGTTCAGTAATTCTTCTTTGTGTTGTATAAGCATCGATAATACCATAATAGTGTTTAACGCTGCACTGCCATCTATCGATGATGATCAGTATGACCGTTTCTGCTTCTTCTGTATAGGTAATATTTCACCCGTTGTCTCCACTGATAAATCACGATAATAAGTGTTTTCTATAGTCTAATTTGAGCTCTTGGCGTCAGCAAACTACACTACGCGACTAACGTAACTAGTTGGTGAATCACCGCGGGTGACGTAAACATGGCGAAACACACTGAGGGGCGACCCGCACCGTCCAGAATTAAAACTCGGTTTTATAGAAAACTACTGCGAGGAGAGTTTCAATATCAAGCACACTTATTTATATCCTTATATCCTATCCTTTTGAAATTAAAACCAAATTGCTGAATGGACCTTTAAAGTTATATATCGACCTTATTTTTCAAAGCCAAAGTAAGCTGTTTTTTTTTGTGAATGTGCGAGACTTCCGGTTCATTAGCCGCTGTACAGGGAAATATCGAGAAGAATAACAAAGTACAGAAAATGGTAAAACTGTTTGCACTACAAACCAGTGTGGTTTGCATAAATTAAAATGATACGGTAAGATGAGTGTTGCCAACCAATTTTCAGGGGCAGTTGCTAAAGTTGCTAAATGACGTTGTGATGTCATTGCGTGATGACTTCATTATGTAATTACGGCGCAAAATTGTGGCACTGCATCAAATCTCAGCAAAAAAATATAAATGTTCATTCAGATTTGTTTGTAAAATAATATAAATGGCTAAATAGTATTAAAATATAAATAACCATTGTATTGAATTATTATACACTTACACATTTTTTAACAATTTAAGCTAGTAAACTAGCAAAACTATACATTCTGTGCAAATATAGTTTTAATGAGCGTATTAGTGGTTAGTTAGTGTGCTGCACATCACATCTGTAAAAATAGGGCACAAATCTACTATGTGAATATGCAGGAATTTTCCATATTATTTTTTCACAGGATTTTTACCTGCATTTTAAATTACTCATTGTATTTTGTGTTTTCGGGTTACACGGTTACAACAGATAATGAAAATTCTAGTAACTTTTCTGTTTTTCTAGATATTTTTTTCTTACAGTGCGCTAACTGATCAACAAGCTACTAACAACGTTTATCATAAATAAATGATTTTTCAGTTATTTAATTATTATTATTATTAAATTGAACAATTGCAAATAGCGGCTAACTTAATTCATGTGATATGTGTACTGCTAGGCATCTTTGGTTTTCTCTTTTTGTGTAATTTAGATGGAAAATGTATGCCTTTTTATCGTTTTAATCACTTATCAAAAGTGGTCAAAAGTTTCCAAATAAATTTTAAAAATAGCTTGTTTGTTGCTAGATGCTTTTGGAAGAAAAAGTTGCTAGGGTAGTCTGGAAAGTTGCTAAATTTAGCAACAAAATTACTATGTTGGCAACACTGGGTAACCAGTTTGCAATATCAAACTGCAAAACAAGCCATTTTGTACAGCTAAACTGGAAGCTAATGATACAGAAACTAGACCCATTACATTTATAAATGGCCGTGCCTGCTCTTACAGGAAAAAAATAGGGTGGCTAGGGGTCGAGAATCACACTTACAGTGTCACTGTCTGAAATATTTTTATGAGACCCAGCTATGATGAATCCAGTCAGCAGGAGTGGAAAATTGAATTTTGTTTTGACTAGGGACATTTTTTGCTAGACTGTAATGCAAAAAAGAGTCCACTGGGGCCCTCACTCACACAGATGCCTTATTCAAGAGTATTCAGTTTTGCATTGAAGATCTACTGTAGGCCTACTTTGTTTTAAAATAGAGGTATAAAAAGGAACCGTTAATGATTGTGATCATCACCCTCCCGGCTATCCGCATGCATCCCAAGCACAACCCCCTGGAAATAAAGTAGAAATTAAGATAGTTGAGTGAAAGCATTGTGGTTTGTTTAATTCATGCTTAGAGAAAGGCATCGAGGCCATGGCAAGAAGATAACATATCCAGCATCCAGTTGACCACATAAACATGCTTTATTTCAACATCCAAAATAATTAAAAACATCTCGAAATACTATACATGTACAAAATAAGTACAGATCCTTTGTTGGAACCATTGGAGGGTTTATTTCTTCTGTGTTTTTATTTTCTCTTTTGCCGCCTCAATTCAGTTTTTGTGAGAAACCTTTCACTGAAAACAAATCAAACAAACGAAAACAAAAATAGAGAAGAGATGTGCATTGCATTTGGAAAGTAGAAATAAAATCTGGAAACGGTGGGGGGGGAGCGGCATGTACAGACAAAAATAAGACTTCTCTAGAAACGGGAAACGGAAATGAGACGAACTGGCAATCAGTCCATCCACCTAACCTACATCAGATGAAGTGCAAATCTACAGTAACCAACCTATCCAGCTGTTTTACTCTCCTCGTACGCTGACACTTGGATAAGAGCAATTGCATCACATTGACATCAAGACATTCTGTTGACATTTAGCACCAAAACGGCCCTGCGAGTGACAGTATAAAAAAAAAAGAAGAACGCTTTCGTTTTCTGGACACAAACACACACAGGACCTGGAGAGGAAGTAGCACCTTTTCATACCGGTTACTAATCGCTCGCCCTCGTTTTCCCCCCCAAAATCTTCGTACATGCACTTTTTTGTCCTGAGGTAGCCTTTATATCAAGATGACGTTGTACCATTGAGCTAACCCTGTTCCCTGTGTGATGTTTTGTGAGTTTTTCTCACGTTCGCTCGGAAGGAACAAGACACTCGGCTGTCGTTTGTCATATTTATTCAACACCAGAGAATGGTACATTAGCATTTGCTTGTTTCTCATTGTCCTTTTGCAGTGGTCAAAAAAACGGCACAAAAAGTCACCAGGTGGTCGTTTCTCTTTGGACTCCGGGGGCGGGGCGTTTTACAAGGATATATATTATTTTCTTGTTGTCAGCTGACGCGAACGATTCTCACCAAGTGTCCATGATGGTGGTGATGCTGGCTGATGTAGTGGTCCTCAATTTGGGTTCGAGAACGTTTCTCGAGATGGGAATCGCACCGTCCTCAGAAAATTCAGGTTTAAGCGCATGGACCGATTGCAGCCGAATGAGAGTTCGGGTTTTTTTTTTTTTATGAACAGGAAAAGATTTGAAGATGACTGCTAGAAAAAAAACAGCAAAGTCATGTCCAGATTTTTCTTTTTACAAGAAGCAGACTGGGCCAACTTCTACGCCGAATTCCTGATCGGGAGCACCAATGTCCATAGGAGCGATATCAATGATTGGCAGACGAGATGTTTTCGTTGTCTTATAGTCAATGACTGTCTTGCCCCATGTGCCAGTGTGTGACTGTGGAGAAGAACAAACAGGAGAAAGGTTATTTTAAAGAAGAGCTCTATTTGAGAGACACCAATATGGGAAAAAACGCCGAAGCGGATGCGAAGGTGCCGTGTCGCTCACCGTGCAGCCGTCCTCGCTGACTCTGTACGTGAAGCGGCTGTTGCCCTCCGCTCTGATCTCGATGTCGTTGGAGCCCTGCAGGAGCAGAGCCTTCTTCAGGTTGCCTGAGGCCTCGTCCATGTAGGCGATGCTGTTCTTGCAGTGGTAGGTGATGTTCTGAGAAGCCTCGTTGGACATCAGGCGCATGAAGGTCAGCTGGATGTTAACGTCCTCTGGATCAGAGCCCTCGCTGCCATACTGGAACTATACAGAAGACACAGCAGAACGTTACTTCCTGTGCTCGTCGGCGAAGACCATGCCGTATTTCTAGACCACGCTTTTGTATTTTTAAGAGCATCTTGTGCCCGAGTGGCAATGAGAAAATCTTTGTCCGTTTTTATTTATTGTTATATTATTTAATTCCTACATTTTCCTTTCCTATTAAGCCATATTCACACTTATAGATCATTAATCAAATAGTGGAATCATATTTTTTAATAAAATGTTTTAATAAAAATCCTACAAGTTTACTTATGAAAAATGTTTGGAGAATTATTTATCTGAATATTTACACATAAACATGCATTATTTTATACAATGTAATGTATTTCATAAAATGAAATAATATTTCAAATTCTGCTCTATTTGTAGCTCATTAATCAATTTTTAACATTTTAATTATTTTCTCCATTTTTTTTATAATTAAAAATCCTAAAACAATCCATTTATTGTGGTATTATTAATATTATATTATTAATTTATTTATTGTTTGTGACCCTAGACCACAAAACCAGTCATAAGGGTCATTTTTGTACAAATTGAGATTTATACATCATCTGAAAACTGAATAAATACACGTTCCATTGATGTATGGTTTGTTATGATAGGAAAATCTGGAATCTGAGGGTGCAAAAAAAAAACAGACAAAATCTAAATATTGAGAAAATCACCTTTAAAGTTGTCCAAATGAAGTTCTTAGCAATGCATATTACTAATTAAAAATTAAGTTTTGATATATTTACAGTAGGAAATTTACAAAATATCTTCATTGATCATAATTTTAATTAATATCCTAATGATTTTTGGCATAAAAGAAAAATCAATAATTTTGACCCATACAATGTATAGTTGGCTATTGCACATTTATGGTTTGGAGGAACTGGTTTCATGTTCATTCATTCAATTTAATGATGAATACATTTTAGCTTGTGGTCTTTTTTTCAAGACTGAATCTTGTATAAGGCGTTGACGTACCTGGAAGCCATTGGGCATGGACTCTCCGAACCAGACGTGCTTCTTCTCTTTGATGTTCTTGCTAGTGTACCAGTTCTTCATAGGAATGGTGTTCTGAGATGGGCTGACGCAGGTCTCACCAGTCTCCATGTTGCAGAAGACCTTGATGGCATCCAGAGGAGAGCCCTGGTTGGGATCCACCCAGTAGGAACCTTGCAGAAAACACAGTTTCAAATGAATTTCAGAGCTTCAAAAGTGCAATCTATCTGTGCAGAACTGGTACAAATGTCCTCAACAAATCGAGTCCAAGTCCACGCTTACCGCTCTTCCATTCGGGGTGGCACATCCTGAGGTCGCGGCACATGCGGGCGGGGTTGGCCTGGGTTCCTTCGGGGCTGCGGATGTTCTCAATCTTCTGGCTCAGAGATTTCAGGGTGGTGTCCACCTCAGCGTCGCGGTCGCGAACGCTAGCGTCGTCGGCTCTGTAGCCTCCGCGCAGAGGATCTGGACCCTTCTCGCCCTGGGGCATGGGAAGGAAGGGCTCGCCGATGCCGGAGGGTCCGGGAGGACCTGGAGGTCCGGGAAGACCAGGAGCACCCTAGTGAAGAGAGAAATCCACATGAGTACATCCAATGCCATTTAAAACTTTTTAGCAGTAAAACGGAGATGATTTCAGACTTACAGCAGGTCCCATTTCTCCAGAGCGACCACGGGGTCCAGGAGGTCCGACGGGTCCGGGCAAACCATTCATACCATCCTTACCAGGGAGACCATTGGAGCCAGAAGATCCCTATCAGCAGAAGGAAACCGTTGGGAGTGTTAAAATGCATGTGTGCAGAAGCTTGCAGTTTCTCATTTGTGTTTTCAGAACAAAACACTCCAAACTATCTGGTCACCATCTACTACTGCTGTACGGAAAAGAGCAGCATGGACATTCTACCAAACGTGCTCTATACGAATAAATTAGACTCGAGATAAAATTCATCATCCATGTGTTACTCACACGAGGTCCAGCGGGGCCAGATGGTCCGGCGGGTCCTTGGTCACCAGGGGCTCCCTAAAAACAAGCATCAACAATACGGGTCAGTTTTCACCCTAGTTTGAGGAACCCACTAAGATCGTGAGATTTGGATATTGAGATTGACTTACGGGAGGTCCAGGAACTCCAGCCATTCCGGTGAAGCCACGGTGTCCCTTCATGCCTCTCTCTCCAGCCTCTCCAGCCTCACCCTTGTCTCCACGTGGACCACCTGGACCCTGCACGTACAGAGACGAGCATCATCAGCCTGCTGATGAACTACTCAAATAAGAGAAGCTGAATAACTGATAAAAATGAGAAATTCATACTTGGGCACCACGAGCACCAGCAGGACCGGAAATACCAGCAGGACCGGCGGGACCCTGGGAGGAAGTGGGGCAAAAAACAAACAAATGGGAAAATGTTGAACATCCACAATATGTGTCATGTCAGCAGTTCTAAACATCATAGTGCAATAAAATATAGTCATTCTCATTTTCCTGTAGTTTAAAATTAAAATAAAAACGAAATATATTAGTATAGAAACACCACTAAAACAACACTGATATGGTGCTACCAGTTGGCATGGATTATTTGTTCATTTAGATTTAAATATAAAAAAAAAAAGCAAACAGGTGGCCATTTCTTAGAACATTTTTTGCATATAAAAACGTACAGCCTCTCCACGATCACCAGTCTTGCCAGATGGACCGATGGGGCCAGGAGCGCCAGGAGCACCAGGGGCACCAGGAGGACCAGCGTTGCCAGTCTCACCACGGTCTCCCTACGGCAAACAGGGGAATGAAGACAAGTGTTCTTTTACACTGGAAGCACTTTCACGTATTTACATATATACAGTGTATGCATTCAATTATTACATATGGGATAATTAATCATTTAGGGTTAATTAATCATTTTTACCTTTTAAAATCTTTATTTATTTAGATTTTTATTACATGTCTAAACAAGTACAGTGTACTTGTGTTCAAGTTGCATTGCTTCTTTTTGTCTATTGCGGTGGGATATGGGTATGGCTAGGTTTAAGAGTGGTTTAAGAGGTAATTATTGACTATGGATAGATGTATTTACATGCACATATTTTTTATAGACAAGTACAACATAACATGCATGTACACAATTAGTGCACTGTGTCAAATGATTAATTTGAAATTAAGTATGTGGTATTTTTTTAACTATTATGCATGCAGCTTTTATGAGCTTATTTTAATTTAGAGAATATTCATTGAAATATTTGTGACCCTGGACCACAAATCCAGTTATAAGGGTCAATTTTATGAAACTGAGATTTATACATCAACTGAAAGCTGAATAAATAAACTTTCCATTGTTAGGATAGGACAATATTTGGCTGAAATACAACTATTTGAAAATCTGAAATCTGAGGGTGCAAAAAAAAATCTAAATATTGAGAAAATTGCCTTTAAAGTTGTCCAAATGAAGTTTTAAGCAATGCATATTACTAATCAAAAATTAAGTTTTGCTATATTTACGGTAGGAAATTTACAAAATATCTTCATGGAACATGATCTCTACTTAATATCCTAATGATTTTTTGCATAAAAGAAAAATCTATAATTTTGACCCATGCAATGTATTATTGGCTATTGCTAGAGATATACCCGTGCTACAGGGTCACATTTGTACTTTGCACTTTTAAAGAAGAATATACAAAACATAATATATGTGAGAGCTCACCTTTGGTCCAGGTGGACCATCACGGCCAGGAGCACCATCATGTCCAGGGTTACCCTGCAGAGATGAGTGACATAATGAAAATGACTCCGTCGCACTGCACAGATTTTGGCAGTTAATTCTGGTTCTACAAAACTCTCGAACTCAGCAGAGTTTGCTCACCTCACGTCCAGCCTCGCCAGGAGCTCCACCCAGTCCAGGAGGTCCCATAGGTCCAGGAGGTCCACGCTCACCTACAGGCCCAGTGGGTCCCTGCTTTCCTGGCTCTCCCTGAGGTGATGGGCAGATGGATTAGTATTGTGAAGAATGGCAACGGAAGTCAACACTTTGTCTAATACACCTGCCATTGTACGTTATGATTGCATCACATTTGCTGATGAAATCCAAGGCTTGTTTCGTACTAATTTTGATGTGGTCAATATGTGGTCAGTTCTGATTTAAAGTCGACTTCAAGATAGATGTCAATGTTTTAAAACGACAAATATGGATAAAAGCACGTACAGAAGGACCGGAGAGACCGATGGGACCTCTCTCTCCTCTTTGTCCGGGAAGACCAACGATACCACGGGCTCCAATAACACCAGGAGGTCCAGGAGAACCAGCGGGACCCTAAAGACCAGAAAACAGAGCAAAGTGAATATTACAATATTAAGCTGTGGCGACGCAGATTTGTTTGTGGCGTGATTACTTACAGCAGGGCCGTCGGGACCGACGCTACCCCTCTCTCCGGAAGGTCCTGGGGGTCCGGCGGCACCGGCCTCTCCGGGGCGACCAGCGGGTCCTCTCTCACCACGGGCACCTCTTTGTCCTTCTTTGCCGGCAACACCAGTTGGGCCTGGGGGTCCAGCAGCACCCTGAGGGAAATCATAAGACATGCAATGAGATGAAATGTTCAGGCTTGTGACAAGACCTCAGATTCTGAGTTAATATTTCTATAATATTTCAAAAAGTCCATTAATGTTCACGACATGCTTTAGAGCTGGTTGAGAATGTAGATTACTTACAGCAGGACCTGGGGGTCCGACTCTACCAGCAGCACCAGGGAAACCAGTAGCACCCTATCAAAAAACAAAGACACCATAAAACACTGCAATATCATACTGGAGAAAGAACATACATACACTGGCACCAAAAAGGATTGCTACATATTGAAACATATGACTGTCAGAAATGTACATAAAATATTAAACAAATTTAACAGAAAAGCATGCTAGGAGTGTAAATGACTTTACACTGATTGAATAGAAATAAATACAGAAATATAAATATGTACATATGTATATATGTGTGTGTGTGTTAATTTGCAGAATTTTAATATTTTATGCAATGACAATTTTGCATTTTAAGTGGTATGTTTGTTTTGAGGTCTCTGAATAAGTCCAGAATGTTAAACAGAATATAACATTGAATTAAAAATAAAACCATAAACAACATTTAAGTTACTTTTAATTTAAACATTTAACGGTAACTGAAATAAAAAATTAAATTAAAAATAAAATAAAAACCCTTCAAAATCTGCCAAAGCAACATTTCTTATTTTCATGTAGTTTAACGTGACATAATAGAAACTATATAGGCATATTAAAATGAAAACTTGAACTGAAATTAAAATGGTAAATCATAAATAAAAACTAATTAAAAACATAAAAATACAGTGCTACTGATATCAGACAACTTTGTATTAAAAATATAGATAATATGGTCATGGCTTTGCATTGTCTAATTTCTTTCTTTCTTTCTTTTTTTTCTTTTTTTTTTTTTTAATGTACTGATGGCATTGACTCTTACAGGAGGTCCAGCACCACCACGAGCACCTTTAGATCCAGTAGCACCAGCAGGTCCCTGTCAAAGACAACAACAGACAGTAAATGAAGGATATTCATCTATTTATTTACAGCAGAATATGTCCAGTGCTTCTGATGATAATCTTACCTGAGGGCCAGCGGCTCCGACGGGTCCAGCAGATCCAGGAGCTCCAACATCACCCTTGGGTCCGGTGTCACCAGTCTCTCCCTTAGCACCAGGTTGTCCGTTGGCACCCTGCATTGAAAACAGAGGAACTTGAGCTCAGTGGTCGTAAATACCACATGATGGCAACTGATTGACACATGTGAGATGAGACTGATTCACTCACGGGAGGTCCAGCAAAACCAGCAGGTCCGGGAGGACCGACCTCACCACGCTCACCCTGGGAAGACACCACACAGACAGTTACATAAATACTATTTTAGTTTTTCTACTTTAAATTTTCACATTGAATTCAATGTGTTAGTTGCCATTTAATTGCCAGTTTTCAATTATTTGTGAAACTTACTAGTGATTTGATTTAACAAGAAAATACAGTCTTTCTACTATTTATTTGCTTTTCCTTTGTAATTATTTGTGAAATTTACCAGCTATTTCTGACTGAAAATTGATTTAAGAAAATACTGTTTAGTTTTTTCTATTTCAGATAGTGTTGCAGTTTTGTAAGTATTTTTGAAATTTACTACCAATTTCTGACTGAAATTAATTTAACAAAATGTACTATTTTTAGATTTTCTACTTCAAAATTTCACGATTAATTCAATGTGTTACTTGCTTTTTCTTTGTAATTATTTGTGAAATTTACTAGCAATTTCTAAATGAAATTTTTTTTTTCCACTTCAAAATTTCATGTTTACTCAATGTGTTACTTACTGTTTCTTTGTAATTATTTCATGCAATTGACTAGCAATTTCCTGATATAACAAGAAAATACTGTTCAGTTTTTCTACTTCAGAATTTTATGTTTAATTGAGTTTAACCTGTGAAATCCTACACCATTTTTTCAGTGCAGTTAGAGAGTACTTCTCATTTAGATTATAAATGTGCAACTGCATGCAATTTAGCATTAATTTTTAGTCTTTATGTCCATGTTTCATAAGGTTTTTTAGTAACATCCTGATAACTTACAGGGGCACCACGAGGACCAGTCAATCCTGAGGGTCCAACAGCACCAGGCTCTCCCTAAAACACAATCAAATACAACACTGATTTACTGTAGCTCTTTTAGTGACGAAAGTAAATAATTCTGTATATGGTACTGTACATAAAAGTAGGCTTATCTGTTTACCTTCTCACCAGGAGCACCAGAAGGTCCAGCAGGTCCAGTAGGGCCAGTCATTCCACGCAGACCATCCTTACCAGGAGCTCCATCGGGGCCCTTGGGTCCACCATCACCCTAAAGAGGAAGGACAACTGTTGTGAACATACAGCAGGATATGACATCATCAACACTACAGCAGTTGTCAGCATCAGTCGTTTGGCATCCTTGTGAATAAACAGTGTGCTTTACTGTATTAAATGTATGCTTAGAGTGTCCTTTAAATCTTAGAAGTATATATATATATATATTTTTTTTTTAAACTACTTATTAGTGACATAAAAGGTCACTTAATAGAGTACACTTTCGTGTTTCTTACACTTAGGCACACTTTTAAAAAGCATACTTTGTATAATGTCAAATGTAATGTGGAAGTTTTACTTTACGGAACGCTTGAAATGAAATAAACGCCTTAAATGTGAGTGTAAATCAGTGTTGTTGTGAGTCTTACTCTGTCTCCTCTGGGTCCGGGCATGCCGCCGGCGCCGCGCTCTCCAGGCATACCCTGCAGTCCAGCGGGACCAACGCCACCAGGGGCTCCTGCAGCACCAGGCTCTCCCTAAACACAGGCAGACTTCGATGATTTCTCAAATATCACCATTCTGAGTCATAATGATATCAAAATAGGATTCTTACCTTAGCACCATCGTTACCAGGAGAGCCAGGAGCTCCACGAGGACCGGTCGGGCCAGCGGGTCCAGGGCTACCACGCTCACCGGGGAAACCTCTGTCACCCTGCACGAGACATTCACAAACATCATTCAGACCCCAACGGACTAACACGATCTGTACTCTAGAGCGGTGAGGTAAGTGGGAAGAGGAAAAGCCACTATATTTAAAAGACAAGTATTATCAATATACATTGTTACAGATTAAATATATATTCTGACATATTAAATTATATTTAATTTTTAATTTAAGTTTTGACATTTTCCAAGCAGTAACATAGTAAACATCAAAATAAAATTTTTGCAAATCATGTTTTAAGAAATGGAGTAAATTTGATCAAATCAAGCAATTAATTGATTGTCTGAATTGTGTCATTTGCACTTAAACAATGGCTTTAATAGTAGTATGTTTTTATTTAACCCTTTAACTGTCACTCCCATTTTTGAACACAGACATAAAAATGCACTATCCAGACTTAAATTTTTATAATTCATGAATGAAAACATTTTGTAATATGATTTTGATGTACATTTTCCGTGGTAAAGCAATGTCTGATTTTAAAATGCCTTTCAGAGGATGAATTTTGAGATTTTAAGTTTTGAACTGATATATAATTTCTTATGATTTCTAAAGTGTGAAAGGGAAAAAGGAAATGAAGAAAGTCTTTTGTGGCAAAGGTCAGAACTCATGTTATGATGTAGATTTTTTTAAGTTGCACTCTTGACATATATTAATCTATTACTTTTCCTACATCATTTGTAACACAAAAATATGGTAAAATATCTATTTAGGAGTCTTAGACCTTTCCAACGATGTGTAGTTTGTTATGATTAGATTAGGATTTATTTGTAAAACGATGCATCCCACAGAGTGGACGGTGACAGTTAAAGGGTTAATGCCATGTCAGCATCTTAGGCTGACCAGCATTAAATAAAATTAAATAAAAACCAGCAAACAAACAAACACAAGTTATATTACACAAGATTTTTACATTAACATATGATAAAAGATTTTTTTCTGGAAAAATTATAGAGTTTTCTACATACTTTAAAAGCAGGACAATCCAATAAAATATGTTTAACCGAAAGAGAAATAAATGGCTTTTTTCTGGTCTCTTAAATTAGTTGGAAGACTAATTCTCAGTGGTTTTGACTTAAAAATGTATGACTGGTGTGGCTGAAATGAGACAAAGCTGATGAAATTGCAAATTATACAATTCATGCAATCATTTGACTGCTTAATATGATCTTATAGGTTTCCTACAAAATGTACAGATGGACAGTTTATATTCTTTAAAGATTTGCAAGAATTTTATCTTGATATTGAGTGAACCGTAACAATGCATAACAAATTTACATAAATAAAAATAAAAGTAGATCAAACATAATGCAAAGCATTCTTTTTTTTTTAATCTAAAAAAAGGTATTAAAATATACCGTTGTGATAAATGCATATCTGCTTCTTAAATAATAATAACAATATTTATTTTGCTCCAAGGACATTTTAGAGTAAAACAACACAATGATACTGATACTAAGAATGATTTTTTTGTAGTTTAAGTATTATAGTATAAAAACAAACTATAAGATTATTCTTAATGGGTGCAGTGGAGTTTGGGCGGCTATTGAGGATGTGGCACATCTGTGGGTTTTTATATTTTTATAAGGAGATACTCACTCTTGCACCAGAAGGACCAGGAGGACCAGCTTCACCAGGAGCACCCTGTTGAACGGTGAACATCATAAATAACACAGAACTAAACACCGCACTGAGTAGTGAGTAGTAGGTGAGGGCAGTTTTACACAACATACTGTATGTCATTTTGTGTTGACAACACATTTGGTTACTTTAAATTAACGTAGACTGAATAAGTAACATAATTATATGCAATAACAGCACGTACCTGGTCACCAGCTTTGCCACTCTCGCCAGTAGCACCCTGAGGACCTGGCAGACCCTGTAAGAGAATAACATGGATGGCTTAACTTCCCTCGAACGACTAAACCAAAGATAATCAGGCACTGATCTGAACTCGAATGATGAGGATGTGCACACAGATAAAAACACACCTGGAATCCAGGAGAACCGGCGGCTCCCTGCTCTCCCTTCTCTCCAGATGGGCCCTAAAAGATGACAGACCAGGTAAAATCAGCAAGAGTTCACACTGCCGTGGCAGATTTATATGGCAGCAAACTTTCAGATGTTCAAGCACACATACAGCAGGTCCAGGAGCACCAGGAGCACCAACATCACCATCCTTGCCAGGAGCGCCCTACAGAAACACACAGAAACCGGCACTGCATCATGTCTGGAGCTTACACTGTTTCTTAAGAGAGACTAAGTGTTTAAAGAAATGCTCAAGGTTGCATACAATTCAGAAATCACTTCAAATCTGTGTGATTCGGTACATACCAAAGCACCAGGAGGTCCAGCGACACCTCTCTCACCAGCCTTACCAGCCTCACCCTAAGAGGAATACAACAACGTGTCAGAAATGTTTCAAAATAATGACTCTAAAAGGCTTTTTACTTGCTAAAAATGCATTCATATATATGATGCATAAACGTATGAGAGTAACTCACATCAGCTCCCTTTGGACCAGGGAATCCCATCACACCAGGGGCACCACGAGATCCAGCAGGTCCAGGGGGTCCGGGACGGCCATCTTGTCCAGGTGAACCCTATGAGTTAAAGAGAATCATGCACACATGAGTTTTAGATTGCGTACAAGCAAAAACAAAGCTGTGAATTATTAAAAACAAACAAACAAAAAAATCAGCTTACAGCAGGTCCAGCTTTGCCATCAGGTCCAGGGCTTCCAGGGGCACCAGTCATACCCTACAACAGTCGTCACATTTGGTTAAAATACAGACTCTTTATGCTGCAAAAAAAAGGTTTGTTTTTACAAACCGTAAATCTATTTCTCACCTTGGATCCAGGCAATCCTGGCTCTCCTGGGCGACCAGCCTCTCCGGTGGCTCCTTGAGGTCCCATTGGTCCGTTAGCACCGCGCTCACCAGGGGCGCCCTGAAATGTGATTTACATGGACGACTTTAGTGATTCAGCAACAGAAACACAGCTACAGGACCCTGGACAGCTCCTTCACAATGCAGGAATGGCATTACTGTGAGCAGGACTAGACTGAATGTTCTGATCTCGAAAAACCATGTAATATAAAAAAAACCCATCAGTTTAGGTTTTGGTATATGGGTTAAACTACATGGTAAAAAGAATGTTTACAGAACTACGTAAACCCGGCTCATTAAAAATGTAACAATATTTTTGACCTAAAATAGAGTCATTGGCAAATTTATTATCGATCAAATGTTTGAAATCATTCAGATTTAATATTATTTATTCATAATATTACATATAGTCTCTTACGCTTTTTAGCAAAAATAGGGTAAAAACTGCAATATTGTTAAATATTATTATCTGTTTTCTATTTGAATATATTTTGCTTATATTTTTGGTTAATATTTTGCTGCTTAACATTTGTTCAGGAATATTTCCTGAATAAAAAGTTGAAAAGAACAGCATTTATTTGAAATAAAAAATGAATAAATGTCTTTATTGTCACTTTTAATTACTTTAAAGCATAGTTTCTGAATGAAAGTATTAATTTCTTCTTTTTTTTTTCTTTAAATCTTGCTTACCCCAAACTTTTAAACAGTAATGTATCACAGTTTTCACAAAAACTGTTTTCAACATTGATAATAATCATAAATGTTTGTTGAGCAGCAAATCAGCATATTAGAATGATTTCTGAAGGATCATGTGACACTGAAGACTGGAGTAATGATGCTGAAAATTCAGCTGCGCATCACAGAAATCAATTACATTTTAACAGATATTCACATAGAAAACACCTATTTTACACTGTAATATTATTTCACAATATTAATGTTTTCACTGTATGTTTTGAACAAATTAATGATTCCAGAATGATTTCAAACTTTTGACTGGTTGTATAAAGCACATTTTCGAGTTACCAGACAAAACTTTTACTAGGTTGCTCAGAGAGCAAGTTAAGAATTTATTAGCAAAAACAGATTTTTCGAAATTTTCAAAAATCATGTGTTTTATTATGTTATTAGGTTTTTATTGTGTTTTATTGTGTTAGCTGAATTTTATTTTATTTTTTTTACTTTAAATCAAAATAACCCAACTGCAGTTTGATTGAGATTAACTGGAATGCACAATGAAAAAAAACATGATTTCTGAAAATCGTTAAAATTCTGTTTTTGCAAATGAGCTCTTTAAGTACAGTTTAGCTAGATTTACAGCTTTACTTCTTGATGAGCTGGATCAGTAATCTTACCCCAGGTCCGGGAGCTCCATCACTACCAGGAAGACCACGGTTGCCAGGAGCACCCTTTTGAAAGAAGAAAAAAGACAACAAATAAGAGCCAAACAAAGAAAAAAAAGCATGCCTGAACGGAACTGAACAGGTAAGTTAAACCTACACGGGCTCCAGGGGGTCCGACAGGTCCAGCACCACCAGGCTCACCACGAGCTCCTCTCTTTCCTTCCTCACCAGAAGGTCCGGCGAGACCCTGGGGTCCAACTGGGCCCTTGGATAGAAAATAGCAACTATTACTATTACAGTGGAGGTTTATGTGAATATTAGGAAGTGATCTTTGCTTCAAAGAGACTTACAGGTTCTCCCTTAGGACCGGCATCTCCCTTAGGGCCTTGGAGACCAGGATCACCCTGGAAATAGAGCACATGTCCATTATGCTTCATTCTTCAGACTCTTCTGTAACCAATTCAACTGCAAGGAATACTTTCACCCAAAAATCCTGTCATTAATTATTAACCCTCTTGTGGTGCCAAACCTGTGTGCATTTCTTTGCTCTATGTCACACAGAAGATATTTTTGAAGAATGCTGGTAAGCATTTCATTTCATTTATCACTTCCATTGTATTTTTGTCCATATCAATGGAAATCAATGGGAATCAACACTGTTTTTCAAAATATCTATTTTGTGTAGATACAGGTTTTGAATGACACATGAGAGAGTAAACAATGGGTGAATTTTCATTTTTGGGTGATCTGTTCCTTTGAAGTGCATTTGTAAGACAGGAAAGCGGTTCAGTTCCTTGCTTAAAGCCACAGAGACTATTATTTTTGAATTGCTACTACATCAC
Source organism: Cirrhinus mrigala (assembly GCA_036247105.1). NCBI lineage: Eukaryota > Metazoa > Chordata > Actinopteri > Cypriniformes > Cyprinidae > Cirrhinus > Cirrhinus mrigala. The sequence goes on from CM070018.1 coordinate 30,576,260, forward strand.
ACCTCCTGTAATCTCAATTTCCATTAAACTAAAGGTTGCAAAAATGACATTCAGAAAGCACTGAAGTACAGCCACACTTTTCACCCATGCATAATACAATGCAGTGTACGTACGTTGTTTCCCTTGGGGCCAGGAGCACCAGAAGGACCAGGGGGTCCTGCGGGTCCACGGGCACCTGGGAAACCAGGAGCGCCAGCAATACCAGCAGCACCCTACAAAACATCATTGCAAATCAATCAAATCAGAGTCTGTTGAGGTTAAAACTGCCCATAATGGAGGGCAACAGCATAAAAAAGAGATTGGCGTGAATTATAAATATATATAAAATACTTACAGGAGATCCTTTGGCACCAGGGGCACCATCAGCACCAGGAGCTCCCTGTGCAATGAGAAAAAGATTCACAGTTAAAGCTAATGATTCTGCACACCTCCTTTTTTAGACATACATTTTTATGCATTTACATCAGTCTCAAACTTCCTTTCTCCTTTTATCTCTTAAGTCAAATTTACTTGTATAGTGCTTATATATATATATATATATATTTTAAGCAGCTTAATACCGCAATATCTTCACGTCTTATAGTCTAATTTAGTAGATAATTGATTTGGATTTACAGCTTTTCTAAATATGCCACTATTCTGTGTCTGCTATGCAAGCACAGACTTTTCCTTTTGAAATGTGGATCATTTAAAATGCTTCTGGCAAATGTACAGCTGTGTGATTTTGAGATGGTGTTTTGTGATGTAAACACTCACAGCAGAACCGGCAGCACCAGCAGGTCCGGGGTTACCAGGCTCACCACGGGCTCCCTGAGGTCCCTCTGAACCACGACCTCCAGCAGGGCCGGTTTCTCCCTACAGAAGGCAAAATTTTATTCATCATTTCAGTCTGATGTCTATTATGTTGGTTTACTGTATGAATAACAGAGCGGGCAAGAAACAAAAAATTGAAATAATTTTTACTTCACTTTTATGAACACATCAGCCGCAGCTGCACCAATCTATGACCATAAAAACTGAATTATGATTTATAATAGTGTGTTTGTACCTTAGCACCAGCACCACCAGGGAAACCAGGAGCACCAGCAGGGCCAGTGGGTCCCTAATGAAAGAGAGAAATAAGACAATTAAACACATTATAATAGATAAAAACAATTAATAAGACTCATCCTGCTCTGATCAAAACTGTAATAAGTGTAACAATATGCTGTAGCACAAAAACTAAAACATCACTAATGTCACACTGACATACAAAGATTATCCTCACAATTAGCTATAACAACTTAAAATAGTGTTATAAAAACTTTTTTGGATTTAACTTTCACCTAATACAACTTCACATTTGAAGCAATGGAAACATTTTGACACAGATATTTTTTAAATCAACCCAACTGCTTCTAAAATAAGCACTACAGACATGAAATAGTGCTAAGTATCAATGTATATAAAAATTCTTGAATTTTCAATACATTCTTCTAATAAATTATCTTATAAGACTTACGGGTGGTCCAGCAGCACCAGTGTTGCCATCATTACCGCGGGCGCCCTGCAGAAAACAAGAAAAGATTACAATCGCCTGTCTTTATGAGCCAATGATGACACCGAATGACGCTCTTGAACCCTGCAGGAAGTCTTTGAACAAACCAGTGACTACTGCTTTTGAGCACTTTTCAAGTTTGCACTTGCCATTGGCAGACAGATTCAAATAGTTTTGATCATGTTAGGTTTGTGGTGCATTCTCATTTCGACATTTATGCATGTTTAATAGGGGCTGAATGTAAAAACAGATGGTGGTTTTCTAGTTTCTAGTCCAGAAGATGAAATAAAGTAGGGGGTTAGGATCAATAAGGCACGGATGTGACACTCACAGCAGGGCCGGGAGGACCAGGGCGACCTCTCTCACCGGGCAGACCACGAGGACCCTGAAAGAAGTAGATGGGAAAATGTGAGAAGGATGACATCATTGTGATGAACTTCACATGAACTTCAAATCCCATCCAGAGTGACTCACCATGGCACCAGCAACACCGCTCTCACCAGGAACACCAGGCTCTCCCTGTGATCAGAGAGGAGACACAATCAACACGCGCACATGTGGAGTCGCATTAGCATTCGGGTTCACAGACTAAAATCTGTGAAAAATCATATAAATTAAAGGAAAGTGGAAAATCTAACCTTAGGTCCAGCAGGTCCGGTGTCTCCCTTAGCTCCATCTAGACCGGGGAAACCCTGCAAGTGGTAACAGGAAACAAAACATTACATTAGCACTAAAAAAGATATTCTTTCCAAGCATTATTGCACACAAATAAAAAACATAGGTGGTCAATATGAATGAATAAATAGATAAAAATATGTAATAAAATGCAAAATAAAAAATGCAAATAAATTTATTTTAAATGTATTTCAATTTATTTTGAATAAATTAATTTTAAGCACAATACAACATAAAAAAAAACAATAAAAATGAATAAAATGTATTAATAAATATATAAATATAAAACAAATAATATATTTTTTATTAATATTAATAATTTAATAATGTCAAAATACAATAAAACGGTGGGGTTATGTGCTGCTGTCATACTCACTCTGTGTCCCTTGATGCCGGGGAGTCCAGGGGTTCCTGGGAATCCACGAGCACCCTGTGAAATACGCAAGGGAATATAATTATGATGATTGCTGGTGATGATGGAAATCATGAGTGTTTAAAATGTTTTCATTCCAATGAGCAAGCATCATATCTTATTTTATTCTATGCAATATGATAATAGCTTGTGTGTGTCAATGAGGAAACCATGTATGAGCAAAACGCACCTGAGGTCCAGCGGCTCCGCGCTCACCGGGACGACCGGCTTTGCCAGGTTCACCCTGAGGAAGAGCAGAAAGGGCGTGAAGAAGAGGCTCAAAACTGTAATATCTGACTTCGACTCATCTGACGGTCTGATTGTAATAAATGCAGCGAGGAAAATTAAACTCACATCCTCTCCATTCTTTCCAGGAGGGCCGGGAGGACCGCGAGATCCCATGGGACCCTGCGAGCAACAACAGCAGAAGAACAATCACAAACTGCCAGTAAAATATTCACGTTTTTGATGTAGCATGTTTCTGACTGTTTTCATAATGTCATATTGTGTCACACTGACACTAAACTTCAAAAGTAAAAGATACTCACAGAAGCACCAGGCTCACCAGGCTCGCCTGGGGGGCCAGTGAATCCCTGAGGGCCCTGTGAAAAAAACAGATAAATACAGTTATATAGCAGACACCACATGTATGATGAGGTTTATAGTCCATTTTAATGAAGAAAATAAAAAATAAAACGAATAACCGTCTAGAAAGAATGGCTATTTATTTGTTCTAACAAATCGACAATGTTTTGTAGTGTATGGTGAAATACTAGAAACAGACGTACAGGTGAACCTGCAGGTCCAGGGGAGCCACGGGGACCCATGGGGCCCTAAAAGCAAGAAAACACAACGTTAGAATAGAGAAAGAACAAATACAGACATTAAAAACCAGTATAAAACAAGCACAGTGCTCGGTATATACTATATCGTGCAAGCTGTTGCATTTTAGAAGTTTAAATGGAACTGCATGAAAATGCATTAAATATACTAGTTTTTAAATGAAAGATCCAGGGTGGTCGCTCACAGATATAATGCAGGTAAATACATAATAATTGAGATGTACACAAAAGTGCTGAATATCCAGTGTAAAAGTGAGGGATCACTGAGGGCAGATTGCACATGGCCCGTTTTGTTTTACAAAATGCATTTCTGTCTATTCGATGTGAGCTCATGAAGGAAACTAGGAAGATAGATTATTAAATGAGAAGCTGACTTACAGGTGGTCCGGGGAGAGCAGGGCCGCTGGATTTCTCACTGCCGTAAGCCATCTGGGAAAGGAAAGACTGTGGGGGGCAACAAAAAACGAAAGAGTGAGGATTTGAGGTTTGTTCTGCAATCATCTTCATTGAATCATTTGCTACTGAACTACTAAAGAAAGAAGTAGAAGATAATCAACTCTAAGCTAATGCGCGTGCTATGAAATCACCTTTGCGACATGCCACATATATACACGTCAAGTTTTGTCAAACCCTTGAAATACGCATTTGAAATAGCGCATTTCATTCCTGTCCACCCACAATCCTCAATGGTGAGAATGACAGGAGCTGTTCACTTAAAGTGGTACTGAACTACAGAAAAACAGAGGCTGCATTCACCTCTTGTCCAGTTTCTGTTTAATCTGAAATAATTTTTATTATTAATTTTATTTTGTTATTTTATTTTATTCTTTTTAGAATTCCAAAGAAGATAATCTACGGGGCAGCAGAGCATCATATGAAGACTACAAAACGAATTATGTTTCTGAATATGGGCCAACACGGTAAGATTCTCTCACACTTAATCTTAGTGACACCGCAAATGCAGATTCAGTTTTATGAGATCAAAATTGTGCTGCTTACTCCGCCACCGAGGCCAGGGGTTCCAGCAGGACCAGGAGGTCCAGGGAGTCCGTTCTCTCCAGGAATACCGTCTCTGCCGGGAGGCCCTGGAAGACCCTGCCAGACAAACAGGGGAGATGCATGAGCGCCGTACAATCACATCAGCAATGCTCTATTATCTTTGCTAACTCCACACGTGATGATCTATTTCAATGCAATCTGCAGAAATGCAGCGCTCTGGTACACAGTGTATGCCATATAAAGACTAAAACTGTAATATGTGAGACAAACAAAACGCTTTAATCTGCAACTTCTCTCTTGTTAAGTTCACAGAGGTCAAAGGTCAGCGGGCCATATAGAGGTCAGCAGGTTAAAAGCCTCCAGTGCCCCATGAATCGCCCTAATTATTTCCATGCGCAACAGATTTTTTTTTGTCTCCTACAGACTTTGTAGTCATGAAAACAAATGTGCACCTGGTCTTTTTTCAGCTGTATTAGACTAACCCAGATGATACAAAACTATAAAAATATAAATAATTACAATGATAACGATAAGCAGCTTGTTCAAAAAGAAATAATGTACTCACTGGGTCTCCAGGGGGACCAACAGGACCCTAAAAAAAAAAAAAAAAAAAAGAAAAAAAAAGAGAAATATTAAGATACAAGTGTGTAATGTATATTTATATATGGTGTGATAAAAGTAACTGAAGTGATATTATATATAATAACTGAAGTTAAAAAAATATACATATATTTGTATGAATTAAGCAACAACATAAACATGTATACCCATATATAAAACGAGGCGCAAAAAAATCGAAATAAATTCACACTAACCACGTCACCATTATCTGGAGGTGAAGGACCTGCAGTGATAGTTTCTCCTTCTATGGAATAAAATACAAATATGTTTCAGAATCTTAAATCAGATCAGGTAGATATACATACATAAGCTCAGAGGACTGATTCAGAAGCTACTTTCATTAACAAACATTATTACTTCCATTGGTGCTCAAAAGATCGGAAAGTTTTATTAATAAATATTCATATTTGAATGCACAGGGACAAAATGCAATATCTGAAAGTGCTTCCAAATTTCAGCCAAAAAGCAAAAACATCCTCAATCCCTCAGTCCCATGTAAAAGCATCAGCGCTGACAGAGAATCCACGTGTATCCACGCTTCTCAGGTCTCCGACACTACATCAGGCCAATGAGAGATATTTCCCAGAGCGTGTGGTTAAGCGGTTGCGCGCTTGAGGGCGACAGAGCTAGCGCGACCGCAAGGTGTACAGTGTGACTGGAGCAAAGGCGGAGAGTGTACCGTCGGGGCAGATGGGGCAGCATTCTCCGTCGGGAATCTCTGGATTGGCACAGTCTGATGTATCCTCGCAGATCACCTCGTCGCACATGACCGTCCCGCTGTCGCAGACGCAGATCTGGCAGGGCTCGGGTTTCCATACATCCTTGTCGTTGTAATTCTGACCGTCCAATGTGCAGCTACCGAATGAGACTGCGAGGACAACAAACGTGTATTAGCACAGTAGAATCAATCGCATACGGCACTCAACTAGTAAAACGAATGGTGGGAATGATTCGAGGGGCCCACAGGTCCAACATGCATTTACATCCACAATGATTTAAAAACGTTTCATTTGAAAGACTAAAGACACGGAAATCCTAGATGTGGACTGCTAACTAAATCAATTTAAACTACCTAAACACTGTTTAAATTGACAATTTAAATGCTTTCTGGTGACGAAAAATCTTTCAAGAGAGCAAATAAGGCTTTTTTATCATCTGAAGACAAGATAAGAACAATTATGATTTGCATAGGCAAAAAGTATTAAACTAAACAGTAAAGATGATTGCAACCCACTACAATCAGGCATGCGGATGTGATGTTATGCTATATTAATTGTTTACTTACTGTTTAATTCATATTTTATAAATAGTAAGTAAATGAAGCTAAAAATGGCCTAATGGGGCGTGGTGCACAATGATGATGAGCGTGAAGGAAAGGCCTGCATCCTCTCGTGATGTTTCAGAGCCATGCGGTATTAAAATCCACCGCTTGGTGGCGCAACAGGCTTGCAAAAGCACCGTCACGCCCCGATCGTTCCCAATTAATGTACGCGCAATTGAAATGAAAACCAGAGGTTTTCCCTATCAAACGCAATGCTTTTGCGATTCTAAAACGCTAAGTTCTGTCGTTACATTTTAGCAGCCTTGCAAACTGAAATTGTCCAAACTTATATTACGTGAGTGACGGACGCTAAATCAGCGTAATCCAAAGATAAGCGTTTAAATCCAGTTATCGAACGATTAAAAAGTACAAAGAGAAGAAAATGAGAGGCACGTGACATTTAAACCACTCTCGTTCTCTCTCTCTCTCATCCGTGTCGCGTTTTTCCTTGAGCGCATCCTTCGCTTCAGCACGTCATATAGAACATGTATCTGCATGCGCGCCGCAAACAAGCGCTCGAGGACGGAACAGAATTCCTAGTGCGCTGGCAGGATGGAAAAATTACAATTTCTAGAAGATTAAAAAAATGCTGATGAGGATAAAAAGGTCGTTTTTGCCTCCTCAAGTTACTCCCGACAATTTTAGATGGCAGGTCACTTGTAAGCAAATTCCCCTGTTGAGTTCTCCAATCTCCTGAGTCAAGCATCAGTGCATCAAAAGCAGGAGTAAAAATCATATACTCACTATCATCCTCTCCTTGTCCTCTCACCACGAGGACCGCTGCGGCGAGCAGCAGCCCTAACCGGATATCCACAAAGCTGAACATGTCTAAATATTAGACATGTAGACTCTTTGAGGCAAGGGGAATCCTGTTTTGTCCTCGATCATACACGTAGGGTCCGGTCTGTGTAACTCCAATCCAGACCCTAGCAGAAACTCCCTACTGCCTAAACAAATGTTTGACCCTGGCTTTTATATGCCAAAGTTTTGGGGAGGTGCTGAGTGCGCAAGATATCTGCTGCATGTTCAAGTCGAAGCGAGTCCCTCCTTCAGCCAAGACGAAGGGCCGCCTTCGAACATGTCAAACTATTTGGAGTCCTCATTACAACGTGGACATTTTCAAACATGGAGAAGAAGTGTGTCAGGGATGTCGCCATGAAAACCAGTCCAGTTGTGTTTTGTCAGTCTCTGGGTGTCTAGATTCGGCGTGTCTCGTTTTTGACTCCGTTTAGTTGGAGCCTCTTAGTGGATGTGATCATTTCATGGCTTTTTTTTTTACTAATAAGCATTTGTTTTAGTTGCCAAATGATGATCATTTTCTGTAGTTTCATTATATGACAGTGAATTGAGTTTCATTTTATGAAATGGTGGTTTGAGGGACACTGATGGAGTTACAATGCAATGAAGCATTAGAAAGTAGGGCTTATTCTTTTTCTAAATGTCCATACATGGAAGTCGAGTCATCATTTACTCATCCTTGTGTTGTCCAAACCTTTATGGATCACAAAAAAGAAGTAGATGTTTTGAAAAATGTCTGTTTTCAGTGTGTAAGACAATTTTCAGTGTGTTTTGGATCCCAGCATCCTTCAAAATGTTGTTTCCTGCATTCCACACATAAAAAGGAAGTGATTTAGTGAGTAAATGATGACAGAAAGTTCGTTTTTGGGTGAACTCAAAAGATCAAAAGATTCTGTTTAAAAAAGTGACGTGTTCACGAAGTGAAAAATTAACTTGTTTTGGACTTGAACGTTCATCTTTTGCATTTCACAGATAAAAAGAAAGTCTTTAAGCAAGTAAGTTTCATTTCTGGGTGAAATATTCCCTAAACATGGCCATATAGGCCCAACTAGACCTTTCTGGATTGAAGTTTATTAGCTGCATTATTTAAAGTATAAAATACGTTTTCATATTAGTCCATTATAGTAAAGAACTTGCTACTGCGACAATCTCAGAAAGATGATGAATAAAAGTTAATAATTAAGACTTTTTATTTATTATTTTTAAATAATAGTCTCAGGATTATAATTGTTAATCAAAAAATAACTTTTTCATTACGTGAACAAAAATATTTCTGAAATAAAATATACTTAATTTTTTTATTTTATTTTATTTTACCTACTTACCAAGGCAACATTCTCATTCATTTAGTTTAAGTTGAAATACTAAAACAACAAACTACAAAATAAGCTAAAACTTTATACGTATTTAAAAAAAAAGACAAACACACACAAAGTTACTAAAACTAAAATTAAAATGTAAACAAACTGTTCGTCCTCTTCACAGAGGCACAAACAGCACAGCTGGTGCCACAGTTGTTATAAAATGATGTTTAATGTTATAGCCGTCGACTGAACAACATAACATGAATATTTGTGCAAATGTCCACTGCATGCCTGAACATATGAGCAAAGCTGAGAGCCATTAGCTTATCCATATGCAACATGTTAAGCAGGGAGAAGACAGACACAAACAGAGAGAGAGACAGAGAGAGAGAGAGAGAGAGACAGAAGAACATCTGGCATCATATCAAACCATACTCATTGCTCTGTGGACACGTTGCAACTTCAGGAGCCATGGCCCTGTCTGACCTCCTTTCTTTACGTTTAAACATTTACTGCATGCTCACTTTCATTTTTTTTTTTTTTTTTTTAAATGCAATAGGAATGCTAAATGTGAAGACTTTGCTTTAACATTAGATCAAGATGAAAAACTGTCTGTAATGTGCATTAAGTTGAAACCAGCAGTAATAGGTGAATTTCTTTCAGTGTATGCTTATTTTTTATTCCTATTTCTCTGCATTCTCAGTACGGTTTGTTGAATTATTGCACTTAAGGACACATGCACACGCCTAAGGATTGTCTTCCAATGCGCCAGGATGTTTGACTGGCTCACACGTTAGCAAAGACTTCTATCATCTTTTATTGTGTGGCTGGATATAGCAGAGTAGATGGATCCTATCCCAGGAAAACCATATGCCGATGCTGGTTTTATACAGTCAGGCCGTAATCTGAAACCTTAGTTACATCCTTATCAAAGCTAAGATTGCTTTTCAAAACCTCCACCAGTCCAAAACAGAAAAGGCATATTATTGAACGGAACAATGAAATTTCACAGTCATCTCATGTTTCCACATTGTGACAGGACAGACAGTGTCTTTCTATGTATTTTTAATGGTCAAATAGCTACATTCCAAATTCCAGTAAATTGTTCAAAATCAAATTCAAGACTCTTTTGGACATAATCAGCACTGTTTTAAATTGTCGGTAGCTACCTTTCAAGATTGTGGTCCTTTGGTATTTCAGCTACTAACGTCACTAACGTCAACACTGAGTGTTTTGTATGAGCGTTAGAGCCTCTTGTGAATCTGAGGAGGCTGTTACTGATGATGAACATCTCAGATCAGACACTTATTGCCCATGTAGGCAGTAGACGGTGAGTGAGCTTGTTAGGTTTTAAGACACAGCTGTAATTTTGTCCTTCTGGATGAACACTTGTAAAGCAGATGCTTCATAGACCGACTGACTGACACTTTCAAGTGTCTCACCCTCTAAATGGCCTACTATATTCAAGCCAAGGAAACTATTTTCATATAAAAGAATCATCATCATGAATCATCATGAAATATTATCGCAATTTAACATAGCTGTTTTCTATGTGAATCTAAAAGCTGAATTTTCAGCATCATTACTCCAGTCTTCAGTGTCACATGATCCTTCAGAAATCATTCTAATATGCTGATTTGCTGCACAACAAACATTTCTGATTATTAGCAATGTTGAAAACCATGATACATTTCATATGAATCAAAACTTCAAAAGAACAGCATTTACAGTCACTTTTAATCAATTTAATGCTTCCTTGCTGAATAAAAATATTCAACTAAATCTTACAGACCTCAAACTTTAAACTCCAAACTAACAGCACAACCTAATCTATTGTGGTTCCTCTTTATAGTCTTTAATAAAATCCACTGACAACATCAAATGCATCTTAGTGACATGTTATTGTACTTGTCGCCCATTATTTATTTTAATATTTTTTTTTTATTTAACTGTACACTAATTAACTCTAATAAGGTTGCCATTGTAAAAGTAGTCATGCTACTAACCTAATTATATTTTTCAATAACATTACAACAGTTCAGCTTTTTTAACAATAGCAAAGCAACGAGCCATTTTATTTTATTAACAATGTGGTATGAATGAGAAAATGCTGCCTCTTTATTTATTTATTTATTTACTTACTTACTTGGTTTCAGTATTATTTTGTGCTTTTGTACAATAATAATAATAACGATGCTGATGCCAGCCTGGTGCATGCTTGGTATACATGCTTTTGTACATGTATACCAAGCATGCACCAGGCTGGCATCAGCATCGTTATTATTATTATAATTATTATTATTATTATTTAATTCTAAGCCCAATCATTCCATCCCTGTACAACAACATACAATCACTTTCCCCTCTATTAACTAGGTTTCTCGATAGTGAGAAGGTTTTCTTATTGACAGATGGGAAAGACAGTGCTGATGGGGCTGGTCGAGGTTTAAATAGAAGTGGTAATTTTCAGTGTTTTTGTTTTACAGGAGCTGCAGTAATATGCGCCTCTGTGGCGAGTGTCTGGCAGAAATCAGACCGGCGGTCGGGATGGAGAATATACAAAGCCGGCACAGTTAGATAGCCTTCGCTGAACCAGGTGTCGCTTTGCAAAAAACAAAAAAACTGCCAAATGAATAAATGTGTCTGAATCATTACTTTAAGGTTAAAATATTACTCAAAAGTCACCTTTCACCCTTAATACAGCTGCATTTCCTCTCAATACTCTTCAATAATCTCAGTGTTTCTCCTCATTCATCAGAGACCAAACAGGACTCCACAGCGCTGCCACTCAAACACTGATCACATCGAGCCAAAACACACTTTTAGACCAAATTTAAATAACAAGGACACAAACAAGCAAACAGCTACCAATAACAATATACAAACAACTACACCAGTCAATAGTCAGTGAAATCTGAAACACATTTTTTTTTTGTCTCTAGGATTGTATGCTTATCTTCACAAAGTCTATTTTATTTGTAGAAAACATAACTGCACAACAAAAAGTGGATCAATCTGAAATTAAGAATGTTTACATGTGCAACAAAATGGTGATAACTGACAGAAAAAAAACATAAACAAAATGACAGATATATATATATGTTTAAAATCATCAAGGCAGTCTGCTCCAATAATATTTTGGATAGATTTTCTCTGAGAACACTCAAGTTACAAATTAGAGAAATAAACATACTGATGATAAAAATGAAAGTGAACAATGAAAACAAAATCTTTCTAAATGTTCTGTTTAATAAACATACAAGACACTGGTATAAGCTATTGCAGATTTGCCCAAAAGTCTTAACGATTTGACGAGAACTTGACTAGTTTGCAAGCTAAAACATGAACAGGAAAAACTCACCTAAACAAGCAGAATGGTGAAAATGTTTTTTAATGCATATCTGCAGTTTCACATGAAACATGACTTACTGATATCCCGAACAACAGCATAATCACAAGTGTGTTATTGATTTCAATAAACAATAATTCAACAAACAATCCACCTTATTCCTACGCCCCATGATGCTTTGCCCGAATTATGGGTATAACTTTGTTAAGCTGTAAACAATCAGTGAAAAGCTCTATGAACACAATAATACTAAAAAAAAAAAGCGTAAACAAGGTACTTTTAATAGGCTAACCCCAAAAGCATTTCTTTCCACAGCAATACCGGACGGGTGAAGTATAACTGTAGTAATATGTATCTGTATTATGTAGTAACATACATTGCCTTAATCAATAGTGTTCATTAATTTAAGCACTGCATGATAATATTTCAGTAATTTTCCGTCATTTTGACAGATAATAAATTGTATTTACTAGAGAAGGAGATGCGAGGATTTGAGAAGAAAAAACTAGAGATTCGTCGTGCTTTTCATGGAATTATTAACGGGATATATCGTAAATTAATTCGGGAGAATATTGTCCTTTTTCATACTATTACTGCGAAATGCAAAGGGAAAAAAGAAAATAATCATGAGGAAAAGAAAGCAGCGACTGAAAAAAGCTCTTGCCGTAGATTTTCTCATAGATGATAGATAGATGTCACATTAAAATACCAAGCATTATGTTATTCTCATGATGTCTAAAAAATAAATTATGAAGGAAAATCGACAGCTCGTTCAGTCAAACAAATAGGTAAACTTTATTTGTAGGGCAACCTTATGATTTGAAATGATTTTCAGGCTTTTTGAACAGAAGTTCCCCAAACGGAAGTGCCACCCATAATTTAAAACGCAGTAGGCTCATCAGGAATAAGGTGGATAAGGAAGGTAAAATATTGAGCAACTTAAGTTTGTAAACAGTACTTGGTCTGTTTTCTTTTGTCAGCTCAGACTTTTGTAATGAATTTGAAATTAGTTGCTATAAGCGGTACCAAACTGAGGATGCGTTTACACAATACAGTTTTTAAGTAAAAACCGAAAACTTTTTAAACGTTTGGCCATTTGTTTACATTACAGCGGCATTTTGTGGGTCTAAAAATAAACATTTTTGAAAGTGCAAGTTTTTGAAAATGACGACATTATCATCTCTGTGTAAACTACGGAAAATCGAATTTGTGAAACAGTGACGTCATGCACAGGCGTATTACAAGTTCAATGTATAGGAATGTGTATGTCAGGGTTGCCAGATTTTCACAAGAAAACTGCTACTCAAAACTAGCCCAATAGCATTTGAAGGGGGATTTCCCGGTAAAAATCGCATTTGAAGGGGGGTAAAATAAGTTTTTTTGGTGGGGTTCCCCTGGAAAAATGAGCATTTCAGGGGCTAAACATCACATTATTGGGGTCGCTTCAACCCGTGGTCACGAAAAACAACTTGCGGCAACAGTAATAAAATAGCCCAATTCTGCGGTAAAATCACAGACTTGGCAACACTGGCGTATTTGCGCCGGAGTGTAGTAATTCTTTACAAAGTGGCATTGCTGTCTACCGGCCTGGCTTGCATAATACAGCGTTTTTAGTCATTTTCGCAGATCTGTGTGAATGGGGATCATTTTGAAGTTAATGAGACTGTCTTTTGGTGTTAAAATAGTAGTGTCAGGATTTACGAAAGACACCCATGGTGTAGAATTAGCATTGAAAAGGGGTGGACAGTTATTTTTGCACCTGATCTTATTGAATATGCATTTGCAGGAGTTTTTCTTTCAGGCATAAAATGTATGGGAGGAGAGTATTCAAATGAATCACACAATGTGATTTACTAATTTTAGCGCTGGTCAAATGACTGGTAGTTGTGCCGTTATTTAACGCCCATAAAGCATGTCTTAAAGCAGGTGGTAATTTGTGCTGCTCTTGGTAGATTGCGCTGGCTGTGTCTTTGTTCTTTAATGTGCGCATTGTTAGTAAATCACAGGGTTGCCAGGTTTTCACAAGAAAAACCCCGCTCAATTGCTACTCAAAATTAGTCTAAAACTAGCCCAATTGCGTTTCAAAGGGGGTTTCCCAATAAATAACATTCAGGTGGTGGAGGTAAAATAAATGTTTTTGGCAGGGTTCACCTGGTAAAATCAGCATTTAATGGGCTAAATATCACATTATTGGGGTCGCTGCAACCCGCAGACATGAAAAACAACCTGCGGCAACAGTATTCAAATAGCCCACTTCCGGACTTGGCAACACTGGTAAATCACACACAGAATTTTTCCCTTCCATCAGCGCTTTTATGAAATTGTGCTCTAATGCTAATTTGCCTTGTTTTATAAATCTGGCCCACTGTGTGCAAAACTTTTCAAAAATGCAACAACTGTTCCATTTTTAGTGCATGGTTGTTATGTAAACACACCAAAAATATATATAAATAAAAATAATGAATGATTTTCAAACAGGTTTCCTGAACACTCCCCCTCTCTGCCATTGGGCAGACAAATCGTCAGCTCCGCCCCAGACTCACACTATTGGCTGCTGTGTCAGTCTGATCAGAAGTGTCAATCAAAAAGAGTGATTTTAATGGCAGTTTAACATTGATAAAATAAGTGAAAAGTGAAAAGTGAATGTGTGAGTACCTCACTCTGATAAAATGAGGTTCTGGATGTGACGTACAGTATGTTCTGATAGGAAGGGGTATTTTTGGATAATCTAATACACAGGGAGGTGCTGGGGATTCCTCAGCCATTCTCTTTTACAAGCACAGCCATGAAACACATGAAACACATGTTTCTACTTGCTGCAGCTGAAGCGCTGAGAGAGACCATCCACTCCAAACCCTGCTTCCTTTCTTCATTCAGTCTCTCTTCATCTTTACTTTCCCTCACTTTGCTGTTCCAAATGTCCAGTCAATCGCCCTCTAAGGGCCTCCTTTAGACAGATCTAAAGGTTTAAGTGCACGTCACAGCTCGCAAGACTGCGAGAGAATAGTTTAGCGGTTGCACAGTTGTTTAGAAAATTTCTGCTGGATTACGAATGCAGTGACTTCTGATCCAAATAACTTGGATTTTAGGCACTGAACGAACATTTGAACTCCACAGACTGACAATGCAAATGCCTATAATACGTACAAATATAAAAGTCAAGTTTAAAACGTGGACTCTATAATCAGACGTCTCTGCTGGTGATGCTAGAGCAAGGTCTGTGTCTGACTAATGCTTTCCTGATACGTGTCCAGCTTTTGTTTGCAAAATGTTCAACCCCACTCTGAAGCATTCCAGAAACTCTGCAAGTTATTCTAACATGCTGCATACTTAAAAAAAAGCTTCATCAAGTTTGAATTTGGCATGGCCTTTGCTACATCAGAATGAACTTAGTGTTTTGTTGGAATGTAGTGTTTTGCTACAGTAAAACTTTTTTACTAGCTTGTTAAAAGAAGTGCACTTTGGAATACTTAGTACAGAAATAATATACTTTAAAACTGTTTTCAACACCTAACTGCATGTTATTTACAATGTAAATGTGTTATAATTTCAATTTATATTAAATGCAATTAGTTGAACCTAAAGAGTGTTTTTGACCCACTTAAGTATGACTTAAGTACACTAAAAAAAATATTTTCAAAGTTGTAAATAATAAAAGATGCACTTTTTCAGCCTTTAAACTTCAAAATGTAATATTTATTTAAATGTGTTACTTGGCAGTTTTTTGCATCTGTTTCTGAAATTTACTCATTTCTGAGTAATTGTTTTTCAGTACATCTTTATATATAATTTCATAATTACATCTGTTGTCTTTGAAATATGGTTAAAGTACTGCTGAATGTACTGACAAGCATTTATGGTACACTAAAACACACTTTAATGCCATTTATTGAAATTTGTATGTTACGGAATTTAATATATTTGTAATTAAAGTACACATTTACTTTAAAATGTAATATCAAATAACACACTACAGTTAAATGCATTGCATGTGTTTTAATATGTTAGCCAACACATCAAAATAAGTGTACTTCTATAAAGGACAACAAAAATCATGATTTAATTTGTACTTTTAAGAAAAACTTTTAATCTGACATTATAAAGTGCACTTTTTAAGTGTGTACTCTCTTCAAGTGAACTTTTATTTCATTAATATGATGTTATCTGCAAGTACATGTTTTTAAAAATATACTTTTAAGATTTGAAGTACACTGCAAGCAAACGTTGAATACACTTAAGCACACTTCATTTTCACAAGAGCAGCTCTGTAGTGCAAAAGTATTCTGTTGAAAGAAACACTAAAAACATGGAATCCTGTGAGCAACTATTTTTACTCTTCAGTATTTCTGCTTTCACATTCTGTTTATTTTTCAATTGTTCATTGATGTCAACAAGGTCATTTACCTTGATCTGCCCATCCTCTCTTTTTCCCCTCCTGTTCTCCACCCCTTCACTCCCCAAGAAGCGTTCTGTATCCTCAGGCCGTCATCTTGAGATAGACAGGCTAAAGGTTACGCAGCCGGGAATCTGGGAGATCAGATTCCAACAGGTCTTCATTTATTGCTTTAGGCTTAGATGCTTGAACAGCTTGGACAGTCTTAGTCCTGATAGTCAGCGGTTTAATGGAAATCTAGGGCTAATTTAGAATCGCACTTGAAGACGTGGACTGATAAAGAGAAGTTAATCTTAGACAAACACCTGAGGGCAAACTCTACCTGGTGCAAATATCTCCTTCAACAAGTGTCTTCATGCTGCCACCTTCAGTTCATTGCAACTTTAAAGCATTCCATGTGATATGCAATAAGTTATGCATTGAATAAAAAAAAACATTATGTTGATTACAGGGTGGAAGGCCTTCTTCCGATTGCTTGGTAGTCTTGCATTTTGGAAGGCTGGAATCATTGTGATATGTAGTCATTTTGTAATCACACGGCTTTCACTGCCTCTGTCTGTAGACAGACTGTAAGCCCAACGCAGCCCCTTCATTTCATCTCTCAGGCCCGTATTTTACTGTCTCGCCGTTAGCGGTGGAACTTCGGCGATGCCGTTATGGACAAAAGCATCTCTTGCTTTGTTCAAATGTGATTCTTTCTGCATCTGAGAATCTTCTCTATTGCCAAAAGTGGCAGGAAGCTGACGGCTAATGAAAGGCTGTGTGAAATTAATTTAAAACCAGCCCACGACAACTCAGACTAGCATCGACCTCATTACCAGGTCACTGCATGCTTTTCTCAAACCACGTCACCAGCAGAAGAACTGTGAAAAAAAGTGCAAGGGGGAGGAGGAGAAAACGGAGCACATGGATGGTGTCACATGGCCCTCCTCTGACCCCACCCAAACTCAGACCACCAAAGCACAGATCGTAAAAATGTTTTCTCGTTTTGTTCAAACGTCTGCCTCTGCACCGTTAATGCATAAAAAGCTACTTTGTGAAGTATTAAGTAAAACTAAAAGAATTAAAAAGAGAATGTAGAGATTGAGGCCGGTTGTCTAAAGGCCTTAGCGTCAGTTACCACTGTCATATATTCATGCAAGTAAAGTGTTGTGAAATGCATGACAGACTTTTTTAAAAACATTTTGTGGACACATATATGGAAGCTTGTTTCCGCCACTGAATAAAAATAAAAAATGTAATTGCAACATATCTTACATTTCTGACTTTTTTCTAAAAACTGTGAAATTTCAAGTTCTAAAGTCAGAATTGCATGATAGAATTTTGTAAGAAATTGTAAGAAAATAGTAATTTTTCCCACCTCAGAACTGGATTTTATAACTTGCAATTGTGAGTTTCTCACAGTTCTAAAAAAAGAACTGTGAGAGAAAAAAGTCAGAATTGTGGGATGTAAACTTGCAACTGCAAGAAAAATGTAGAATTGAGAAATATAAACCTGCAATCGACTATTTTCTTACAATTGTGAGTTTATATCTTTATAGCACGCAATTGTGGCTTTATATCATGCAGTTCTGACTTTATAACTCACAAATCCAATCAATTCCGACAGAAAAAAAGACATTTGCAAGTTCGTTGCAAAAAAAGTCAGAAATCTGAGATGTAAACATACAAAAAGTCAGGGTGACACTTTAGTTGAGGGACCAGTTCTCACTATTAACTAGCATGTGTATATTACTACCATATTGGCTGTTTATTAATACTTCTAAAGCACATAGTAATGCCTTATTCTGCATGAGCATATTCTAGATACCTTACTTAAAGAAGTTCACTTGCAGAACCAAAATTTGCAGATAATGTACTCACTCCCTTGTCACCCAAAATGTTCATGCCTTTGTTTCTTCAGTTGATAAGGAAATATTCATTTTTTTGACAAAAACATTTCAGGATTTATCTCCATATAGTGGATTTCTATGGTGCCCGAAAGTTTGAACGTCCAAAATGCAGTTTCAATGCAGCTTCAAAGGGTCTTATCTAGCGAAATGATCTGTCATTTTCTATTTCAAATTATATACTTTCTAACCTCAAATGCTCATCTTGTCTAGCTCTGCGTGAACTCTGTGTATTCTGGCTCAGGACAGTTAGGGTATGTCTAAAAACTCCCATCTCATTTTCTCCTCCAACTTCAAAATCATCTAACATCGCTTCAGAAGCACCGACCCAGTGTTTACAAAGTGAACATGCAAAGAAGATCAAACAGCCTTTACAAAAAAAGGTAAAACAGCAACATAGGATGATTTTGAAGTTGGAGGAGAAAATGAGATAAGAGTTTTTAGACATACCCTAACTGTACTGACCTGGATTACACAGAGTTCACACAAAGCTAGACAAGACGAGCATTTGAGATTAAAAAGTATTTAAATTGTCGTTTTTTGTTTTTTTTTTCTTCGAAAATGGCAGATCGTTTCGCTAGATAAGACCCTTCTTCTTCGGCTGGGATCGTTTAGAGTCCTTTGAAGCTGCATTTAAACTGTATTTTGGACGTTCAAGCCTCTGGGCACCATAGAAATAGAAAAAAATCCATAGAAAAATCCTGAAATGTTTT
This sequence comes from Cirrhinus mrigala, assembly GCA_036247105.1. Classification (NCBI taxonomy): domain Eukaryota; kingdom Metazoa; phylum Chordata; class Actinopteri; order Cypriniformes; family Cyprinidae; genus Cirrhinus; species Cirrhinus mrigala. The sequence goes on from CM070018.1 coordinate 30,595,113, forward strand.
TCTCAAAAAACATAATTTCTTTACAACTGAAGAAAGAAAGACATGAACATCTTGCTTGACAAGGCTGTGAGTACATTATCTGTAAATTTTTTACATTTTTGAAAAGTCTGAAGACCTTGATTAATTGGTTTAGATGGGTTTATTTAGGACTGGTGCTAAACTCAGTTGCTGCCTTCATGCGCTATCAAAATGAACATAAATACAAGTTTCCTAGTCAGAAATTGGACATGAACAGCCTCTCAGATTTGTATTTACAACTGGGAAACTCAGCGATAATTTTGAGACCTGAGTTTCTGGGCCATAAACTTTAAACATGGCAGAGGAGAGAAACATAGCTATAGAACTGATGAGTTTTATCCCACAGCATCTACATCGCTTTCTCTTGCCATCACAGTCACGTATATTTACATATTTAAATAACCCTTTGATGCATATTTTATGAATTGAGATGAACTCCCAAAACCTACTGCTATGCAGATTCTGGAAGACAAATTATTCAAACAGTGGTGCAAAAGGAAGTGGAGCTGGTCCCTCAAGAGTCACTCTTAACCTGTCTGTCTATAAAGCCATTAGAGAAGTCTGTTTTGTATTTTACAACACTTCAGCTTGAGATTGATATTAAGTGGAGCTAACGTTTCAGGTTTCACTACCTTAGCACAGTCTCTGAGAACACCTTGTACTTCTGGAGACTCCAGGTAGTTCACAGTTTTGGAAAGTGGTTTCACACTTAATCTTTCACCCTAATTCTTAAAGTTTTTCGTAGTTAATATCTTTTCTTCTCAACCAGTGACTGCTGCCCCAACAAGCATTTTTTGTCCAATGACCTGCATTAATTTAGCAATTTCTATAGTATTGCATATTTCTCATGGACATTTAATAATTTGTGACTTTTCAGTGTGTTAAAAAAACCTATATAATACAGTACATCAGTAATATTGTGAAATATTTTGTTGAGTCAACTTAAAATAATTTGTAACCTGGCTACCTTAAAATTTTAAGTTCAGTCAACTCAAAAAAAGTTTATTCAACTTGAAGTGTTAAATTATACTAAGTGACAACTTGGATATTTTTGTTGAATTAACTTAAAATTTTGAGGCAGCTGGGTTACTTACCCATCTGTTAAGTTTAGCAAACACAAATATCTAAGTTGTTACTTAGTATAACTTAACATTTCAAGTTGACTAAACTTATTTTAGTTGACTGAACTTAAAATTTTAAAGCAGCAGGGTAACAAATTATTTTAAGCTGACTCAACAAATTGTGTTTTTTATTTTTTACAGTGTATGTGAATATCTGTTAAACTGTAATTTATTTCTGCGATGCGCAGCTGTATTTTCAGCATCATTACTCCAGTCTTCAGTGTCACATGATCCTTCAGAAATCATTCTAATATGCTGATTTGCTGCTCAACAAACATTTATGATTATTATCAGTGTTGAAAACATGATACATTGTTTCAGGAATCTGTGATGAATAAACCAGCATTTATTTGAAAAAGAAATCTTTTGTAACGTTCTAAATGTCTTTACTGTCACTTTTGATCAATTTAAAGCATCTTCACTGAATGGAAGCATTAATTCGTGTACTGAGCCCAAACTTTTGAACGTTAGTGTATACATGACACAGTTTCTCTCTCAGAGTCCATCTTATTCTCATTAATGGCTGAGTTTAGTCTCTGTAGACACACCTACTTAGTCTTGTTCTCCTCCTCCAAGTTCAATCCCTCCTTCATCCCTACTGAGAGAGAGAATGAGACAAAACAAGAAGGAAACAGAATGGAAAATATGACTGAATTCTACCCAGACTACAGATAATGTGCAAACGGCAGCTGGAACTCATGACACAAACCTACTGAAGGGAAAAGACACTGAGGGTCTGAGACTTTGGAAATAAAAACAATTTAAACAGACTCAAACTGAAAGCAAACAGAATGCTGAAAAGCACTAAATTTGGTGATTATTAGATGTACTGAATGTGCAAACACAATGTTTGACAACACTTCTGTCCGAATTGTTCACTACATCAGTCTGAACACACGACAGACGTGTTTTTTCAGGGCTATTCTTCTGTTTCATCCAGACACAAGCTCCAGTCGCTTTGGCAGACATTTTCAACATTGGAAACCTCTGCCCAGAGAAACATCTGAAAAAGAGCTTTTCCATTTCTGCTCGAATACATTGTTCAACACTCCCTGGCTAAACCGTCGTGTTTTGTCCTGCTTCTTGTTTGTCGTCCTGTTAGTATTAATTCCTTTTAGAAGCAAACAAATGGAGGCTACACACTGTTTTCTCTTTTGTGGGTTTTTGTGTGTGTTCATAGTAACTCAATTGGTAAAGTGTAGCGCTTGCAACACCACGAATATGGGTTTCATTCTTCAAAACTTCAAAACTGTTTAAATGCAGTGTAATTTGCTTTGAATAAAGACATCCACCAAACAGCTAAACGAGATTCCTATCGGAGGAAAAGCTTTTTTTAAACTGGGCCACGTGTCTAAACATCTGCTGTGATTCAGAGGCATAAGATAAATAGATATTTCATGCACTCTGAAGAGGTTTAGGACAACTAGACCCAGATAGGACACATAAAACAAAACAAAAAAAATTAAGTTAAACAATAAATAAATAAAAAGAAATCAAAAGAAAACAAATGGATCAAATAGAAAAAGAATACAGAATATGAAAAAGTTTTTGTTATTAATCTCAATACTAACTATAACAAAATAATATGATTAAATAATTATTCAAATTAAATTGAATAATATTTTGTTATAGATATAATAAAATTAATATGTCATTTTATTTGACATTTTTATGAGTCAATAACAATTAAATATTAAATATAAATAAAATGTTAAATATTAACATATATAATTTAAATGCTGAAGAAATGTTGTGCATTTAATGTTATTAATAATGAATAACTGCTTTCAATTATATTATTAAAGTGTGTTGGAGACACATTAAGCTGTTACAATATTAATTTCATAATAGTAATTATGATATTTTATAAATTATATGAATTACAGATTTTTTTTTTTTTTTTGCATTTTCCATTTACAAATTTCAAATTTTCAAATTACATGGATGCATTTAAGCAGAAATTCCTGCAGTTAAAACAGTAGAGCATGATCGTGGGAATGCACGAACTGATCAAATGTGCAGTATGCTGTACCTTGCATTAATGTAAGTTACTTTGGATAAAAGCATCTGCTAATTTCATAAGATGCACAATTCCAGATAAATGTAAATGTCATCATAATCTGGCAGTGGCATTCCTGAAATCTGCCTGTGGGCAGGCGAGGAGAATCCCTTTTTTTTTTTTTTTTTTTTTTTGGTATTTCTGAGTTAGGAGGACTTGAGAGAGCTGAGAGAGTCTGAAGCGGTGAGATGTGTGGGGGAAATGAGCTCAGCGCTGCGTCTGGAAAGCTCATCATTCCTTGACGCCACCGCACAAGCACTCATAAATACTGCTGCATGCACTTAGAGAAATGGAAGAGGGAAAAAAGCAGTCACAGAGATGTCGGGGAGACAAGAAAAGGCCAATCAGAAGGTATGACAAAGGACGGAGCTGAGAGAGAGAGAAAGAGATGGGAGGTGGGAGAATCTGAAAAAAATGTGGTGTAGAAACAACTGTCACTCAGAAACTGCCAGTTAATTTCACAAACATACAAACAAAGAAACTAATAGAGTAGCTAAGTAGAACAGCGGTAAGTAAAAGTAGTTCACCTTGGAAAAATCTCTTTTACAGTGTAGTTTGTATGTGCACAGAATAAAGAGAGTTGCTTGGCACGCAGATGCGGGCGAGCGCCTCATGAAGCATCTGGAAAATCCTGAACAGGAAGAGAAGCAGAATGTGTGTGAGTCAGACAGACAAACTGCAGCCCATCACCCACTAATCTCACACTCAGTAAGAAACAGAGTTACGCGCCTCTGAATGCTGGAATCCAAACACTTTCTGACGTGTTCAACAGATGGGATGAAGTTTGGTTCATGCATTGATCTCCTGAGTGTTCAGTGCATGTTTAGTGTTCATTTAAAGATTCGTACACTCTACACAAGTGTTTCCAGCACCAAATTCAGAGATAAGACACTGCTACTGCAGCTTTAAGACTTAACTGACCTCTGAAATGATTGGCTAATCGCTGCCGTTCAGGGCGGACAGAATTGCTGAATGGGGATTGAGATGTGAAGAGAACATGGTTATGATTTCTAAATGACCCAATTTTTGCATCCTATTTCCCATAAACTGTCTCGGTGTACTAAAAAATGAGCTTTGAATTGTAAAAGGTAGACACTTTTTTAAATAAAGTGCATTAGCGCCTGTCCACTTTTTCAGCAGTCCTGGTGTTGGAATCATTTGTTCTTTCCATTTTTCCAAAGAGGGATTTTTACAACGTCTTTGTTAAAGAGTTATAAGCTTTGAAACAAACCGACCAGCTATAAGAAGAATCACAACATTACCAACTTTGATTTGAAGCAAAAAAGTATTTGAAATCAGACAAAAACACAAGGGTTCAAGACTGTGAACTTAACTGCTTTAATGAGGGAAAGAACTACAATCCCATGAAGGACTGCAAATTAATAATAAAACAGAGGAACAGAACAGAGTATATATATATATATACACACATGAAGAGTTTATTCGCAAAAACAGCTAACTTTTTTTATTTTCAATAATCATGTTTTTTATTATGTTATCATGTTTTTATTGCATTTTATTGTGTTAGTTAGCTGTAATTTTTTTTTTTTTTTTTACTTTATATCAGAATAACCCAGCTGCCTGTTTGTTTGAGATTAATTGGAACACACAATGAAAAAACATTATTTTTAAAGATTTTTTAAAAAGTTATCTGTTTTTGCAAATAAACTATTCTCATATATATATATATATATAGAGAGAGAGAGAGAGAGAGAGAGAGAGAGAGAGAGAGAGCAATGGGTGGAGCTAAAGAGCTCTTTTGGCATGATTTGTTTGTTTTCAGTTCTCTGATTGGTGGAGATTTATTTTTAGAATCATGGGTAATGTAGTTTTCCACCAGAATTTTGACTGTTAAACGGAATTATTTAAAAAAATAAGTTGAAATAATGCAACTACTTCAACAAAAGCATACACCACTGAAAAATAACCTTGTAGCTCAAAATGCTTCTGTGACGGGATTTTTCTAAAATAATACAATTATTTAAAATAATACAATTTTTTTAAATAATACAAGTTTTTCTTAAAAAAAAGACAAAGATTGTTAAAGTATGTTTTCAGCTTCATCTTTCAACTTGAAAATTTAATTCAAGGTGTTACTTGGTGAGTTTTTTTTTGTAATTATTTGTGAAATTTACTAGCAATTTCTCATATTTTTGAGCTAAACTGATTTAACAAGAAAATGCTATTTTAAGTTTTTCTTTCATTTAATCTAATGTATTGTCTTTTCTTTGTATTTTTTTTGTGAAATATACTAACAATGTTTTTATTTAACAAGAACATATGTTCAGTTTTTGTGCTTTAAAATGTCCAGTTTAATTCAATGTGTACTTAAATTATTTGTCACATCATGTTGTATACTAAAAAAATTAATCAAACTTCAGTTGTCTAGAGTAATTCCCTTCACCTGGATGACCTGAAACAGGTGTCTCGAGCAGGAGCTCAAGACTCTTAAGGGATGATTTGATTTGGCGGCTGTTTTGTGTAACTTTGTAAGTAATACCTTACAAGAGAGAAGTTCCCTGAACACAGCCAAGTGCTGTTGCTGTGTTGATGCGCTGTGAAAGGCGAGCCAGCACCTCTCCGTTCCTCAAACACACAACCTGCCAGAGAGCTGCACTAAAAGTAATCTACGCTTCCTCCTCTCTGTCCCCGTTCCCAGTCGCTGTCTGTGTTCATGACTGATCTCTTCTGTTCCCTTCAGCACATCAGGTACATCCATCTGTCCCTCTGGCTGCTGCCGCTACACCGCACCGACGAACCGGCCAATCAAAACACGGGCGCAGCTGCCGTGCCCCGCCCACTCCGCTTCACACAGCTTGACCTGTTCTGACAATATGAAGAAGAACAGCATCACTTAATCCATGGGAGTTGATCCAGGAAACTCTTCTAGACTTTATGAGAGGAAATTATGTCAGATAAAGCAGCATATATTAAAAAATATTTCAAATGCAAAGTTTTCTTTTTATTTTTTGTGATACTCCACAAGAAAAAAAATGTAGGTTCAATGATATAATACTCTTTTTTTGTGTGTCTGGATTGATCAGTTGATTCAAAATGCATTAAAATGCATATTTCTTTTATGAATACTTTTTTTTACAACAGTGGTAAAGGATTTTGCCTGCCAAATCAAACATTTATCTGCAAAATCAAAGTTAGCCTGCTATTAACAACCTGCATTAAGCTATTTTGTCAAGTAAAAATATATATTATATGTGACCCTGGACCACAAAAACTAGTCTTAAGTAGCACGGGAATATTTATAGCAATAGCCAACAATACATTGTATGGGTCAAAATGATCGATTTTTCTTTTATGCCAAAAATCATTAGGATATTAAGTAAAGATCATGTTCCATGAAGATATTTTGTAAATTTCCTAACGTAAATATATCAAAACATAATTTTTGATTAGTAATATGCATTGCTAAGAATGTCATTTGGACAAATTTTAAAGGTGATTTTCTCAATATTTTGAGTTTTTTGCACCCTCAGATTCCAGATTTTCAAATAGTTGTATCTCGGACAAATATTGTTCTATCCTAACAAATTTATTCAGCTTTCAGATGGTGTATAAATCTCAATTTCAAAATATTGACCCTTATGGCCGGGTTACATATGTGTTTTATATGTTTTTGAAATGTATTTTTCCCAAATTATTTTTAAAGAAGTCATCTTTTAAGAGTAATAATAAGCCATGAAGCAAACCATCCAGCTACAAGGAGAATAACAAGACTATAAACTTTGATTTGACGCAAAAAATATCTGAAATACATCTGAAAATGAAAGTATTTAAAGGAGAAGTCCACTTCCAGAACAAAAATTTACATATAATGTACTCACCCCCTTGTCATCCAAGATGTTCATGTCTTTCTTTCTTCAATTGTAAAGAAATTATGTTTTTTGAGGAAAACATTTCAGGATTTTTCTCCATATAATGGACTGATATGGTGCCCCGAGTTTGAACTTCCAAAATGCAGTTTAAATGCGGCTTCAAACGATCCCAAATGCGGTTGTAAACGATCCCAGCTGAGGAAGAAGGGTCTTATCTAGCGAAACGATCGGTTATTTTCATAAAAATAATACAATTTATATACTTTTTAATCTCAAACGCTCGTCTTGTCTTACTCTGCCTGGACTGGTTTTGTTCCAGTTCATGTCAGTTAGGGTATGTTGAAAAACTCCCATCTCATGTTCTCCCTCAACTTCAAAATCGTCCTATATCACTGTTTTACCTTTTTAGTTAAGGGTGTTTGATCTTCTTTGCATGTTCACTTTGCAAACACTGTGTCGGTACTTCTGCAGTGATGTAGGATGATTTTGAACTGATTTTTGAAGTTGAGGGAGAAAATCAGTTGGAGTTTTTTGACATACCCTAACTGTCTTGAGCCAGAATACACAGAGTTCAGGGAGAGAAAGACAAGACGAGCGTTTGAGATTAAAAAGTATTTAAATAGTATTTTTTTTATGAAAATAACCGATCATTTGGCTAGATAAGACCCTTCTTCCTCGGCTGGGATCGTTTACAACCGCATTTGGGATCGTTTGAAGCCGCATTTAAACTGCATTTTGGAAGTTCAAAATCGGGGCACCATATCAGTCCATTATATGGAGAAAAATGCTGAAATGTTTTCCTCAGAAAACATAATTTCTTTACGACCGAAGAAAGAAAGACACGAACATCTTGGATGACAAGTCAATTTCTGTCAATTTTTGTTCTGGAAGTGGACTTCTGCTTTAAAGTGACCCTAACAGCTTTAATAAGGGAAAATAGTTATAATAAGTTTGGGAGCATATACAGAATTTTTTTTACTGCTACTGCAGCATAATTTTTTTTTATAAAGCATAATTTTTTTTTTTTTTTTTTTTTTTTTTTTTTTAAATAAATCAAAGATATCTGGAGTATATTTTACAAGAAAATACTATTTCAGTCTACGCTTCCAAATTCGTTCAGTTGTTTCTAAACCAAACTTTTTGTTCAGTGTAGTATACAACTATTTACTGGGTTCTGAATAAAATAAAAAAAAAAAAAACCTTAATAAATGATCTCTTACAAGAGTGTGCAGCATAATAAACACACTGTCCATCTCTGTCTTCTAGCAAGAACAGCAAGAAGGAAAGAAGAGGAGGAGACTGAGCGGCCCGTAACGCTGTCAAACTACATGACTGATTCGTGATGCACTAAAGGCATGATGGGTAGCTCTGTTATTCTTCATCACGTCTATTCAAAAGATTATGCACAAACATGTTTGTTTCTCTGTAAAGGCTGGATGTGATTCAAGCACAGATGATTTAAATGATCTAAATATTTCTGTTCATCTTTACTCAAACACCCGTCAGAGTCAACGACGGCTTCAATACCGTCAATACTTCAATCTACTTCAAGATCTAACTCGGTTTTCAGAGCCGCTGCATCCAGATCTGCTGAACACAGATTCAGACGTACTCCTGCATCTGCTCCGGCCTCACTGAGCACTTGAGAATAGAGCAGAAACAGTGACTTCAATGGAAAAGAATGTACAGCGCTCTCTTCACCCTCCCCAAAGTCAGGCAGTGTGTTCTCTTTCTCTCCCTCACTTTCACAAACCCACAGTTTTGCGGTGAATAGGAAGGACTGTAATGTGCAGTGATGACCACAGCCTTCCCTTAACTTTTCCTCTCGCTCGCTCGCTTTTTTAGTGTTGCCACGTCTGATGCGCTGTAAGTAATGGGTTGAGTTCACTAACCTTAAGAAATGACAGTGATGAGCGTGTGCATGTCTGCACTGTCTTCATACGAAAAAGTTTGCAGGGTCAGGAGAGCTCAAATGTTTTCGTAGCTCTCCATCACACATCATGATGTCCAACCATGAAAAATTATAATATGTTTTCTTTTAGACACATGCACTGTATTAAGTGCTGGTTTATTTCCCATCTTGAGTTTTAATCCAGTTTTTGGAATAGCCACACACTCACAGAGAGAGAGAGAGAGAGAGAGGGAGAGAGAGAGAGAGACTGGTGCACACCATATGTTCTGATGTGGGCCTCGAAAAAGAATTTATTTTCATCACCATGGAAACATTTGGTAACCATTTTCAGATGTCCACAGGGTGCAACTAGTGACTCGCCGCTTCATCATGTTGACCCAGGTAGCAATAATATCCCCATTAAACACAATGACTAGTTCTCCAGTCCCTTTTTTTTTTTTTTTTTAATGTGGAAAACAAAATTTGACTAATCCACTTAACATCATCACAGTATGACAACAGCTCAGTTAAAATGTCCAAAGCATTTAACACAAAAGTGATTTGAGGATGAAAGCATTTAACAGTTTATTAAAACCTTTGAAATTATTTATTTTTGAAATGTTGCTTATTTCTTTAATTGTGGAATTTTCTGCAAAATGTATTATGCACTCTCAGAAAAAAAGGTACAGTTCTGTTGCTGGGGCAGTACCCTAAGATACAAAAGTGAAAAGGTACATCTTTGTACCTTACCTACCCCTAAACAGTACATATTAGTACCTTAAAGGTACATTTTAGTACTCTGAAAGTACATATTGGTACCTTAAAGATACACATTGGTACTTTAAAAGTACATATTTGTACCTTTTCACTTTGTACCTTAGGGTACTGCCCCAGCGACAGAATTGCACCTTTTTTTCTGACAGTGTGGAAGGACCAAGCTAAGCTAGAAATTGAGATGACAAATGACTATGAAAATCCACTTCCACAGTTGAAAAAAAAAAATGAAAAAAATAAGAAAGTCACATTGTAGCATAACATTACAATTAATAAGGTTGCAAATTAACATGCTGTTCTTGAAAATGTTTTTGAAAACATTCCTTCTCATAAAATCAAGCGGAAAATAATACAAAATATTACAGGTTTGTTTGTTTATTATCAAGCTGTGCTATAAATTGAGTTCACAAATGACCACGAATGTCTGTCTCAGAGTTAAAAAATAGTAATAGTGATAAGTGTAAGAAAAGAAATAGTCACATTGTGAAATCTAAAGTTGAAAACATCATGATAGATAAAAAAATTACATGCAACTGCAAAATATTACAAACATCACAATTACAAGAACCAAAGTCGCAACTAGAAAAAAATATAAAATCACAATTACGAATGTTCTGCAAAACATAGTTGGAATAGCAAAGAGTAAAGTTGCAATTACTAAATACAGTCACAATTATGAGAACCAAAGCTACACCTACAAAATATAAAGTCGCAGTTACAATAACCAAAGTCGCAGTTACGAGATGCAAAGTCACAACTGGAAAGTATAAAGTCCCAATTACGATAACCATAGTTGCAATTACAAGAACCAAAGTTGCAATTACGAGATGCAAAGTCGCAACTGCAAAATATAAAGTCCTAATTACGATAACCAAAGATGCAATTACAAGATGCAAAGTCGCAACTACAAAACGTAAAGTCACAACTGTCACAACAAAGTTGCAGTTGCCGTTACAAGAACCAATGTCGCAACTGCAAAATATCAAGTTGCAATTACAAGAACCAAAGTTGCATTTACGAGAACCAAGTTGCACCTGCAAAATATAAAGTCACAATTACAAGAACAAAAGTCACAACTGAAAAATATAAAGTCACAATTATGATAACCAAAGTTGAAACTGCAAAATATAAAGTTACATTTGCAAAATATAGTCGCAGTTACGAGAAACAGAAAGTCTCAGAAAATTACGAGAAAGGCCCAACTACAAAATATATTTGCAGTTAAGATAACCAAAGTTGCAATTATAAGAACCAAAGTCAAATAGCAAAATATAAAGTTGCAATTGCAAAATATAGTTGCAGTAACGATAACCATAGTCACAATTATAAGATGCAGTTACAACAACCAATATCGCAATTGCAAAATATCAAGTTACCATTACAAGAACCAAAGTTGCAATGCGAAATGCAAAGTCGCAACAATTACGATAACCATAGTCGCAATTACGAGATGCAAAGTTGCAGTTGCCGTTACGAGAACCAATGTCGCAATTGCAAAATATCAAGTTGCAATTACAAGAACCAAAGTCACAACTGCAAAATATAAAGTTGCAATTAGGAGAACCAAGTTGCACCTGCAAAATATAAAGTCACAATTGCAATAACCGAAGTCGGAATTATGAGATGCAAAGTCGCAGTCACAATTACAAGAACCAAAGTCGCAACTGAAAAATATAAAGTCACAATTACGATAACCAAAGTTGAAACTGCAAAATATAAATTTACATTTGCAAAATATAGTTGCAGTTATGAGAAACAGAAAGTCTCAGAAAGTCTGAGAAAAGTCTGAGAAAGGTGCAACTACAAAATATATTTGCAGTTAAGATAACCAAAGTCGCAATTATAAGAACCAAAGTCAAACAGGAAAATATAAAGTTGCAATTGCAAAATATAGTTGCAGTAACGATAACCAAAGTCACAATTACGAGATGCAAAGTCGCAACTGCAAAAAAAAAATAGTCGCAATTACAATAACCACAGTTGAAACGGCAAAATATAAAGTTGCAATTGCACAATATAGTTGCAGTAACAATAACCAAAGTCACAATTACAAGATGCAAATTCACACCTGTTAAATATAGTCACAATTATGAGAACCAAAGTCGCAACTACAAAATTTTGTTACAATTACAGTATGAGATGCAAAGTCGCAGCTGCAAAATATATAGCTGCAATTATGAGAAACAAAGTCATGACTACAAAATATGGTGTAATTATGAGAAATGAAGTTCCAATGGCAAAATACAGTTGCAATTACAAGAAACAAAGTCACAACTACAAAAAAAGTTGTAATTATGAGATATAAAGGCACGACTGCAAAACATGAAATTGCAATTGTGAAACAAAGTTGCAATTAACTTTTCAATGGCCTTTTTTTTTTTTTTTCACTCTGAGGCGGAAACGGGTTTCCATAAATGACACTTTTGATGCGCTCATTGATTTGATCTTTTAACAGTCATTGTAGCTGCACACATGCAGCCACATAAACACATGAGAATTGCCTGTCTTTTTCATGGGAGAGTGAAACTGTGAATCACAGGAGAACACATGAACACTATAATACAATGAAACCGTGAGGGTTTAAATTATAGGTCAGTCGTGGTCAGCAAAGGTCCCAGACACACACACTCACACACACACACACACACTGCCACAGAGAAAGTGACGGGGCACAGAAAATATCACCGTGGACTCACTGGGCACTCAGTTAAGGCTCAGTAAACTGCTTAAAATATACGACCAAAATGAGAGGCTGTTAAACCAAACAGGGAAAGAAGTGGCACAGCAGCTCTTTAAATGTTTAGAGGGATGTGTCTGCCCCACACGCCCACGGAGGGGATAGACTCGCAGAGGTTCGTTTCTGGAGGACATCCAGTCAGTCCAGTGAGCGATGAGTCAACTGATTCTCCTTTTGTCTGTCACTGGACCTGGAACTGCACCACACTTGATTTCTCAAAACTTTGTCTACAAATGAATGCACCTTTCTAAAATTTCTACCCAGCCTGTCAGACTTCATGCTCTTTAATTATTTGCAGATTAAAACTAAGGACAAATTCAGGGATGAAGAAAAAGAGAAGACGCAAGACTGAGGGGGAGGAGTCTCAAGGAGTCTTTGGAGAGACAGGAGTGGAGAAACAGAGAGAGAGAGAGAGAGAGTGAGGTCTGGGTGGCATAAATCACACATGAACCTTTGAACCCTCACAGAACCTTAAGGAAAACACACTTTATTAACAAAATTTTGACAAGTGAGAAACAAGTGAGAAAAAGGATCTGACCAAAATTAGATATTACGAAGTTTGAGGCGTAGTTTCTGATCTTCTGAGACGTCTGCCAGGTTAAATGCTTTTCACAGGCCACCGTCTCGCGAGAGAATTCGCGAGAGATGTTTTAAAACCCAGCGATGATTCCAGATGGTTTCAGGCTGTAATAACGAGCGTGAACATTGCCAGTGGAAAAACATCCTAGTTTCTTGTGGAAACACACCAAGACGTGCAGCCTTACCTGAGTGAACCTCCAGACCTGTTCAAAAAAGTAGAACACTTTCACTTTTTCCTTTGCACTTTGACCTTTTAGTGAAATTCTACCATGTCATTTTAATTCATAGTCATTTTGATATAGTTATAAATATAATTACACTGGAAAAAGTTGGAAGAGGATTTTTTTTTAAACTATTTTCACTCAGAAGTTGCTAGTAAATTTCACAAATAATTACAATGACTTTTTTATTTGCAAGATGTAAACTTAGAATTGCAAGAATATTTCTGACTTTATTCTCTGAATTCTGATCCTGCATCTTGCATATCTATGGAAGCCTCTTTCTTTTACAGAATAAAAAAAAATTAAAGTTTACTGTGACTTTTTATCTCACAATTCTGACATTTCATCTCAAAACTGAAAATGTGCATCTCGCAATTCTAACTTTTGTCTTTCTAAATTCTGAAAATCAAAACACAATTCTGATTACTTTTTTCGCAATTCCAATCTCTCATCTCAACATCTGACTTCTTTCTCTTAATTTCTGAGTTTATATCTTACAATTTCGGTTTCCACCATAACAAAAAGGGTAATTGTGAATTTGTATCTCACTTTTTTAGATTTTTTTTTAGATTTAGACTTTTTGTTTTGAAATTGCAAGATCTTACATTTCAAACTTTTCTTTTAAGAATTGTGAAATCTCACAATTCTGCATTTATATCTTACAATTTTTTGTTCAGATCATTGAGAAGTCCCAACCGTGAGATTAAAAAGTCACAATCACCATTTTATTTTATTTATTTATTTATTTTTCTTTTTAAATCCTGTGGTGGAAACAAACTTCCATAAATAACACACTGAATTTAAAAATTTTTTCAAGTAGAAAAGCCTGAAATAGTATTTTCTTCTAAAACCCACTTCAATAAGCTTCAACAAAATCATGCTTTTACAGTGTAGATATTAAAATTAAAGAAGAAGTCCACTTCCAGAACAACAATGTACAGATAATGTACTCACTCCCTTGTCATCCAAGATGTTCATGTCTTTCTTTCTTCAGTCGTAAAGAAATTATGTTTTTTGAGGAAAACATTTCAGGATTTTTCTCCATATAATGGACTGATATGGTGCCCCGAGTTTGAACTTCCAAAATGCAGTTTAAATGCGGCTTCAAACGATCCCAAATGCGGTTGTAAACGATCCCAGCCGAGGAAGAAGGGTCTTATCTAGCATAACGATCGGTTATTTTCATAGAAATAATACAATTTAAATACTTTTTAATGCCAAATGCTCGTCTTGTCTTGCTCTGCCTGTTTTTTTCCGGTTCATGACAGTTACGGTTTGTCAAAAAACTCCCATCTCATGTTCTCCCTCAACTTCAAAATCGTCCTATATCACTGTTTTACCTTTTTTTGTTAAGGGTGTTTGATTTCTTTGCATGTTCACCTTGCAAACACTGGGTTGGTGCTTCTGCAGTGATGTAGGATGATTTTGAAATGATTTTTGAAGTTGAGGGAGAAAATACGATTGGAGTTTTTCGACATACCCTAACTGTCTTGAGCCAGAATACACAGAATTCAAGGAGAGCAAGACAAGACGAGCGTTTGAGATTAAAAAGTATAGAAATTTTATTTTTTTAAATGAAAATAACCGATCGTTTCGCTAGATAAGACCCTTCTTCCTTGCCCGGGATCGTTTACAAACACATCTGGGATCGTTTGAAGCCGCATTTAAACTGCATTTTGGAAGTTCAAAATCGGGGCACCATATCAGTCCATTATATGGAGAAAAATGCTGAAATGTTTTCCTCAAAAAACATAATTTCTTTATGACTGAAGAAAGAAAGACATGAACATCTTGGATGACAAGGGGGTGAGTACATTATCTGTAAATTGTTGTTCTGGAAGTGGACTTTAAATGCCAGTTCTTGTCTTCAGAAACTGTGAGCAAAGAACAGGGACTCATTCACTGGAAAACATTATTTCCTGATCAGTTTTTATCATCAACCCAGTATCAAATTCATTTATTTCAACAGATGCACCTTATGTCCGTAGCATTAGATGAATGTTAAAACTATCATATTCTATACAGTTAAACCAAGAATGAAAAACAAATGATTTTCAGTAAACTTTGTCTGTAGGTCATATAAAGTCTCTCTCAGCAGGTTTACTGTAGTTCCCTGTAGGCAGTAGTCTATAAAGATGCCTGTTGAGTGAGTGAGTAATTAGGACCACACATCTCAGCATATATTAACTATATAAGACTTTACATTATCAAGCATTTTCCTAAATCCTAAAGTAATTGATTATTTTCTTATTTGACTTTAATGTTCAAATCGTCCCTGTGTTCTCTAAAAAGTGTCCTGTGATGCTGTGATCGACGGCGCAGATGCAGCCCCAGACAGGATCATTTGAAGAAACATTTGGAAGCACAAAATAAACGTAAGCCTCGGGTGGTAAAATGAGTCTGGCTTTCTACCAGAGACTCGCCAGGACTGCTAACCACTAGCGAACGATTCCCATCACTGCGAGACGCCTTCTGTTGGTCAGAGGAAGAAGCACAGCTTTGATCGACAGCCTTAGAAGTGGAGAAAGGAGGAGCGGGAACAACAGACATGACTGAGAAAACAAATGTGTGTGAGAGGGAAGTTTTAATTGCTTTTTGCATCATTCATTTCAGCTCAAACACAGTTTTTAAATATAGATCGGCATAGCTGCAATGATTGATCAAAATCCAAATCTTTTTTTAAAATAAATGCTTTTTTTAAATTTTTCAATTATCAAGGAATCCTGAAAAAAAAAAAAAAAAAAAAAAAAAAAATTAGGATTGTTTCCACAAAAATAATATTGGGCAGCACAACTGTTTTCTGCATTGCCAATAATCAGAAATGATTGTTGAGCAGCAAATCAGCATATTAGAATGATTTGTGAAGGATCATGTGACACTGAAGACTGGAGTAATGATGCTGAAAATTCAGCAGCGCATCACAGAAATAAATTACAGTTTAACACATATTTGCATAGAAAACAGCTGTTTTTAATTGTAAAAATATTTCTTTATTTTTACCTTTTTTTTTGTCAAATAAATACAGACTTGAGAAGGATGAGAAACATCTTTCATTTAAAAAAAAACTTTCTAACCCAAACTTTTGAAGAGTAGATGTTTTTAGAAAATTTAAAAATGAGTTTATTTTGGAAAATAATTGTTCTAGTTTTAAACTAAAATCTCTTTAATTCGTGCTAGATTTATGTTTTGCTGGGGTTAGAAAACATAATTCACTACATATTCTCTGTATTCTCAATATTTTATGTAGCTTATTTATCAGTGATGTTTGCAGGAGAAACCAATGTCGTATCTCCAGGCGATGTTTCTGTGATTTTAAACAGGCAGGTGCTGCATATACTAAAACTTCTGCATTTTCACGACCTCATAAACAGGAGACAACAGGTTAGGAGCGCAAAAGCCCTCGAAATTAGCCAGCAGGTCAAAGCGTTTCACTGACACGCCTCCAGTGATTTACGGCCCTTCTGAACTCAGCACATACAGATGGGAAGCAGAAATCTGTGTCGTCAAATATCTCGCAGGAAATACCAGGAAGGAAACACAGAAGGGTCTGGATGGAAACTGGAAAAAGCCAAGACACTTATGTGGGACTGAACAAGATACTGTGAGAGAACATGCGTTCTGAAGAGCCTTTATCAAAACAAGACAGAGGCATGATATTTACATGGATGTTTTGCAGCACGTTTCTATTTATATGCACCAGCCCACAGTGATTACTGAAGGTCACGTAAACTTCAACGGTTTCTGCTTCATGTCTGTACTTCATTTTCTACGTCGTCACACTTGCCCAGAAAAATAAGACAAAGACAAGGAGGAAAAGTACATGTGCTAATATGGGGTGGGCGGAGCTAATGCAAAACCCCTCTGATTGGCTAAGTGCAGATGGCCATATTTAGTTGAGTCATTTCTCAGACCACAGCATGGTTGTGTTTTTGGTCTTTTTTTTTTCTTTTGTCACATCATGGAAAGTCTGGCCAAGTACTCAGACCCCTCCTCCAATATACTGGCTCTGTAGAGTGCAGTTTTCACCGTTTCACGCTACATACGGATATCTCACAGAACAGCAAAGCTCTGTATGAGTTTGTTTGATAAACTGGTCACTTTACCAATAAAATGCTACAGTGAAAAGCTGTTACAGGAATAGTTCACCCCCTCATACCATACAAGAGTTTGTTTGTTCAGATTTGTAGAAATGTGTCATTCCATTCTTTCTCACCAATGGAGTAGTGAATGGGTGCTGTCAGAATGAGAGTCCAAACCACTCATTTAACATCTTGAGAAGACAAAAGCTGAAACACATCCATCATAAAGACATTTTTAACTCAAATCCAAGTCCATAATCCATAATAACACTTCCTCCAGTGAAAAAGTCCATCTCCTGTTGTCACATCAAAATCCAGCCACATATTTGTTTAGAGCTGTTTTGGCTTTGGTTCTTGATCTGTGCAGATTTCTCTCTTGATTCAGACCTGTCTTCTTCAGCATCCTGTCTTATTACAGTCGTTAATATGTGATAATGTATACCATATTAACATTATATATTATATTCTTTTTTACTGTAAATTTGATGGTTTTACCTTTTACAGTTTCATGCTATTTTATAAAGACTCTAAGGGCTGGAAAGTACAGAAGATTGTTTCTGAGTCACGCAACTTAAGCGTTCAGTATCTGCTTCTAATTAGTTTCTCACATTTTCCCATTTCTCTCTGAGGCCAAACTCATCTCTATGTGCATGAACACAGTCTGTCTGAAAGAGAAGTTCAGATCTACCCGGACCTCAGCAGTTCACCGAGGTTCAGAAATGAGATCTGGATCCTGCAGAGCTGATGGTGTCTTTCTTTGATGTGTGGAGCTCGCTGCATGTAGGTTAAAACAACGTTCAGGAAAAGGAGAAAGGGTTGAACTGTGATGCCTCTTTTCTTCTGAAGTTTGCAAACACAAAAACTACGCAAACATCATTTGTCAGGCCTGCCACATCATCATCATCGCTGGGAGGGAGAATTGGCCGGAAACACACGATGGCTCTGTTCCCAAACATATGAGAGCTGCTCGCTTGTCCTGCGCAGACAGCATCCCAAATGTAAGAGAACCTCACAAATGACCAATTAGGAACATTTTTTAGTCAGCAAGTCATGGAGGTCAGTTGACTAACAATTAATTTTAATAGAATTTGAAAATACTGAGTAAAGTACACTTGTAGCAAGACTGATTTATACAACACTTCTTGATACTGAATGAACTATTAGCTTTAGTATCAGTACATGTACATTTATCTCTCAATGACTAAAAAAATGGTGCCCTCTAGGTCTGGAACAGAGCCAGTGTTCTTGTGCAAGATTATACATGGCTCTATAAAATATTAAAATGTGACAAATACTTTTTTTTTTTATATATAAATTAAATATATAATATAAAAAAGTTCTACTATATAGGCTATATATGGTCTTTTTAATTTACTATTTAGTCAAAAATCTTAAAAAAAAAATGTATTTTGTGGTTTCCACAAAAATATTAAAATAGTTGCATATTAAGATTATATATTAATATTTTAATATACAATATATATATATATATATGCATGTTAAAATTAATTCCCAATTTAAATACTTAAAAATCTGACTAAGAATTACGGTTCAGGAAAGAATACATTTTTCACTAAAAAGTGAGAATTGGTTGGTGGTCTAAATTTTCTGCAACACACTGCGTGTATAAAAGACTGTGGCATGAAGGAGCATTACAGCGTACTAATAAAAGGTTATAAAATCACAAAAGCCAAGAAGAAACCCTAAAATAAGGATGAAACACAGGCTTGCGAGGACAGCATAATCATCATGCCCACCTCTTTAATGTCAACAAAAGCTCATTGGCGCTGCACAAATCTCACCGCTTAAGAACTCTCTATCTATTTATAGGCTGACATCATGACTGTTTACATCTTGAGCAGTCTTGACCCCATGCGATGGGTAGACGTTGAGGTTAGCTACCCGACACCGGCGTCCCTCCCCCTGCTCACAACCGAACATGTCGAGACGTTGAGCAGGCAGCATTCCTATATCACAGTATTCATTCATCTTTAGTCATTAGCACTCATAGGAATCCTGATATGAACAAATACATGCAATGTAAATGAAAGCAAATGATGCTCTGAGCATTTGGTTTTGTGCACAAGAAGTGTGTGTTTATATGCATATATTTATCTCTGTGTTTGGCTTGGTTGTGATGTTAAAGCCAAGTATGTGGCTCCCCACACTGCCACATCCTCAAAAACTCAACTTGGAAAGGCAAATTGAAAGAAACCAGTCCACCCATCTCTCTCTCTCTCTCTCTCTCTCTCTCTCACCACCACACCGTCCATGTCTTTTTTTTTTTTGCCTGTCTCCACCTGCCCGAGTCCTCCATCTAGGCTGGTTTAAGTCTGCTTCCTTTTGAAACCCCCCAATCACTTATCTCAACCCCCTTCAATCATAGAGGAGCCTCACCTCAGACACACCCAGAGCTCCTCAACAACACCTCACATCTAATCACACTCGCTTTTCTTAAAGGGATAGTAAATGAATATTCATTTACAGGCGCTATCATGATCTGAAATGACTTGCATGCTCTTAAAGGGATAGTTCACCCAAAAATGAAAATTCTGTCATCATTTTCTCACACTCTAGTTGTTCCAAAAATGTAGGAGGATTTTTCTTCTGAACACAAAAGAAGATATTTGAAGAATGTTAGTAAACATTACTAACCAAACAATGGATGGTAGCCATTAACTTGAAAAATACTATGGAAGTCAATGGCTACCATCAGTTGTTTGGATACCCACATCCCCAAATCATATCATAGCTTTGTGCAATAAACAGACCAAAAAGTTAAATTATCACAGAAGTTTGTTCTACCTACTACATACTAAGTACATGTAACACACATGGTGTTTTTAGCATCTGTCACCTCACTAAATAGTCAGTTCATTAACATTTCACCATTTTATTTGATAATTTGAAACTATCATCAGGTGCAGAAACTAACAGGTGTTCAACAAAAGTCACCAAAATAAATGCTTCGTTTAACTTACTGTATGACAGAAATACATGATATAGTGGAATGTACTTCTTACAAAGAAATAACAATAATAACAATACTACAGTTCGTTAAAACATTAAGTATCACACAATTTTGTCGTCCACATTTTAATTTAAAGTGTGGTAGTGATCAGTGTTGCCAAGTCTGTGTTTTTCCCTCAGAACTGGGCTACTTTAACACTGTTTTCGCGGGTCGTTTTTAACGTCTGTCAGTTGAAACAAACCCAATAATGTAATATTTAGCATCTGTAATACTAATTTTACTCGGGCAACCCTGCCAAAAAATGTGTATTTTACCCCCCGGAACACGGTTTTTAATGGGGGATTTCTTGATTGGGCTACTGTTGGGTAGCAAGTGGGCGGGATTTGTTGTGAAAACCTGGCAACCCTGGTAGTAATGTCTGCTGTGAAGCATTTTATTTGCCTAAAAAATTAAAGGAATTGTGTAAAATTAATTTGATTAGAACTCTAAAAAAAATTATTGAATTGTTAAAGCTTTATACATTCATTGATTACCAATGTTTTTGATAGCACATTTGCATTAAACAAAAAAGTATACAGAAAAAACACAACATATTTAAAAAAAAAAAAAAGTAACATTTTATAGGCTAGTTCATTTTGCTAGTACATTCAATTATTTCATTTTTAAAGTTGGTTTTTAAAGTATGGCTTACATTGATTAGCCATCCTTTTTAATAATAAAATTTAATTGAGACATTAAAATGGGATGTACAGAACTTTTGTGTTGTGCGGAAGATAGAAAATCATAACATGAGTGTGAGAAAATGATGATTAAACCTTCATTTTGTGTGAGCTGTCTCTTTAAGTTATCAATAATAAAATCATGAATCATTAACCAATATATTTTTGTGAGTAGTTCTTCAAAAGAACAGGGAATGACATGTAAAACATCTTGAGCTGGTGTGGGAAAATGTTAGAAATTCACTGCGAGTAAAACAGCAGGTATAATTAATGATTTAAACACCAGATCCTCAGCCCCATAAAAGAAATTAATCAATAAATCAATAGCCTGTGTATTTTCTCATTGGCCAATTGTGAAAGGGAATATCAAAGAGTCACCATTTCTCTGCAAATGAAAGTCTCTTTTTACAAGACCATCCAAAAGTAAGTCTTAGTTTTTCCATGCCCTCATGCGAAACCCGATCCCTTCCCGTTCTCCCGCAAAGAGGTCGACTCGTTTGGAAATGCTGGTCTGAGACCTGTTCTATTCTTGAACTCTTTCTTCCCAGACACAAAGACAGTGGTGAAAACAATGGATTTTTTTAATTGATTATCTTCATTAATAATCATTCGCTGATCGCAAATGTTTTCAGCCAACGCAAAAGGCCGGGGTACATCGTTTCCTCACACAGGCGCTTAGGGTTTAGAAACATCTTGAAGCGCTTAAGCAGATGGAGACTTCAGGCGCTGGTCGGCGGTGTGAAACACAGTTTTCATAACAAAACATTTACATCAGGACACTGTGACTAAAAAACTGAGGCAAGATGGCTGCTTTACAACATATACAAATGCTTTAAAACTCATTATTTTGGCATACAAGCAAAACAAGACAAATCAGTGGTGGAAACCTCAACACAACACACAACATGCACTCCCAGAGGGCAGCCCTTAAAATGACTTTGAAGTGAAAGACGCCTCATTGAACATCTCATTGCTGTACTTGTTTAAATGCAGAGCACATTATTCATGTATTATGATGAAGCTATTGTGTGCCTGCTGGATTTCTTGCTTTGAGAGGTACGGTAATTGTCTGGTTCGAAGTCTTGAACCGCAGCCTGTGAGCGTGGACAGGACACCACGTCTCCGCTTCGCTCCCCGCCCTGCTTTCTTCTCACACACAAAGACATTTAACTCCAGAGAACTGACCATGTGGTCTCTTGTGAAGATAAAACAAAGATGGTGACTTAGTCTATCATTTCCTACAGGAAAGTTTGTATTGCTCAATTCTGAGAAGACTTACACTGCGAAAAAAATAAAAAATACAATTTGTTGAATCAACTTAAAATAATTTGTTAACTTGCTGCCTTAAAACTTTACGTTCATTCAACTCAAATAAGTTTAGTCAACTTGAAATGTTAAGTTATACTAAGTGACAACTTAGACATTTGAGTTGACCAAACAAAAAAACTGGTTTGTTAACTTAAAAGCTGGGCTTGTTACCCAGCTGCCTTAAAATTTCAAGTTGAATCAACTCAGATATCTAAGTTGTCACTTAGTACAACTTAACAAGTTGACTAAACTTTTTTGAGTTGACTGAACTTAAAAATTTAAGGCAGCCAGGTAACAAATTAATTTAAGTTGACCCAACAAATTGTTTTTTTTTTTTTTTAACAGTGTAGAGTTATGTTTTATATGCAAAAAGAGACAACCAACTAGAGAACTGTAATGTAAAATGAATGAGGATTGCACTTGGTCATGGAAGAATTATAAGAAAAGTTCTTGAAGTTTGCTGATTTGGGTATTTTGGTAAATCAGAGCACATTGTTTGACACTGAAAGCTCTTCAGAAACTCTAGAGGAGACAAATGTGAGATAAACTGAGATTTCTTAATCTTTTAAGCTACTTGTCATTCAAAAAAATCTTCATTAATATATTAAAATAATAAAATGCATTAATTAGCCCAATAGTTCATACCTTGTGGAGCCTGTAAACTCTTAAAAATAAAGGTCTGCATTGGCATTGATGGTTTCATGAAGAACCTTTCATATCTACACTGTAAAAAACAATTTGTTGAGTCAACTTAAAATAATTTGTTACCTGGCTGCCCTTAAAAGTTCAGTCAACTCAAAAACGTTTAGTCAAATTGTTAGGTTGTACTAAGTTTGAGTTGATTCAAGCTTTTAAGTTTAACAAACTAAACTTTTTGTTTAGTCAACTCAAATATCTAAGTTGTCACTTAGTACAACTTAACATTTGAAGTTAACTGAACTTATTTGAGTTGACTGAACTTAAAAATTTAAGGCAGCCAGGTAACAAATTAATTTAAGTTGACCCAACAAATTGTTTTTTTTTTTTTTTAACAGTGTAGAGTTATGTTTTATATGCAAAAAGAGACAACCAACTAGAGAACTGTAATGTAAAATGAATGAGGATTGCACTTGGTCATGGAAGAATTATAAGAAAAGTTCTTGAAGTTTGCTGATTTGGGTATTTTGGTAAATCAGAGCACATTGTTTGACACTGAAAGCTCTTCAGAAACTCTAGAGGAGACAAATGTGAGATAAACTGAGATTTCTTAATCTTTTAAGCTACTTGTCATTCAAAAAAATCTTCATTAATATATTAAAATAATAAAATGCATTAATTAGCCCAATAGTTCATACCTTGTGGAGCCTGTAAACTCTTAAAAATAAAGGTCTGCATTGGCATTGATGGTTTCATGAAGAACCTTTCATATCTACACTGTAAAAAACAATTTGTTGAGTCAACTTAAAATAATTTGTTACCTGGCTGCCCTTAAAAGTTCAGTCAACTCAAAAACGTTTAGTCAAATTGTTAGGTTGTACTAAGTTTGAGTTGATTCAAGCTTTTAAGTTTAACAAACTAAACTTTTTGTTTAGTCAACTCAAATATCTAAGTTGTCACTTAGTACAACTTAACATTTGAAGTTAACTGAACTTATTTGAGTTGAATGAACTTAAAAATTTTAAGGCAGCAGGGTAACAAATCATTTGAAGTTGACTCAACAAATTGTGTTTTTTTTTTTTTTTTTTTTTTACGGTGCACAGAATCTTTCCTTTGCTTAAAATGTACAGTGGAAAAATGTTCTTTTGAACATTAAAATGTTCTTTACATTAAGAAAAAAAAATTCTTTTAAGAACTATTCAATGAAAGGTTCTTTGGGAAACCATAAGTGGTTGTTTTATTGCATCGGTGCAAAAAAAAACAACAAACAAAAGCCTTCGTTTTTAAGACTGCTGATGATTGCATTGGTCCGAAGGAAACTTTGAGAAAGATTTTGGGAGCAATGAATGTCACTGAAGTTCTTACAGATTTGTAATGAAGATGCACTATAAAAAGGGATGTGGTGAGGACGCACAGGTGAACTAAAGAACAGCTGGAAACAAGGAAAAGTGGTTTAACACCCAGTTTCAATCTCAAATTTTTATTTTTTATTTTATTTATCCTTTATTTAACCAGGAGAAGCCCATTGAGATTAAAAATCTCTTTTGCAAGGGAGACCTGGCCAAGACAGGCAGCAAAATTACATCACATCATTACATACATACAAAAACACACACACACACACAAAAATAAAAAAAACAGATTGAAAACCAATTTTGCACTTACAATGAAATCACAATTAAAAACATTGACATGTGAGGGACTCCAACTCAAAACATCTCATTTTAAACTTAAAAACACTCAAAGGAATCAATTTACTAAGTTTTAAGTTATTCTGCAGCAAATTCCATGTAAAGGGTGCAGAATAAACAAAGGCCCTTTTACCCAACTCAGTACTGACACGTGGGACAGAAAGCAAGACAACAGCCTGAGAACGGAGAGAGTAATGACCAGTACTTTTTTTCATAAGAAGTGAACATAAATAGGAAGGAAGCACACCAAGAATAGCCTTATATATAAATGTATACCAATGACAGAGCCTCCGTGTGGCCAGAGCAGACCACCCTACACGAGAGTACAGCTCACAGTGGTGGCTGCGAGCTTTACAATTAGTAATAAATCTCAGCGATGCATGATAGGCTGCGTCAATCATATGAAGGCATTGAGCAGATGAATGCATATATAATATATCACCATAGTCCAACACAGATAAAAAAGTAGATGCTACTAGCCGTTTTTTAACATTAAAAGAAAAGCACAGCTTATTTCGAAAATAAAAACCCAATTTTAACCTCAACTTTCTCACTAAACAGTAAACATGAGGTTTAAATGATAGGCAATCATCAATAACAATACCAAGATACTTATAAGTTGTAACAGTCTGTATTTCACGTCCGTCAAGAGTAATCACTGAGGGAACATTCAGTGGTCTATTCCGAGGGTCCGTGAAGAGCATTAATTTGGTTTTGTCTGCATTGAGCACAAGTTTCAGCTGTAGCAAAGTGTTTTGGACCACAGTGAAAGCGTTCTGTAAATGTTCAATGGCTTGTTTAAGAGAGGATGCACAACAGTAAATAACTGTGTCATCTGCATAAAAATGAAAGTTTGCATCAAACACATGCCGATCAAGGTTATTTATATAAATAGTAAATAGAAGAGGGCCTAACACAGAACCTTGTGGAACCCCTTTAAGAATTGGTAGAATACCAGATTGAACACCATCATGCTTAATGCTCTGGGTTCTGTCACTAAGATAGTTTGAGAACCAAGAGACAGTATTCTCTGAAAACCCCGAATTAAGAAGCCTAATCTTTAAAACATAAGATCAGGTCCTGAAGGTTTTTCAGGAGCCAGCCCTTTTAGGGCTTTTTGAACGTCAGCCACTAAGAATGGAGTGAAATTGAAGACACTTGTAGAGACTGGTACATCTGTACAAGGTGTCACAGTAGAAGGACAAGCAGTGTCAAACAAAGAACCAGACTGAATAAAATGCTCATTAAAATGGTGTAATATCTCCAGCTTGTCATGAACTACTACAGACTCTTTACTAGGCTTTCTGAAGTGTTTCAAAAACATTGCTAATACTTATCATTGCTAATGGTGGGATTCACTACGCTTCAACATGTTTTCAGTATGTGCACACCTAAAATTTTCCATCTGCAGAGAAGAGTTGCAAACGACAGCTCCAGATGGTTTCACTAGCAGATGCAGGCTCTCTCACCGCCTCTCTATCGCCCTCTGTTGTCTAGAAAGTGCCAGAATCAGAACAAGCTCTAAATCTGGTACAAACAGAGCTCAGCCCCAGAATAAAGTCACCTCCTCTCGAGGCTGTTGGATTCAATTACAAACTTAAAACTGTTTTTTTTTTCTGCTTGTTACCTTTATTTTTTTTACTTTTGCCATTTCATTGTTTTGTTTAATAATTGTTTTGTCTTACTGTTTAGATTTTGCATTGAATATCACATAATGCAACTCAATTTAAAAAATGTTGTGGAAGATGCTTCATTTTTTAAACTTTAGATAGCATTTCATATTGCAAATGAAAGGAATTACTATCAAATCAGTGTCAATAATCAATTATTTTTAAATGATTAATGAGTAAAATGAGTAACATTACTTTTCAAAGGAAATACTATTTCAGTCTACTTTAAAATTTTACATTCAGTTTAATACTTACTTGACATGTCCTTGTAATTATGTGTGAAATTTACCAGCAATTTCTGAGTAAAAAATGGTTTCAAAGACAGTTGTTCTTTTCAGTGTATGATACACGTTCTCGAATACACAATACTACACTCGTAAAAATAAAGGTGCTTTAAAAGGTTCTGCACAGCGAAGCCATAAAAGAACCATTTTTGGTTCCACGAAGAAGCATTCAGTCAAAGGTTCTTTAAGGAACCATCTCTTTCTTACCTTTTCATAATCTGAAGAACCTTCTTTCACCACAAAGAACAGAAACAGAAAGGTTCTTGAGATGTTAAAGGTTCTTTAAGGAACCATTTAGACAAAAGGTTCTTGTACGGCATTGTGAATCACCTTTATTTTTAAGAGTGTAGTCACATAAGGTCAACGTGTGTGTGATCTTTTTCATGTGCAATTACAGGGAAATGCTTAATAGTTTAATATAGGCAAGGCTTCATGGTGTGTCTGTGCAGAAACTCACTTTCACTAGTTTGCTTGTGCATCTAATCCTTGAAAGTACAGACTGGTAAGGGCATTTAAAGAGTCTGTAGTCTCAGAATAACACAAGCACAGACATGCATGTGAATCGTTGCAGGTTAAACAAACATAAAGCCTTTGATTTGTGTGTATGAAACTTAATATCAGCTCGGTAATGAGCAGAGCACATTTAGTGCTGTGCATTGAATGATGACACTCTGGAAAAATTTTCAACAAAATATTTAGCACACACTAACATTAATCACCCTTATAACTTTCAGACGGCAAAGACAGATTTTCAGACAGACCTGTATAAGACTGTTTGACAGTGATTTACTGGCTTTGTGGAAATTCAACATTGTGTTCAGTTATTTACGAGAGGCTGTTGTGTGATTTACGGCGGTCTGGCGCTGGTCATGTCTTCAGATGCGAACTACAGACAGAGCCTGTCTAAATCTGAACTACTTTCAATGCCTACTCTCCAAACCTATATGAAATACTCTGTGCTAATAGACTCTGAAGAATTTCATGCACAATAATACATTAACACACTGTAATTTTTCCATAATTTTACTAAAAGATAAAAAACAGAACACATATTTGATTTAACAGTACCTACGCTACCCTTCAAACATTTGGGACTGTTTTTGAAAGAAGTCTCTTCTGCTCACCTGTGCTACATTTATTTACTTAAAAAATGCTGTAAAATTGTAAAATATTATTATAATTCAAAATAGCTGTTTCTATGTGAATATCTTTTAAAATGTAATTTATTTTTGTGATCAAAGCAGAATTTTCAGCATCATTACTCCAATCTTCAGTGTCACATGATCTCTCAGAAATCATCCTAATATGCTGATTTGCTGCTCAATTACGCTTATTAGCAATGTTGAAAACAGTTGTGCTGCACAATATTTTTTTGTGGAAACAGTCATACATTTTATTTTTCAGGATTCACAGATGAACAGAAAGTTCAACAGAACAGCATTTATTTGAAATAGAAGTCTTTTGTAACGTTATAAATGTCTTTACTGTCACTTTTGATAAATTTAAAGCTTGCTGAATAAAATAATTAATTTCTTTATTTTTAATGTCTGTATAGACTATTTCTATGTGATTTGAATAGATCTGTCTTATATTTTACAGGGAATATTTGTTACCCTGTAAGAAAAAGACAGAGATCTTCTATAACATTTGACTGTTTCAAAGGACGCAGGCAACAAATGACAGAGCGACTGAATGTTTGCCGAGGGAAAGAGTGAATCATGACTCAAAAATAAGCAGAGGTTAAATGCAGCTCAACCATAATCCTCTCTGCCTTTAAACAGTCACTTCTGCAAGCCATAAAAACAATCTTTTTTCCGGTAAACTCTGGTGTAAGTGTTATTATGCGCAGACAGATGTAAAGCTCTTCAGTGAAGTGTAAGATAATACGCTGTATTTATTACTGTAAGAACAGATCTGTTTTGCTTCTATGTAGAAGCTAGATTGGGTGTCAAACAAAAAAAATTTTTTGCTTAAGAACAAAAATGTGGAACAGGATTTTTTTCTCTCACACAAACAGTGTTTTTTGGACATTGCTTCAGTATAAACATTTTTAGGCAAGCCTCCCCTCTGAGTGCAAGCTGTAAGACCTCCTCCATTACGCCTCGAGACACTGAAGTGTGTCCAGAGAAAACACTTCACACACCACACACACACTCACATCCCCGTCCTACTGGGACGACGCACTCGGCGCTACACGGAGGAGTCGACAGAGACCGGATACAGAGACATGCTCGTACATACGGCCCCCACTGACTAAATAAACCTGACTGCATACACTAACAATAATGGATTTCCCTCTGAAATATATAAATATCTTAATGCTTAGTTTAATTATTTTGTCATTATTCTGAAATGAGAGCACAGGCACTGACAGATTTCTTCCACATCTTCTGAATACACAAACACAGCATTCTCCTTTTTGAAAGAAAAGTTATCCTGTGCTCTACATGGAATCATTTAATAAAGTGCAGCTGCTTTTTAAGTGGCTTTAGTGTTGGAAGCGTTTTTCCTCTTCATTTTTACTCATAAGGACTTTTTTTAAAAGTCTTTGTATACAAGCCATGAACCAAACCAACATTACAAACTGAGGTCAGTCAAGCTCAAATCATTTTTTTTGTCAGATAAAGATGCCAATGTAAAACATTTTTAAAACTGTACTTAAATGTTTAATATAAAGTGCATCACAGTTTTTTCATGCACCTGTCAAGTTTGAGATTTTGGGCTTTTTGGTTTTTCATAAAGTGTTTTTTCAGACTACTGGAAAGAAAACATCCAAAAGACACTGACAAGTGTTTCTTTTACAGCACTTTATCTATTTGTGTCAATAGATTTCAATTACAATACATATTTTTTTTCTCCTACACTGAGCCATAAATCGTATTTATTCATATATAATTTCCTTGATTATATGCAACATTTTATTCCCCCCAAAATTGTGAACATACATTGTTTTCTGTCTGTTCTAAGTATTTTCTGAATTATGGAGTGACAAAAATGAGATACCCAAAATTCCCTCTAAAAAAACATTTGACTCTAATATGTCAAAAAAAAAAAAAAAAAAAAAAAATTACATTAAACAAGAATTTTGAAACTGACTTCATCCAGTGTTTAGATTTGTGTACTAGAAATGTAAGCAAACTAGCGCATATTTCATTAAATAATGCCTCATTTGCATATTAAAACCATTTTAGAAAATGGTTTGGAATTTAGAACATTTTAGAAAACTTGTAATACAAAAAAATGTTCGCAATTATCAATGTAATCAATCAACGGGGTAATAAATATTATTATTATTATTATTTTTTTTACCCTATTCACCTGCAGTGTCTGGCCTGTTAAATGTTTTTATTCACTTTCTGAAAGTGTTGTAAACTGAATCGTTATATATTTTGTATGGTTATTGTACAGTAGCCTACTATCGTATTTTGAATGTGAGGCTATGTACAGTATGTACCCTTCAAGTGAAATTAGAAATACCGTAACTGTAGCACAGAAATACAAAGTAATGTTGTATTCACTACAAGTTAGAAACTCAAAAATCTAAATGATACACAATTTGCCGAATTGTGACTTTGGAAGCGGTGTGCTGATTTGAAACGTGGTGGAAACACAGATAATATAAACAATATAAAATATAATCTACATATGTAGATCAAAGAGCAGAAAGCAAGTCTGTAGTGAAAGTTTATCATGCGTCTTTTACTTTATGTAACAGAAGAATTCAGATGTAATTTGGATTTATTATAATTCCTTTGTTTACATATGATGTGTCTTATTAAGAAAAGCAAGACTAGGCAGTGCAGTTATCCAATTATATAGTTTTGGTGTGTTTTCATGTGTGATTTCAGTAACTTACAGAGATGGAGCTGTGTGTCAGTTGAAGATGACTGATCCAGTACTGTCTTCCTCTGGATCTCCTGCCTTCTGGCTGTCTTCCCATACTGTCGATAAACACTGGCTGTTTGAACGTATATCCAGTCGGTCTTCCAGCTACATCCTTCCGCCATGAGGGGACGACAAAGTGCAGGTCTTTATGAGTGAGTCATTGAATCAATCACTCAACTGATTCGTTCAAAACACTGATTCATTTAGGACAAACCGCCACTACAAAGCAAACTGCTTTGGCTTCATAACAGACAATATTGTGAAATGTGTACTGAACTGTTGTATAAGAATAAAATCACACTCAAACTTGTGCAAAAAACAAAAAAAAAAAAAAAAAAAATTTGTTTAGTAATATGCATTGCTTAGAACTTCATTTGGACAACTTTAAAGGCGATTTTTTGGACCCTCAGATTCCAGTTTTTAAATAGTTGTATCTTGGCCAAATCCTAACAAACCATACATCAATGGAAAGCTTATTTATTCAGCTTTCATATGATGTAAAAATCCTAATTTAAAAAAATGGACCCTTATGACTGGTTTTGTGGTCCATGGTCACATATAGCATTACAAACATACTCTTTCTTGAATGTTTGTAGGAATGATTCAAAATGTTTACATGGCATATGGTGTACTTTATCAAATACTCTTTTTATCCCTTATTTATAGTCTTTTAATAGCAGTGAATGGAGTGATTGCAGTTCCCACCCAAACCATTTAAATACAATTATGTGATAATGCAGAGAAGACTTAAGTGAGGCTGGCTGTCAGCGGGTGGCTATTTAGTTAAAGTATAGGGGCTGTGTGTGTTTAGAGAGGGTAGTTAGAGTGATGGGAGTCTGCAGAAGATTAGTGTGTGACAGCAAGGGTGTGTGTGTGTGTGTGTGTTCTGCCTCAGGCTTTACTGTTTTCACCTTGTAACATTTCAACCATGCAAAGACTAATAAATGCACTGTGGGTTAGTTACATTTTTTCAACATCTAGATTTTAGGTCCAAATTTATATGAAGAATGTACTGCACCATATGTATTTGTGTGTATTTGTAACCAGGTTCACTGGTGAAATGAATTATTTTTTTAAAGTACAGTTATTCAATATGTGAATGGATCAAATGGATCAATATTTTGAATGCAATGCAAGTCTCATGCCAAATGCATTAGATCAATGTTTGACATTTTCTTTTACCTACCTGGGCATTAGTTTGCTGCTTATAGACAATTATGCAATAACACTGTAAAAAGAAATGGCAAAAAATATATATAAATCAGAAATTATTTTAAAATCATAC
The DNA here is from genome assembly GCA_036247105.1 of Cirrhinus mrigala. NCBI lineage: Eukaryota > Metazoa > Chordata > Actinopteri > Cypriniformes > Cyprinidae > Cirrhinus > Cirrhinus mrigala. The sequence goes on from CM070018.1 coordinate 30,626,871, forward strand.
TTATGGTGTTTATCTCTGGCTGGGCGGTGTTCAGCACACTAGTACAGCCTGTTTCTTGGCTATGGCAAAGAAAAAACTCCTCAAAAAATGTTGTGAAAAGCGTAGATGAATGTTTGAAATGGAACACCGGTATTTTACAATTGCAAACTGAGAAAAAGAGTGTGTTGTTTTACTGATAAGCCTTTAAAACAACATGAACCTTATCATCCCTGTTCCTGGTTTTTCTAACCTCAAATGAAACTGATCTCTAAACCGAAATCAGTTTCTAAATCTAAACCTTTTTCCTCTACAGCTTAGTTGAGTTGTTATACCTAATTTTCTATTAAACCTCTTCACGTCCTGTTATTTGATTCCCCAAAATACACTTTGTGCTAGTAAAAAAACAGTAAGGGTCTTTTGTAGCGTTGTTATAGTGATTCCATGAAATCAGTGCCTTTTGCTTCCCTAAGAAATAATCAAAAATAGATTTAATATAACAACAAATAAATGTGCAATTTAAACACATAACAATACTATTTACACTTTCATCAATATTACATAAAAAAGTCAATTAAAGATTATTTTAAATAATTTAAATAGCATTTATGCTGGTAAGGGTAAGGTTTTTGTCCCTCATTATGATTTTTCTTTTTCAGCAGGACTTTTAATTTGCAAAATGAAGGCAAATTGATATAAAAATCACATGTGCATATTGTTCTGAATATAGTCTCATTGTTATACAATGTTTTTGACATAAGTATGCATTTTTTCTATAAAATATTAATCATTTTATTGATATCCCCTGATTTCATGTCAGCCCTGTTACCCTCATCAAAAAACACTTGTAAAATGATGTACGTTCAAGTGACATCAATTCTAGGAGGTTACATCTTCTCTCAACCAGGATTACAACACTTAAAACACAAGCAGGTTTCTCTCACTCCTCTATAATGTTCTGTTTTTGATGATTTATGAGGTTTGACTGAGGAGGGCCATCATGCAATGTCAATCCTGTTACAAATGTAAATTTAAACAATTATTTCTTACATTTAATATAATCAATATCTACAAGTTAAATCCTTTCAAAGTGTACAATATGTGCTTTTGTGAACTTGACTATTAGCTAGCAATTAGCAAATTTGTTTGAAATCGTCAAACCTGTTACTGTCAACATGTTATTTTTTGGAGTAACAGGTTTTGACATGTGGGTAACACGGATGACGTTTGACCCTGTTTTTAAAGACTGTCTGTGTAAAATTCAAACATTTTAAAGGTCACCCTCAGTATATTATTGAGCTAATGCCCACATCATTCAGTGGTATATGAGTTCTAATTAAACTATAGTCTCTAGTAACACTTGTGTCAGTAACAGGGTTGACAAAAATACCAAAATGTGAGGTAGAAAAATAACCTGAGATGGCACAATACAATTCCTTGTCATTTTAAGGTGTCTTCATCACCTATTTAAAAAAATATTGATTCAACTTATTTTATTTTTACATTTTTCCAAGTGGAGAAAGCACCGATTTCATGGAATGACCCAACAGAAGAAATAGAACTACACTGTAAAAAATAAAAAACACAATTTGTTGAGTCACCTTAAAACAATTTGTTACCCCGTTGCCTTAAAATTTTAAGTTCAGTCAACTAAAATAAGTGTAGTCAACTTGAAATGTTAAGTTGTACTAAGTAACAACTTAGATATTTGTGTTTGTTAAACTTAACAGATGGGTAAGTAACCCAGCTGCCTTAAAATTTTAAGTTGATTCAACTCAAATATCTAAGTTGTCACTTAATATAATTTAATATTTCAATTTGAATAAACTTTTTTTGAGTTGACTGAACTTAAAATTTTAAGGCAGCCAGGTTACAAATTATTTTAAGTTGACTCAGCAAATTGTTTTTTACAGTGTAGAATTATCCAAAGAACATTTGGAATGGAAAGATTCAATGGATGTTAAAGGTTCTTCATGGAGCTACAGAAGCAAAAAAGAACCTTTATTTTTAAGTGTTAGTGAAGTTTAATTGAAATCATAGTTTGGAATTAACTGTAAAATCTAATGAGAAAATATTATACTTTTTTAACAAAACTACACAATTTCTAGAAAGCCAGAACTACTGTGATTCCCAGTGGTGTGGGATATTAAATTAAATTGAAAGAAAATGAAGGCATACAGATTACTATGAAAGAATAAGCAGTAGAACTCAAAACAATACAAGAACTGAGGTTTACTTATTTGGTCCCATTCAGATACTTCAGAAATTACAGTAGATATTCAAATAGGAACCATGTTCACATTCCTGAAAATTTTCTGAATAGAGTTTAAAGAATCCTCAGCTTGTTTACCTGGGAAGTTACAGTTTATTCTGTACAGCCTCCATCTTTGGTTGCTAGTGAAGAATGTGACTTACTTTGTTTGTTTCTGTTGAGTGTACATAAACCTGAATCCCAGACCTTTTCCCTTTACAAGGCCTCCTCCTCTCACTCCTCCTCCTGCTTGGTTCTGCATGTAACAAAATTTACCCCAGGCAATATATCAAACAGCTGAAAAATGGAGGGGAGAGAGAAGCTGCCAAAGTGAATTCCAGCGCTGTGAGTCAGAAGCGAAACGCAGCACCTACAACAGAACAAGACAGCCACACCGCCAGTGATGAAACTAACGGGTACAAAAGAGCTGCTTTGGCCATTACAGATGTGCAGTTTCTTTGTCTTATTCGGAAGTTTTTGAATGCACGGACGTATTGATAATAAAAGCAAGTCGCTCCATGTTCTGTTGAATGTCATGTGAGATCTGATTTCATTTTCTCACCGCCAAGGTCAAAGCCATGCTGTTGTGTTCGAGTCTGGCCTGTTTTCCACAGACATGGAAAAATCTTTTGGGTTGTAGTGTAGGGTTGCACATGCCAACAGTGCTCTCTCTAACACACAAACTGAGCTAGAGAAGAGAAATATTAAAGACAGCTGGGAGAGACAACCTCATTTTTTTATTACTTAAAAAATCGGAAACTTCCATTTCCCATTTTTTGGGGATTATAGTTAACTCAGAAAACAATGTGTTTGGTGTCCAAATTGATCGTTTTGTGAAATGTTAAACTATATGCAATTAATGCTTACAGTTAATGAGACATTTTTTAGACTTTGCTTTTTGCTCTGTTCAACTAAAACCAAGTTTCATCTCTTTCCTCTCTCTCTCTCTCTCTCTCTCTCTCTCCTCAGAGATCTGTTTGTGTTTCTGGCTCAGACTCTCTGAACAGCCCACTCAGATTAGAACCAGCTGGATCTTCTGGCTTCACACAGCAGCTCAGCTCTGGGACAAAAGATACCAGTTAAGCCCCGCCCACAGGAGGAGCTCAATACTGCAGGGGGGCGGAGATATCAAACAACATGACTCCATCACCCATAATTTACTGTGTTTAGCCAATTACTACGGTCAGATAGCTCACAAATGATGATGGGCACAATTGTAAACAGCTGAATCCTTTAAGCTTGTTGTTTCGCTCAGCATCCAGATCTGCCACTGCATTGTTATACATCTTTATAGAGTAAAAATGGTTACATTTCATCTAGTTAAGATACTTGAAGCAATCAGACTAAACATGCTGCTTGCTTTCCAAATAATAATAATAAATAAATAAATGAAAAATACAGCAACACTTTACTATAAGGTTCCATTTGTTAACAGTAGCTAACTACATTAGTTTACATAAAATGAAAAATACTTCTAAAGAATTTATTTAATATTGATTTTGACATTTACTAATACATTATTAAAATCAAAAGCTGTATCTATTAATGTTATTTGAACTTACATGGACTAGCAAAGAGCAGTTTTTATTTACTAATAGTAACAAAGACTGATAAATACTGTGAAATGTATTGCTTATTATTAGTTAATGTTGGTTAATGCATTAAATTTAGTTAACAAACTGAACCTTTTTGTAAAGTGTTAAATATAGCTTTAAAAAAAAAACCCATAAAAATCTTAAAAACAACTCTCTCCCTGCATTTCTACTTATTTTTATTTTATTTTAAATTATATTTCATTTTTATATTTTCTGTTTTCACCTTAATTTTAGTCATTATTTTTTATTGTTTGCTTTTACTAGTTTTTAAAAATATGTCTATATAGTTTTTATAATTATTTATTTAGTTTTAGTTATTTTAGTACAATTTAAACTAAACAATGACAAATGTTGCTTCGACAACAAGCTGAAATTTCTTTTCTTTTCTTTTCTTTTCTTTTCTTTTCTTTTATTTTATTTTATTTTATTTTATTTTATTTTATTTTATTTCTAACCCTAACATGAACTATTCTGTTTTGTGTTTTTCTTGTCATGGTTTGCTCCCATTATCAGTTTTGCATTCTGCTATTGTATATGACTGACTACACGACTGCATTTCTATGCGCTGTAATACAGACTCTTTCATGCAGTTGTAATCATCCATGAAATGCGGTGCGATTACTCAGTCCATTTTCATGTTTTGGTTCTCTTAAGTGCTTTTGGTTGCCGTTCAAACAAAACTCACTTCCCCTGCATCTTAAACAAGTTCTTTCTGTTTATTCTGGCCTGATTGAAAATGTGTAATCCAAGTCCTGAAACATTTTCATAACTCTTAGATGTAAGACAGGAGGAGTACTTCATTTAATTAACAGGCTTTTAATGATATTAGTATAAAAGATGAATGTAGTTACAGTGTTTCAAACTTCATTTTGTCTTACTGACATGAATTGACTTTCTAAAACATACTTTTTAAGCCTTCAGGCTTTTGATTCTTGTTCAGAGCAGTATGAACCCGTGCTTACAGGAGTAGAGCGGTTATTTGGACACAGTGAGGGCATTCATATCCTCCTCCCGTCCCAAATTCACACATCCATCAGTGGCCGTGTTATGCCAACCAATCTGTGAGGGAATCCCAGGGGAAATGTCCACTTAAACCAGGAAGTCTGAGGTTTCCCACAATCCCTTTGAGTCCTGCTGGTGCACAAATATCCACGGGGATCAAACGTGGGTTAGAGGAGCACAGGTTAGAGGAGCACAGGTGGGAGGTCTGCTTGAAAAAGCTTCAGTAAATCAAACACACCAGGTAATGTGTTTAGTGATACTAAGTTTTACAAATCTGGAATGTTAAGTGACACTCTTTTTAAAGCTCAATTGACTGTTTAGGCCTTATTTTTCATTGCAATGAGTTTTTTCCCCAGGTTAAATAGAAAGATGATGCATTTTTGTAGGCCAAAACCCAGAAATGAGCATTTTAGCACCTCTGGTTCCATCGTCCTGAATTCAGTGTTTTTATTTTTTTAATGTGTTATTGGCTAAAATGCCTGAAATAAGGTCTGTGATAAACACAAGCTCTATATATTTTTATGCTTTATTCTATGACATACACTCTTAAAAATAAAGGTGCTTCACAATGCCATAGAAGAACCTTTTTTTATCTAAATGGTTCCATAAAAAACATTTGAAGAACCTTTCTGTTTATGTTCTTTGTGGTGAAAGAAGGTTCATCAGATTATAAAAAAGGTAAGAAAACGATGGTACTTTAAAGAACCTTTGACCGATTGGCTCTTTGTGGAACCAAAAATGGTTCTTCCATGGCATCGCTGTGAAGAAGCTTTTAAAGCACCTTTATTTTTAAGAGTGTACATCCCCTTGTGATTTTTCTAAAGCTTTTGCTTGTTTTGAAAATGTGGTTGCTAACAAGTGTCTAAATGGGAAGTTTTCAGGACATTAAATATCAAACTATTTACTAGTTGCTTTCACAGCCTCATTGTGTAAACACACTCTTGCAAACTACTCCAAATCAAACTTTCAGGGAAAATGTTTTTAAATACAGACTGAAAAAGATGGAAGTTTAATTGTCATGGCATTGAAGTGCATTTAGCTTTTTACTTTTTTACTTCTTATATGTGACCCTGGACCACAAAACCAGTCTTAAGTAGCACGAGTATTTGTGGTATTTGTTTGAGAGCAAAAGCCAAAAATACATTGTATGGGTCAAAATGATCGATTTTTCTTTTATGCCAAAAATCATTAGGATATTAAGTAAAGATCATGTTCCATGAAGATATTTTGTAAATTTCCTACCGTAAATATATCAAAACATAATTTCTGATTAGAAATATGCATTGCTAAGAACTTAATTTGGACAACTTTAGGTGATTTTCTCAATATTTTGATTTCAATCTCAGATTCCAGATATTCAAACAGCCGTACCTCGGCCAAATATTCTGTCCTATTCTAACAAACCATACATCAATGGAAAGCTTATTTATTCAGCGTTCAGATAATGTATAAATCTCAATTTCAAAAAATGGACCCTTATGACTGGTTTTGTGGTCCATGGTCACACATAGCATTACAAACATACTCTTTCTTGAATGTTTGTAGGAATGATTCAGAATGTTTACATGGCATATGGTGTAGTTTATCAAATACTCTTTTTATCCCTCATTTATAGTCTTTTAATAGCAGTGAATGGAGTGATTGCAGTTCCCACCCAAACCGTTTCAAATTGACCCTTATGACTGGTTTTGTGGTCCTGGGTCACATATGATAATAGGTACTTAATGTTAAAGGTTTATATATAATATTAAAACCTATAACTGATAATAGTTCATAAATGTAAGTATGACAAATAACCCAAAGTAACAACTAGGGGCTGATCTTCCATATTTATAAATACTTTTTCTGTTTTTGTATTAATATGTACAGCTTGATTACTGCTGCTTCTGCTTTGCCTGTTTTGCCGCCTCCTTTGCTTTCTTCCACTTGAGTTTTTTCTTGATGAACAGCAGGTCGATGTAGACGGGGTAATTGAGGACGGTGGAGGCACAGAGGAGACCACCATGCAGTGCTCCAGCGATACCACAGCTGAAGATATCCTGACCTGAAATATATATAGAAAAACACAAATGCTTCAAGATGCTCGGATCTTTAAATGGAATTTAAATCTATGTTAATTAAAGAACATATTAATATAGTAAGAGAAATGCACCTGACAAATAAAGGTTTTTGATGGGAGTGTCACATCGGTTTCGAGCCATGGCCTCGGCGTAGAAGCGCTCCAGGTTTTGATCAGCAGAGTAAATGGCCCCTCGGTTACAGCTGAGATAGTGCATGTTTGTCAGAGGAGTGGCGGCCTCCTGAAACACCAGCTGAAACACACACACACACACACACACACACACACATCAGACTGAATGCAGAATTCGCTCTCTTCCTCACTCATGATAGACAGTCTGCTCCAGACTGCACATAGACATGATTATAAACCAAGCTGAATCTACAGTTCTGCTCAAATTAACATCAAAATGAAAATTTAGGCTGCTGAAAATTTAGCTTTTACTATATTTTTGATCAAATAAATCCAGTCTTGGTGAGTCTTTTTATTGAATATTGCAGTCGTTATTATGAATGAATGATTTATCCATGCACATCATGGAATCCTTTATAGATTCAACAATCCAGTCAATTCCTCCTGTCCTACTTTGTTTCTCATTTAAGCTGTTTCTCTCAGATCAGTCTTATTTTAGTAACATTAATATAGTGTTCAATTTTTCTTTGTTAATATTTAGAATTAGGTTTTTATTTTAATATTTTGTGTTTTAATATTAAAGTTTTAGTAATTTTGTTGTGTTTTTGTCATTTTTATTATTTTTTAAATATCTTTCCTTTTTAACATACACATGTAATTTTTTTTTTTATTTATTTCAGGCTATGTTTATTTTATTCCAAGTTTTAGTTAACAATAATAAGCCTGATTCAGATATATGCCACAAATGTGAACCTGGACCCCAAAATGAGCCATAAGGGTCAGTTTTTTTTTTTTTTTAATTGAAATTTATAGATCATCTGAAAGCTGAATAAATAAGCTTTCCATTGATGTTTGGTTTGTTAGAATACTACTATTTGAAAATCTGGAATCTGAGGGTGCAAAAAAATCAAAATACTGAGAAAATCACCTTTAAAAGTTGTCCAAATTAAGTTCTTAGCAATGCATATTACTAATCAGAAATTAAGTTTTTATATATTTACAGTTGGAAATTTACAAAATATCTTCATGGAACATGATCTTTACTTAATATCCTAATGATTTTTGGCATAAAAGAAAAATAGATCATTTTGACCCATACAATGTATTGTTGGCTATTGCTACAAATAAACCTGTGATACTTAAGACTGGTTTTGTGCTCCAGGCTCGCAAAAAAGTTACAAGTTACATTTCAAGTTCAACTTCAATACTAAAGTGATTCAAACTAAATTCTCAGTATCTTTAATAGATTTGACACCAAAATCCAGTGATTAGCTCATTCTCAAAAATGATTTCAAATCTGTTTACTTCTGTAGGTTGTATAAAACCATGTAATCAGACCAAAACTGGCGATTTCAGACGTTTTGTGTGCAGTATTCAAGAGGGTCACGGTTTGACTGTGCGTTCTAACTATTTTATTTTAAATGTATAAATCATTAATATTTCATTATATTATAGTGAGCTTTTTTGGGAAGGCTCTTTATGACTGTGCACTTTGGTGGCATTACAGCTGATGTCAATTTCCTGTAGCTCTTCATTAGTCACATGACATTTATAGTTCAGATGATTGGCTTAAAAACTGTATCTGGATCTTAGAGTTCATGCCAGCAAAGCAGCTGTCATTGAGATGAATGGAAAAGCTAACGGAGCACTTTCTCCATGTATTATAGACCTGCTTGGCGAGTCAATGAACGGGCTGTGGGTGGTTCATGAGACTAATGATATGTTTTACAGAGATGTTGTTGATAAACACCAGCTACATTTTAACACTTGGCCTTGTAATCGTGTCTCGGTGTTTAGACTCTTCAGTCAACCTATGAATAAGTAACTTGACTTACTAGACTGTGCACATTAAACACGACTAGGACAAAAGCATTTTAAAATTAAAAAGGCACCTTTATCACTGTTTTTTTCCATGTTAAAATAACACATTTAGAAGTTAGTTTAGTACCTTGTCTCTGAGTTTTGGAAAGTGTTTGCAGGCCCAGTCAAAGATGCATTTGGCAAATCTCATCTTATAGTTGAAATAATCGTCTCCTCTTTTCCTCACTCTGGTGTCTTTCCACTCCTCAAACCATTCGTAGTTCACCATGGTCAGGATGGTCATACATGACTTGCCTGGAAAATGAGTATGTTGTTAACATATGACATTATGACATTATTAACAGCACCACAGAATCACGTTTTAAATTTGCAGCTACGAAGAACAAACACAACCTTAAAAAATGCAAACAGACTGACTTTAAAGTTCTTTAAAGTATGTTGAAAAGTAACAAAATAAAATTCTCACTGAACATTAACTGACCAAATACATTAGTGTTTTTCCTTTTTATCCTATATCAGACCCATTTGGGCAGTTATATCAGTATTTTAAAGAAAGGATGCATTAAATGGATCAAAAGTGAGAGTAAAGACATTTATAATGATACAAAGGATTGTGTTTCAAGTAAATGCTGCTCCTTTGAACTTTCTATTTATCTGAGAATCCTGAAAACTAAAATGTATCGCAGTTTCCACAAAAATATTGTGCAGCACAACTGTTTTCAGCATTGATAATAATCAGAAATGTTCCTTGAGCAGCAAATCAGCATATTAGAATGATTTCTGAAGGATCATGTGACACTGAAGACTGGAGTAATGATGCTGAAAATTCAGCTGCGCATCACAGAAATAAATTACATTTGAACAGATATTCACACAGAAAACAGCTAGTTTAAGTTCTAAAAAGATTTCATAATTTTGCTGTTTTTATTGTATTGTTGTTCAAATAAATGCAGCTTTGGTGAGCAGAAGAGACTTTTGAATGGTGGAGTACAGTGTATCTTCCAGTGACAGTGCTAAAAATCACTGATATAGGCCAACTGATAGTCTAAAGATGTTACCTGGGTGTCGGATTTGTGATGTGGGGTCTTTGGCTGAAGGGAAGGTGATGAGAATCATGGGAACATTCTCTGGTGCCTCATCTTTACTCATACTGAAGAACTCATCCATCCTACAGGTGAAACGTTGCTTTTCATTTACTGCAGTCATGTACCTTATGTACTCGTATTACATGCGCTAACAGACATACAGTTCCACCAGAAAACAACATGAGAGTACAGAAAAGTTTGGAGAGGAATGGAAATATGTTTTCCCACAAGCAGGAAGATAAGAATTGCTTCTTGGACTGAGAGCAGAAACCCTGTCCAGACAGAAGTATGGCAGCAGGCCCAGAGAGAGAAATGGGACGGGCCCAAAACTTCATGCTTTAAGCAACAACACTGCCTAGTGTTTGATTAGCGCAACTGCATTCACTTAGTTTGCCAAATTATAAGTAAATTCTTTTAAAGTATATTAAATGCTATTTTTAAAATTATGCTAAAGTGTACTTTTTTTCCACAAGGGTTTCCTTCATTTTTACACTTGTTAAAGGAGAAGTCCACTTCTAGAACAACAATTTACAGGATTTTTTCAACATACCCTGACTGTCATGAACCGGAAAAAAACAGAGGGGCGTTTGAGATTTAAAAAAGTATTTAAGTTGTATTTTTTTAAATAACTGACCATTTCGCTAGATAAGGCCTTTCTTCCTCGGCTGGGATCGTTTACAACCGCCTTTGGGATGTTGCATTTAAACTACATTTTGGAAGTTTAAAATCAGGGCACCATATCAGTCCATTATATGGAGAAAAATGCCGAAATGTTTAACTCAAAAAACATCATTTCTTTAAGACTGAAGAAAGAAAGACATGAACATCTTGGATGACAAGGGAGTGAGTACATTATATGTAAATTTTTGTTCTGGAAGTGGACTTCTCCTTTAAGACATCTTGTTGGAATCATGATTAGTATTGACTAAATGCATGTTATTCATTTCTTTAAAAATATTTTGAAATATTGATTGTACATTGCTAAAGTACTATAGTAAAGTATCTGTTTTGATACTGACATGGCATCCATGTCGTTGGATTTGAAGAGCCAGATGCTGTTGGGCACGATGTCTAACTCCTCCTGCGTCGCGTCGAACCCCGAGAACAGGAGGAACGAGGCTTTACCGGGCCTCATCATATCCAGACGACTCTGAATCTCTAAAAGATCAGAAAAGAGTCCATCTATAGTCTCTCAAGAGCAGTTACAAATTAAATTTGATTTATTGCAGCACATAGAATATATTCACCAGGTTTGACTTGTATTTCTGGAGGTAAGAGCTTCTGGAAGGTATTGAAGATCCCACAGTTGGAGACGATGACAGGAGCCCGAATCTCCACATGCTCATCACCTTTCTTTACTGTCACTCCTGTCAGTCAAACCAAGAGGCAGGTACATCAGTATTTACACATAAATAATGAATTTGAAGAAACTGAATTTATGTGTTCATTATTAAGGAAGGAAAGGAAAGGAAAGGACGTGACGTGACGTGACGTGACGTGTGGCCAAGTATGGTAATCCATAGTCAGAATTTGTGCTCTGCATTTAACCCATCCAAGTGCACACACACAGTAGTGAGTAGTGAACAAACATGCACGCACACACACACTCTCTCACACACACACACACACACCTGGAGCAGAGGGTGGAGAGAGTACTGTTTTTTTTTTTTTTTTTTGCTGTTTTAATTAACGTAACTGGTTGCTTTCGACTCACCGTAAGCAGCTCCCTTCTTGTCAACCAGGATCCGGCTGACAGGAGCTCGGACCAGCACACTGCCTCCATATTTCTGTATGACTTTAGTAATGTGGAAGGGGATCTCACTGGCGCCCCCTTTAGGGTAATATGCGCCACGCTTGAAGTGGTGCAGCATCAGAGCATTGATCATACAGCTGGAATCTTTAGGAGGAACACCTGGAGAAAAGAGCAAACGAACACCCCTGAAGCCCTTATGTATTATGTTACGGGTCAATTCGACCGGTAGCAAACTAACCTGACTTTTTCTCATTTAGGGTCATAAATGTGCATGGAAAGTGTCATCACTGTGTTTTTATTATCATTATGATGTTTCGATTGTAATTATGATCATATTTCTTGGTTAAAAACAGTCTGACCCATAAGCGGATCTATTAGGGTGGTGCTGGGGGAGGTGGAGGGTCTCTGGTAGCCTGCTGCAAAACTTGCTTACAGCAAACACAGAAACAAACTATTTAAATGTTAAGCAGCAAGCCCATTGGCTGCTGAATCAGCAGAGGCCAATCAGTTTGCATCATGTTGTGATGATGTCATCATTTGCAGATTGGGTCCCACTTTATATTAGGTGGTCTTAAATAAGTACAATATACTTATTGTGCCCATATTGCATTGCAAAACACTTTTGCCGCTATTGAGGTGGGATACAGGTAAGGTTAAGGACGGGTTTGGTAGTATGGGTAGATTTAAGGGTGGGTTAAGGTGTAGAGGATGGGTCAACAGTATAACTATAAATGTAACTGCAGAAATTAATTACAGATGTAATTACATTCAGGTCTTTTTTAATATATAAGTACAATGTAAACACATGTATGAACATAATAAGTGCATTGTACCAAATTGTTAATTTAAATGTAAGTACATAGTAGTTAAGGGCACCTAATATAAAGTGGGACCGCAGTTTGCGTTAAGAACTAGCGCCATCTAGAGTTTCATGACTGAACTAGATATTGGTCAGACACAAAAGCGTTCACTGTGTTAAAGGTGTACATTTTAATCAGTTCATGCAAATTCGTTTCATTAGAATCAAACCCATGTTGATGTTGTGAGCTCCATGCTCTACTGAGCTTCAGGAAAGCACACAGAAAATACTGTGTATAATATTATATAGGATACAGTTAATTTTTTTTTTTTTTTAAACTGTATCCTATATCATTTAAAATTTGTGTGTGTGTGTGTGAGAGAAGTATTAATGCTAAATGTGTTTAACTTTTTTTGTGTTGTTTCTTTGTTTTTCATGGTGTGATTGTAGTTTGGTGAATTACATTTATAAAAACCATAAAAATAGTACCCAAAATTTGAATCAAATTCAAGGGCTAGAAGACTTTTTTTTTTTAAATAAAGTTATCATAGTATTATCAATATATATATATATATTTTTTACTTTTTGTATTTATTTAATTTTTACATATTTGAATTTTTTGTTGTGTTTTTGCCATTTTTATAGTTATTATTATTTTTTATATGCCTGCACAGTGTAACCCCCCGCCAAAATCAGTAGTACAAAGTTAGTGCAAAGTGTGACAGTAGAACAAAGTTAAACCAAATGAAAATGAGAAAATTTGCCTTGCCAACTTGCTTAAAAGAAATACGTTTCATTTTCATTTCATCACATGGTGCTTTCATGGAATGATTCATGTAGAAAAAGTGTTACCATAGAAGAAATATGAAAAGATCACATGCAAGTCCTTGTTGCTTGTCAGTCTGTTGTTCATCTCTGTGGCATTGGATCCTGACAGACGAAAGATGGATGAGCAGAGGTCAGCGATGCCACTTTTGAGCAGAAACAAAGCAAACAGCTGTGGAATCAGCTTTAGGATGGCCAAATAATGAATCTTCCTGGCTGTAACCTGTGGACAACACAGAGGAGAGGAGATGAGCACACCGAGACAGGAATAATCAGCTCGAGGGATAAGAGTGTTTATTTTATTTTTATTTTTTATATTTACGGAAAATTATGGAAGTACTTAAATACTTAAGACAAGATCAAACAAGAAGAAAGAAAAAATGATCAACTACACATGCATAAGTCTATGGAAGACAAAAAATCTCATAACCATGAACATTAACTAGGTGACATAATTATTTTCCAAATGAGAACTATGGGATGACAGATGGATCTACCTTCATGATCTTGAAGAACTCCTCCACAGCTTTGACATCATCAGGAAAGAGCTTCTTCAGGTTCTGCTCCATCTCAGTCTTGCCACTCAAGATGGCGTAGTCTCTCCGTTTCTTGCTGTCTTCAATCACAATGCTGTCAAAATGCTGCGGCAGCTCCACAAACTCCAGCTGACCCTCGGTGATTTGGTCCATAGCGACCTTCAGCAGACCGTTTTCATGCAGCTGACCGAAGTAGTGAAGTCCTGTCGACATGCAACAACTCAATTTAAGGACTTTCTGTGGATTTGTTCTTGAGGCATCATGATATAATCAGGCAGACATTGCCTTTACTTTTTAACTAATAAGGAAGTAAACATCCCAACTGAAAGTACAAGTGTGATTTCAACTTTAGTAACGAAGATTGTTTGATTTCTATTATTCCTGCTGAAGTAAGACGCTACACATAATCCTCTAGTTTCATCCACCAATCTGAGAAGTCATCGATACTCTCAAACACCTAACTTGTATGGAACAAATATGTTATTTTAGAGTAACAGTGACAAATTGTAGGCCTACTGTATTTTCTGGAAACATCGCAGCGGATTAAAATCACATCACAGGTTACTTTCAGAAATAATGTAAAATGCCAATAAATAAAACTAACCGTTAGCAAGAGCCTAAATAATGCTTGTCCCAAAAATGAAAATGTGCTCACCCTCAGGTCATCCAAGATTAGGATGAGTTTGTTTCTTCATCAGATGTATAGAAATGTGTCATTTCATCACTGTCTCACCAATGGATCCTCTGCAGTGAATGGGTGCCGTCAGAATGAGAGTCCAAATAGCTGATAAAAACATCACAATAATCCACACCACTCCAGTCCATCAGTTCACATCTTGACAAGACAAAAGCTGAAACAAATCCATCATTAATGTGTTTTTAACTAAAATATGAGTCCTAATAATAACGCTTCCTCCAGTGAAAAAGTGGTCTGGTCTGAATCAGGAGAGAAATCTGCACAGATCAAGCACCGTTTACAAGCCAAAGCAGTCCAAAACAGCTCTAAACAAATAAAAATGTGGCTGGATTTTGATGTGAGAGACAACACGAGATGGACTTTTTCACTGGAGGAAGCGTTATTATGGATTATGGAATCAGATTTAAAAACATGTTAATGATGGATTTGTTTAATCTTTTGTCTTGTCAAGATGTGAACTGATGGACTGGAGTGGTGTGGATTACTTGTGGATTATTGTGATGTTTTTATCAGCTATTTGGACTCTGATTCTGGCGGCACCCATTCACTGCAGAGGATGAGACAGTGACAGAATGACACATTTCTACAAATCTGATGAAGAAACAAACTCATCTTGGATGCGCCTGAGGATGAGTACATTTTCAGGATCTTTTCATTTTTGGGTGAACTGTTCCTGTAAAATTTGCTCATATGTAAAAATAATGCTCTGTCATAAGGGACAGTACATACCTACGTCAAACTCAAAGCCCTTCTCAGTGAAAGTGTGACAGCAGCCTCCGGCCACGTCGTGCTGCTCCAGCACCAGGACTCTCTTCCCCGCCTTGGCCATCGTGGCTGCGGCCGTCATTCCTCCGATTCCACTGCCAATTATAATTGCATCAAGGTTCTTTGGAATCTTCTCCTTGGTAAATCCTAGAAATACATACAGTGAGTAAATACACATTACATGCATATAGACTACACTCACGTGTTTCATGAAAATGAGCAAAAACACCTAATTCAAAGCAGCAGCAGCGTTCATGCAATCTTATGTAACATTTTACAGCAGATCTGGGTGAACTCCCAGCATTCAGTGCTGAAAGTAAGTGAAAAGGACAGTTGAAAAAGGCCTGATAAGGAGATAGTATGGCCACAAAATACCACCACATTTTCTTTGTAAGCCCTAAAATACCTCAAATAAGAAGTTCGTCTGAGATCTATAGGTGTTATCATAATTGACTAATCTATTTAAGATATTGGCATAGGCATTGACAAATGTTAATTGTAACAGCACTGACAAGACTTTACATAATTAGATTACCTTAAGCAATTTACATGTTCTGTTTCAGTGCGTATTATCTGATATGGCTGATACTGTATCTGACACTTTTTAAAGATAATGTGACACATGCACGTACTGTATGTATTATAGATAAAAGAGACTTTTATTTGTTATGAACCTTAAAAAGCAATTCTTTCATCATTTACTAACTCAAGCTATTCAAAACACTTCTGTGGAACACATAAATACACACACTAAATACATGCAATAATAAAAATTAGTGCACGAGTCATATAGATCACATTTATGATGTCTCTGTTTGTCATTTTGTAGCTTGACAGCCCCAATTCTCATTTAGTCCCTTGTGAAAATGATGTGCAATTAATTGTAAACCTTAAACGTATATATTTTTAAAAGAACACTTGCAGAAAGAATGCTTTTGTGGCTTGGTTTCTTAACACACTCTTAGTTTTAAAATGTGCACTTTGTAATAATGGCAAAAAAAAAAAAAAAAAAAAGTTTTACTTTGAAGAACATTTTAAATCATTATCTTTGGTTGTGCTTTAGAAACAAATATTGTGATGTGTGTACTAACATAATAAAGCACATGCAAAAAAATGATTATAATTTTATGAATCATTTATTATAATTTTTTTAATTATAATCTGTAGTGTGTTATTCAATATTACATTTAAAGTTAAGTTGACATACTTTATTTATACTTAATGCGCTAAATTGCAACTTCATGGACTTTATATATTTAAATACATGACAAACAAGTTTTAATAGAAGATACTAAATAGTAAAGTATATTGTAGTTGCAGTAGTTACTTTTCTAGGGTCTTGTTACAGTGTATCATGTTTAGAAGAATGGTAACAATAATAATAATAATAATAATAATAATAAAAGACGGAAGAAACAAAGTTATACAGGTTTGGATTTTTGTAACTGTTACATAATTAGATTTTTTTTTACATTTTTGATTCACCTTAAAATCAACAGTTATTGTTTATTATAAATGACTTATCCATGAACATCATTATTTTAGAGGATGAGTGTGCACTGACATGAGGGCGGGACAATAACCCGTCACTCAAATGAGATCACAGAAGTTAGCAAATTCTAATAAATTCTTGGACAAAATCCTATCCTACATTTATTCTTATGCTTTAAGCCATTTCACTCAGAAATACATCAAAATAGAAAAGAAAAGGTTGCAATTTCTGTTTCATGGTGACCTCTTTTTACATATACTAAGAATGCTGTGTTTTATATGCTTGTCATGTCAATTAAATGGACGCTCCGTAAGTGCATTTAGCAGAAACGTGCTCATATGTTGCATTTGAAGATTAGCTCACATTAGATTGTCCATTTGCTTTTAAAAGCTGCAGATTAGCAGAACAGGCTTAAAACACTCTCGGGTCATTCTGAGTTCAAAGAAGCATTTAAGCATCTAATGAAGTCTGGACATTCACCTTGTTTCAGCACTTTGTCTCTCTTCCTCTGGTCCAGCTCTAAAGGAGCAGCAGGCCTCACTGACTCCACTGTGAACGGACTGGGCTTCCTGAACAGATACCAGTACGCTCCGCCGGCCCAAATCAGGAAGAACACCAAAAATATCAGCAGCCACATCCTGAAGAATGGAGTTTCAAAGTCTCAAATCTATCTGAGTTTTCTTGAAAAACAAAAACTATTGCACACGATGCATCTCAGCGGATTCTCCTCTGCAAGGACGCTTGTTGAAAGTCTTCTTTTATATGCAAGCAAGGTTCAAAGGTATCCGCAAATGAGTTTGTCATGAAGCAACACAGGAGTGTCACACGTAATCGATCAAGATAAGAATGGCAGTATTTCATTTTAGCTTTAGTCCACACACAGATCCAAAACAGTCCTCTCTATGTAAACATTTATGTTAGGGAGGAAAACAATGAATAACTAGTTTACTTTGTTTCAGGCACAATGAACCCAAGGAAGTATTTGGATACTCTAAAGGTTTTTTTTTTTCATTACAAAACAAAATAATCGAGCCACTAATCATTTATGTTAAAGAAAAAACTTTTCAGAAAAAATAAAAAAATCTGTTTAACAAAAGAAAGAAACTTGTACAGGTTTGGAACAATTTGAGGGTGAGCAAATGATGATTATTTTCATTTTTTTGTGAACTAATCTTTAATGTTTAAAATGTTTACTGATGCACTAGCATTGTCCAATGTTAGGATTATATCCACAGTTAATGTGATCAACTGAACTCGTACGTCCAACAGAACTCACAGTGAGATCAGCTGAATAAAAGTCACTGCAAAAATGAAATTAGTTCTGAGAAATACTCAAGAAAATGTACAGGAAATATACAGGAAATTAGTATGTATACAATAACTGTGAGGAATAAGATAAAGTTTAAAAACAGGATATCGTTAATCATTCTTCCCTCTTCAAAAATATTAATTGAGAACAAGTCACATATATTGATGTGGTGAAACAGCAAGCCAGCACTGAGATTGTGTAACGCCACTGTTGCTCAACTTCTCTCTGTCAATCCCTTTAAATATACTAAACCCCCCCCCCCAAAGAAAACAATATTCACTGATGAATCTCAATGCAATCATGAAGCACCTCAGATCAGCAAAGGGGAATCATACTTTATTAATGCCGCGTCTCATCTATTTTGCGTTTTCATTTTATTAAATTAAGCAACAGTGTGGAAATTGATTCTTTAGGTTATCATAACCAGATAAAGTAATTAAGATAAGACTAAACTGTGAAAAAACATATTGTGCTTTGTACATGCGCTGTGTTTATCTTTGTGACTTTATGACAGCCATCTTTTGATAAGGTTTTCCAGGTCCAATTAAAGTAACTGCAAGTCAGCTTGCTTCGGTTTTACATTTATGCAACACAGAAAATGTGGTATTAGCTTTGGTTGGAAACTTACATTGTTCTAAAAATTAATAATCCAAATTATGAACATTCATATCATCTTTTCCCTCAGTTTTACACACTTTTCTTTTATATACATTAAAATTATTTTAAAAACATGTATTTGAAAGAATATTTTTATGGTAAAGCAATAGGCACCACATCTCAAATCATGTAAAGTCAGTATTAGCCCTGCTAACAGCGAACATTCTCAGAACGTTCCTTCAAGGTTCCCTCCACGTTATGAACAAATGTTTCCTTCAATAGGCTTTAATAATGTTCTCAAAACATTGAAACAAAACAAATTCATAATTCATGGCAGAATGACATAGTTTTTCTGAAAATTTACTTAGATGTTTGTGTAACTTTTTAAATGTAACAAATTTTTTAAGTGCAATTTAAAATTAAATTTTTAAATGTAACTTGCTTCAGAAGGTTCATTAAACATTCAATAGTATCATTCTCATAATGTTTGCAACACTATTAAATGGAATGTTCCCTTAATGTTTGCATAATGAAGAAAAAATATTTTAAAAATGTGTTTAAAACATTTTAAAAATTAAACGCTTTGAACGTTCAGAGAAAATTCAGAAATATTGTTTTTATAACTTAATTCCATCGTTAGTAAAATGTTCAAAAAACCTATTTTTCTTTCGGCCTTTTAACAGACAGGACAGTAGAGATCGACAGGAATGCATGGGGTGGAGAGTTGGGAACGGGATTGGCAAAGGACCACAAGTCAGGATGCGAACTCGGGTCGCCAGAGCTGCAGTTGCAATGTGTGTCAGTGTGCTAACCGCTAGGCTATCAGCACCGACAGAACCTATTATTTCTTAGCTGGGAGAATGATCACTTTCTTTGAGACTCAAACTCTAGAAACTTGAAGAACCTCATTCAAAAATACAGTAAAATAGCTTGCTGTTGGGTTTTGCTCACAGAGCTGCGGTTTACAGGTTCGGTTTAAACATGAGCCAAAGACAGAGAGAGAGAGAGAGAGAGATGCAGGTCAGTGATACAAAGTTGGAAAAGGAGCTTACAGGATGAAAAGCTCAATCCTGAGATGAGGATCAGAGAATGAGCTTAAGTTCTCGAAACACAGGAAGCAGCTGCTCTTCAGCAGGACAGAGACGTCTGACACCCAAATCCCGTTATCACAGCAGCCAATGAGCAAACCACCTACACAGCTTTATGCAAACAGAGTGCGTAAATGCAAGATAACACCCGCGTTTTCATGGCCTCTCAGAATCTTTTTTAAATACCAGCATCAGATGCAATTGGAAAGGACGTGAAATCCTCAGCACAGTATTGATTTGGGGAACACTTGCACATTTAAAGGGACAGTTCACCCCAAAAGTAAAGTTCTGTCATTATTTACTCACCATCATTCCAAATGTGCATGACTTTTGTTCTTCTGTTTTGTCCATACAGTCGAAGACAAAACCAATCGATGAGTTTAGATTTTTTGGGTGAACTGTCCCTTTAAAGTCAAATGAGGGTTTCCATTGATACTGTGACATTCAACCAGCAAGACATTTGGTTAAACTGCTAATGCGTTTATTTTAAAAAGAGACGGGTAACATCTTATCACAAAAGGTACAGAATGACATGAGGGCGTCCTCTTATGCTTCCTGATCTGTAAAGTATTTAAAACTAAAATGGTTGCTAAAAAAAATCTGAGTATCTAGTACAAACATTGATGTTTCATACAAAAGTTGTTAGTGAACAAAGCCCTGGTGCGTCCAGGGCCGCCGCTACGTAATAATGCATCCACCCTTCTCCTTGAACGGGTTCTTGTCCTCTGGGACGCCTTTGATCAGCGGGTCTTCGGCAGACTTCCCCTCAACAAACGCAATGATCTCTGGGGCTGTTGTTGATACCTGAGAAGACGAATCAGGAAAGATGGTTTGAGGATGATTGTTTCATTGACCGCCATCAGCTCATAATGGAATCAAGTAACCGAATAATTAACCAATCAGAGCATGTCAGAACTGCTGCAAAGGCTCCGGAGATCTTAAAGGGACAGTTCCGCCAAAAATTAAATTTATGTAATTAATCGCCCTCATGTCATTCCAAAACATAAAAGATGATATTTCAAAGAACGCTGGTGACGAAAGTTTCAGTTCCCATTGACAAAAATTACAATGTAAGTCAATGGGAAATGAAACAGTTTGGTTACCAACATGCTTTAAAAAATATCTTTTATGATGTTGTCGCAAAGAAAGAAAGTCATAGAGGTTTGGAACGACACGAGGGTGAGTAAATGACAACTGAATGTTCATTTTTGGGTGGACCGTCCCTTTCATGGCTGGATTTCTCACCGCAGTTCGGGGAGTGTTCACTTCCAACTTCAGCTGTTCCAGCTCCATCTTCAGGATGTCTTTATCTGACATGTCCCGAGCCATCCTGCCTGTTCAGAGGAAATAAATGAAAAAAGATATGTGAAACTAAGCTCAATATTCAACTTGAAAATGTGTCATTAACAATACTTGTACACTGTAAAAAGTGGTAATCTGACATTGTTTCCTTAACAGTATATTTAATATTGTAAAATATTTTTAATGATTTAATCCATGAAAATCAGATAAAATAGATTACATCAAGATAAAAAAAATTAGATCGAAATTAAATAATGCATTTATACTGTATTTAGGTGGATTTAGTGTTGATATATTATATTTCTAACTTGAATAAAATCAGTTTGTTTAGATGTTATTTTTATGCTACCATTTTTCAGTGTACTGTTAAAAGCACTTAATTTAAAAAAGAAATTACAAAAATGAAAAGGAAAGAACACTTAGTATGATTATAAAACGAAAGTGCTTATAAATGCTCATGAAAACAATATGTATTGCTCCAAATCAACTTTTAAACAATATTTAGAAACTCACTATATATCAAAAAAGCTGTGCATTTGTAAAAATACTGAAAACTACACTTCCAAAGGAACGGGTTTTTCCAAGATATTTCAGTTTTTCTACTTCCAAAAATGTCATGTTTAATTCAATGTGTAGGTTGCCATTTTATTATTATTATTATTATTATTATTTGTGAAATTTAGTAGCAATTTCTTAGCAAAAATTGCTTTTATGGCAAATGTTCTTCACTATCGCATGAAATTAGTCCTGGTTGATTCAGTTAAATAGTTTTTTACTGTGACCATTCTGTAAATGTAACATATATTTTATATATTTTGACCAAAACCAATATCAACACACACACACACACACACACACACGCACACACACACACACACACACACACACACACACACACACATAAAAATCCTCCATTTACCTGTTGAATGGGACTGGCAGCAGTCAGAGAAAGTCCTGAAGACTCCTAGGAGATCATCAGCGTGGAGGTTCTTCCTCCTCTCCTGTCCAGACTGTGCTCTGATCTCTGGGTCTCCTCCTCTATTTCTGTCGTCCGCACCCCTCCTTCTCCTCGCTCTTCTTCAGGTGTAGAGATTGATCCTGGTGGGGATTGCGCTCTGATGTCATCAATCTCCCCTGATCTCATTAGGCCAATCAGAGCAAGTAGGACGGTTGTGAGGAGTCACCTCTAAACAACATTGAAATGGTGCAGGACGGCCCGAATGTGGAACCTGAAGAGTGCTGCCGTTGTCCCTGAAATCATGCACTGATGGAATCACTGTGTCAACAATCATCAGTGCATTTTATCTATGCATGAAAACTTGAGCCTAGAAAGAGCTCGATGTGATTCGTATATCACAGGCAAGAAGCAGAGCATTTTTGTTGATCTTAATCAGACAGTAGAAGCAGTGAATATTCATTTCCGAAGTGAAATGCACTGTGAGTGACACTGAAGAAATCCTCAGACCGTCTGGAGTCTGTGCTGCCTTCAATTCAATTAAACTCAGTTTAATATCATCAGGTTTGTTTATACAGGACATTGATTTTGCAATCTTCAAATTTTTCAATCAATACAAACTCTGTTAATAGCCAGGCATGATAAATACTGAAACATACACCAACGTTTAAAAGTCTGGGGTCAAATTTTTAAAGGAAATGAATACTTTTATTCTGTAAGTACTCATTAAATTGATCAAAGTGACAGTAAAGACATCTGTTTTAAATAAATGCTGTTCTTTTAAACTTTCCACAAATAATGAGGCAACACTTGAATTGTTTTCAACATACATAATCATAAATGTTTGTTGAGCGGCAAATCAGCATATCAGAATGATTTCTGAAGGATCATGTGACACTGAAGACTGGAGTAATGATGCTGAAAATTCAGCTGCGCATCACAGAAATAAATCACAGTTTAACAGATATTCACATAGAAAATGGCTGTTTTACATTGTAATAATTATATTTCACAATATTACTGTTTTTACTGTATTTTTGATAAATAAAAGCAGCCTTGGTGAACAGAAGAGACTTCTTTGGAAACAACAACCCTACACATCACAACGATAGTGTACACTGGAATATTAATAGACTTAAGAAGGGAAAAATCATTATTTTTAATTCAATACAACATAACCAAATTTTGATCATTAATAAACAAAAATGCTTTTACCTTAATATGCACTTTGTTTAAAATTGTTTTATGTGGTTTATCAAATAAATAAATAAAAAAAAATAAAAAATAAATAATTTTTAGCATATTAAAACATCTAAAATAAGAATAATAAGTCCTTAAAATATACAATAAAAATGTGCTCATTTATAAGCTATATGAATTTTATACCATAGATATGAACTACACTGAAAAAAAAAACAATGTAGGATTTACTTAGAAATTGCTCAGATTTCACTGAGAAATTGCTAGTAAATGTCACAAAGAATTACAAAGAATTGGCAAGAACACACTGAATATTACATTCTTTTAAATAGAAAATGCACTTCAGTAATTTTTGTTTTACTTACAACCTTGAAAAATCTTTTTTTAAACACTGTGATATACCATTTTTTTGTGTTTGAAGTGCATTAACCAGCTGAAATTTTGTTTACAATCAGTCATTAAATAATAGTCTTGAGTTCTCTCAGATCAAAACCATAGGTGTTAAACTGAATATGGAGTGCTCTTCCTCTCAGCTCCAGGTGCGTTTGGCCGTCATCCACCGGCATCATGGCCCAATAAACTGCTCAGCGCAGGATTATCTTACCATGATCTGCTTAATAACCGCAATGCTTTCTTACATTCCCCATGTTGGAAAAACAAGACTATTACCTGATGATTAAGAGTGTTTCAAGTCCATCAAATCGCTATTTTGGATAGTTTTGGACTTGACAGGCCTGAGCAGGCTTGAATCTACTCCAAATGACACTTGTAGCAGCTGCGTGTTTCCACTCGTACGTGTGTGTTGAACTCTGGGTAAGCTGGCCTCACCTGTAAGCTGAGTTCTGTGGATCTGGGTTAGGCCCCCTTTGTCCAGGATTAACAGCAGAGACCTTGATTCGTGATGACTGACTTCATGACGTCATTATGACGATAAGCTTCTAAACAGACGTGGATCAAAGACCAAAAGAGTTTTCAGGCATTAAAACAATAAGAGTTTAAGATTTATTAATTAAGAGTAATAAGGGTTTACAGATTTATTTTTTACCCATACTTTAAAATGTGTCCTGTCTCATTTGAAAAAAAAAAAGGAAAAGACTACATTTTTACTATGATTTACAGAAAACACCCACAAAAAGGCCATTCAGTCTAACAAAAGTTAATCTAACAAAAGAACCAGAATCTTGACATTAAAAGACCAATAAATAAATAACATTTATTATGATAACATTAATATGATGATAACAGAATAAGTATGTTGTGTCACGTTTACATGGATATATCTGTTTTTTGAATGACAGTGGAACATTATTTTTGACGTTTCACGCTATTTTATTTTCACAAAAGTTTTTAATTAGAAAAGTTTAAATTAGACACTTTACTTCCGAAATTACTTCTGTAAATGTCATTTGATGCAGACACCAAAATGTGACGTCTCATCATTGACCCACATATTAAATACATATTAGTACCTAAAATGTGCATATCAGTACCTTTTATATGCATACCATTTATATGTATAAAATTCAGTTCAGATGAAATGCTGCCATGCATTAAATGTACTACTGTGTATAACCAAACAACAATGAAACAAAGATTATTAGAGTATATTTTTAAAGAAAGTACTATTTCAGTGTTTCTACTTTAACATTTTAATTCTGTTACTTACCATTTCTTTGCAATTATCTGTGAAATGTACTTATTACAAATGCACTTTGATACAATTCTCATTTAGAAATTTCTAATAAATTTCACAAAAATGACAAAGAAAAGGCAAAAAACACTCAATTAAACATTACATTTTTAAGTAGAAGAGACTGAAACATTATTTTAAAATGTACCCTAATCATTTCAACAGTTTAGGAAAAGAACAAAACAATAATGGTTTGTAAGCTGTATGCAGCGTCGTATTAACAGATAATCACAGTAAGAGAGATGCGTTGTAAATAAAGCAGGTGTCATCGTGTTGTCACGGAGCCTAACTTTCTCTAAAGCCAGTCAAAGCAGTGCTGACAACTGACTTCTGCTTTTAGAGACTGACACACGCTAAAGCTTCAGTAATTGAGCTAAGACTGATCAAGAAGAAGGAGGATTACGGGTCATAGATATCACGAGCTGTCCGTCACCGTCCAAGAACCAGGACACCTCACTTCTCATTAAAACCTCCTTTCACCAGTCTCTTAGTGGCCATCAATTCTCACTCAGTGGTTTTCAAAGGCATCTAACTTACACGAAACCATTATTTTGATTCAGACTTCATCATTATTGCAATTATGTAGTATTTTGTAAAATATCTTTGTGTCAGTGTATTAAGAGTTAATCTATTATTGATTACATATAATTTGGATGGTTAGCATTATCAGGAAAAAAGCTATGACATTTCGTTCAGCGTGCACTTTTGTTGCATTTTTATCTTTTAAACACTAGATGGAACTAAAAGCATTCCACTGATCTCAGTATGTCAGTGAGTGGAATAATAATAATAATACATTTTAAAAATATCTGGAAAACAGGGCACAGTGTATTGTATTATTATGAAAGAATTTTCAGTTTTTTTGTTTTGTTTTGTTTTTTTGTAGTATAAGTAAGGAATTTTATTTTGAGTCGTTTTATACAGTTTTCTGAGTCAAGCTGGAAAAACAACTATTTTAAATTAATCAGTTCATCAAAAAACTTTGATATTTGACTGCAGCTGAATGGGAAATTGGGCTCTCTGAGCCACCATGCGCCCCCTGGAGGAAAACAACTTCATGTCCCACAGGAAATAGTAACTATCAGTATCAGCTAACGAGGGTTCACATTTGCCAACAGAGTTCCTAAAAAGGCGCAGCGTTGGACAGTCGAATCATTTCCGCGATCCGGCTCTTTTGAACAGTTCGTTTTAATGAACCAGTTCAAATAATTGATTCACGAATCTTACGTCATGACGCAATTACGTTCTTGTTGCAGCCGTGATTCAGCTCATGAAATGTTTCAAAGAGAAATTGTTACTTTGCCAAATGTTACAAATGTTACAGATTATAGGAACTAGAACTATTATGTTAACATTGTGACGTTACTTATTCAGTTATATATCGTCGTGAAATACAGAAACTTAAATTAACAAATAGTACTAAAATAAGAAAATGTACTTTCTGGCTTTACTAAATATTCTAAAAAGAATGAGAAGCAGCTTTAATTTATTTATTTATATTTCTGACCAAATTTCACATTCATAGAGGCAAGTTTATAATAAAAATGGTTGTGAACAAAACCATTTTTATTATAAACTTGCCTCTATGAAGCATAGGCAGCATTTAGATACTCTTTAAATAAGAAGGCTATAGAAGTGATTTATTTATATTTTATATCCTTATTCGTTTTTATATTATTGCCTTCTTTTTTAGTTGTTGTCCCTCTTGTTCAAAATCTGAACTTAAAGAGGAAATAACAATGAAAACAAAAAGTCGTTTAGAATCTAAGTGTTATTAAAGAATCATTTTATCCATTTACATCTCTCCGCCGACAACAGATCGAAAAAGAATCGCTCTACTGATTCACTCAAAAGATTCGACTCAGAAGAACGATTCGTTCACGATCCCGAGGAAGCAGATGATACTTCCGCCATCCTGAGCCATGGCTGCTGCAACTCGCAAAAAAGCTCTGAGATTTTTCTCTCAGTTCGGAGCTTTTATCTTGACCCGATTCAGCTTCTGGAACTGCTTCAGCATGTTGATGCTGTTCGCGGAGCGCGCGGATGTGAAACGGTACGTGGAAAACACAGTAAACTGGTTACAGTGACACAGAATAAACACATGTGACATGCAGCTGTTTAACAAAAGAACATTCAGAATGAAAGTGCTTGTGTTTGAAATGCATTCGTGCATCTTCATATTTAAAGAGAGAAGCACAGCAGTTTCCACTGCTTTATTAAAGTTTCATTCAGAGACCCCAATATGAAGTTGGCCAAATATGGAATGTAGCTAATGTGCATTGTCTTAAACCACTGCTTTTTCGTCTTTTTAGGAAGCCAGACATTCAGGTGCCTTACCTGTACATCGATTTAGGAGCTGCAGTGCTGTGTGCCAGTTTCATGTCTTTCGGGGTGAAGAGGAGATGGTTTTCTCTGGCCGCTGCCATTCATCTGGCCCTCAGCACTTATGTGTCCTATGTGGGAGGACAGGTCCATTATGGAGACTGGCTGAAGGTAAAAACACTCAGTTTGATTTCATCTGTACAAACAGGAATCATTTCTTTATCGCTAAAGTATAATATCAGTGTTATTGTGCCAACAAACAGAACTGCAGAAGTAATAACTGTGCTTTGCCATAGCATTCTTTTTTTTTTTTTTTTTTGTAAGCTTGCATCACCCTGATTTCCTCAACAAAAACCTAATAGTATTTTCCTTCTGGATTATTGCTGAGAAAGAGTAGTTCTGTGACCAGCCGACGTTTATAATTCTTTAAGGTTTTGCTCATGAATGAATTTTGAAGCCTAAATCCATCGCCAGAAGTAAAAATCTAAACAGGGTTCCTATGGAGTTTATGGAAAAGTATGTAATTTGATTTAAGTATTTTCCAGGTCTGGAAAATATGGGAAAAATATTTGTGTTTCCAGACTTTTGTGTGTATTTTTTTTTCTAATAGAAAATTTAAGAATTTATTTAAAATAAATGTATTGCACAAGAAGTGAGATTTCATGGCAGCTGTTTAGTTATGGTCAAATATCTACTTTTTGTTTATGCAAAATGCAGGTTATAAGCATTTTGGGTTTCTTCTCACAATATTTGTAGCACCTTTGCAAAAATAAAAAAAATATACACATTTTTATGTGCACATGAGAAACCAGTCAACTTAGCATATAGGACAAAGCACACTGAGCTGCCTATTGCACCATCATCCCTTTATACAGTGTGGTTTCTTGGCTTCCACAAAGTATGCGCTAAAGAAACCCAAGGCCTTGAAATACTGCATGGTGCCCTCATGAAAGCCAAATCTGAAACACTGTTTACAGTACCAGTCTTTTTTTTATAGACCCATGAACTTGGCAAATTTATGTCATCAGCCTATTTCATGTCATGGTTTGTGCACTGACACAGAGGATGTGCTAATTTGGACTTTATGCCTTGATATTAGCAAAGTATATTGATACTTTGGTTTAATTCATAGTGATGCACAAAGGAATATAAAAAATAGAAATTGTAATGCATAAGCATGCAAAAAATTCCCATGCACATGTGAATAGTTTCTCAAGAGCACAAAAAAGTTTCTTATGTGCATGTAAAAGTCAGTTTTTTTTTTTTTTGTTACTTCAAGAAAATCAATGAAAAAACCTGAGAAAATAAAAATATTGACAGATGACTGTACTATATGTGACCCTGGACCACAAAACCAGTCATAAGGGTCATTTTTTTGAAATTGAGATTCATAAACTGTCTGAAAGCTGAATAAAAAAGCTTCCCATTGATGTTTGGTTTGTTAGGATACAACTGTTTGAAAATCTGGAATCGGAGGGTGAAAAAAATCTAAAAATTGAGAAAATCACCTTTAAAGTTGTCCAAATGTCCAAGTTCTTAGCAATGCACTAATCAAAAATGAAGTTTTGATATATTTACAGTAGGAAATGTACAAAATATCTTCATGGAACATGATCTTTACTTAATATCCTAATGATTTTTGGCATAAAAGAAAAATTGATAATCTTGACCCATACAATGTATTTTTGGCTATTGCTATAAATATTCCCATGCTACTTGAGACTAGTTTTGTTTTGTGCTCCAGGGTCACATACACCAAATATAAAGTTAAAAATAATGCTCTATGAACCATTTATGTGAAATATGGTGTGAAATATGGTGTGGAAATTGACTGAATTGAAAATGGGTAGGAACCCTGTCTAAATGTAGGCTATAACTAAACTACACCAAGGTTGCATGACTTTAATTCCTTCATTTAACCAAACCCCATTTTAAAAACACATTGCCTTCAGGATGATGCAACTAGAAGTGATAAAATGCTTGTTTTCAGGCTCTGGCCTACAAAAAAAAAACACTGGTCAGAAAAGCAAGAAGTCTCACACCACTGCTTCATGGGTTGATGTGTAAATACATTTTTAACAAATGACACACTTCACATTTACTTGTGTTTTTGCTGATCTGTCTGTTAACTGTGCATCTGACCGCTCATGCAAATCCATTTTTCATATCACGTCCACCCGAGGGATTAGCCATCTGCAGTATAGTGTTATATAACTGTAATAATATCTCTTTGATCATAACACAGCGGTCAAAGAAGGTTTGTTGGGATATCAGGCATCCATTGCTTGTATTTCAGTTGTGTTTTGAGGAAATAGCATTCACCTGCCATGCTTTCGTTGATATCCACCGCAGGTGAGGATGTACTCCAGAGCTATGGCCATCATAGGAGGCTTTCTGGTGCTGGCCAGCGGAGCAGGAGAGGTTTACAGACAGAAACCTCGCACACGCTCGCTGCAGTCCACCGGACAGGTCTTCCTCGGGATTTACTTGATATGTGTGGTGAGTTTGTCCAGTTCAGAGGCCTTGGAAAGCTTGTATTAAATAAGCTACAGTAGACCTGTCTGTGTTAACATCACTGACATTGTTCCTCCTGCAGGTTTACTCACTACAGCACAGTAAGGAAGACCGGCTGGCCTACCTGGATCATATTCCTGGTGGCGAGATCACGATCCAGCTGCTGGTGGTCGTGTTCGGGGTGTTGGCGCTCGCCTACCTCTCGGGCTGCTACGTGCGGGTGGCTTCCCAGATCCTGGCCGTTCTGTTACCGCTGGTCGTGCTGTTCGTCGACGGCAACATCGGATACTGGCACCGCACCTGCCGAGTGGAGTTCTGGAACCAGATGAAGCTCATCGGGCAGAGCGTCGGCATCTTCGGAGCGGTGCTCATTCTAGCCACAGACAGCTAAAGATATAGGATACGACAACAGCTCTGTACAGGCGGCGCTTAGGACAAACAGAGATCAGGCATGTGTCTCAGGGGATCATTTGCTGAAGATAAAGAGAAGAAACTCGGAGGATACAATTCCCAGCTTGCTCGGAAGCACAGAGTCTTCAAAAGACTGTTTACATTTCATTTGTTTCCATTTTTTAATGAATTATTTAAACATTAAGGACGACTATGAGTCTTAAAAGTTAAATTAAAGTTGAGTGATGAACTAAGGGGAGTTTAGAAACACATTAATGTCAGTTTTGATGTTCTTAAGCTGTATAGTAATGTGGGATATTTTTTCCCCATGTTACCGACGTTTAAAATGCCGTGGCATTTTTTGCTGCTTGTATTTAGTTTGCATTCCTTATACAGCATTACAATGTCAATTAAAAACATTTTTGTATGGACCCTACAAAATCTTTTGATTTTTGCATGGCAAATATCAACAGCAATTCAAGAATTCACAGTATTATCAAAGTTTCATCAGCTGTATTGTATAGAATAAATAGATTTTGCTAAAATATCTCCACTCAAAGTGTACAAAACATACTACAACAATAGCTTAAAATGTAAGTTCTCTAAATGACTCATAAATAAATTGGTCAGCAAGAAATTGATGGTTCGTTACATCACAATACTACATGGTCTACTAAAATCCACTTGCGTATGTTTGCTATAGCACTGAATAAATTTACAGGTCGTCCCCACAGGTCAGGCTGGCTGCTCCGGGTGTTGAGTTGCAAAAAGTAAACAAACCTTCTCTGTGGCTTTTCATGCGTCACTCAGCTTGAGATCACTAGCAAACACTCTTGAGTACTGACACCCAAACTCAAGTTTCATTTCCTTCAGCAGGATTTTCTACAGTTAGCAAAGTCAAGGATGAACAGAGTTCACAAACAAATAATGCAACATTTTTCAGAGCGAGGAAACTGTCCATATTAAATGCGGAGGACTGATAAAAAGTTACAGGGTTGCAGTGATGGCATATTTTTGCAGGCCTTGAACCTCGTTCCCTCATCAAAAACCTAAAAGGGTTTTTCTATTCACTTTTGGATTATTGTAAAGAATAAAGTTGATGCTTCTAGCAGTGTGATGATCTTCACAATTAAACACTACTTTTATGAATTTTGAAGCCTAAATACAGTTGCCAGAAACTAGTGATGAGTTTACCTGTTTGGTGTGATGATGTTTAACATTCCAGACAACCCATTTAAACACTTGCAGCCACCTTTTTCAAGACGAGTAAAACCTCTAGAAAAATCATCATGCAGTGTTAGAGTCATTCCTGGGATTCGATTTCTTTTGTGTCTCCAGTAAAGATCATGATATTACTGCCTTAAGAATTTCAACATCAATTTTAAAGATGTCCTTGACACAGATAACACCTTTTGACCTTTAAGCATATATATATATATATATTTATAATTCTTAACATTTTTTAAACATTTTCTTAATATTTTTTTAAAAATATCACAATTTTTCCTATGTCCCCAGGCCTGCCATTTTAATGGTGAATACACTACTTAATATGAGCAATTTTTTATTTGTTTATTTATTTTTCCCACATTGTTTGGATATCAGTAATAGTTTTCTCTAATGTATATTACATTTATTTTAAAAAATAAAGGTTTTTAGCTTGTCCCTAAAAATATTGTCCACCCTGTTATATTCTACTACTGGCCCTTTAAGTGAAAGTTGGAAAAGGGTAATCGCATCATTTCATTAGAAGGAAAACAACTGTGGAAGGTGAGAGAGAGACTCTGTTTTGTTAATCATCTGTTTTTACGTATTGTATCTTTCCAGTTTGATGCGGTCAACTTCAACATGTCCACCCTGTTAAGGGGAATATTTAAAAAAATATCATTTTAAAAAAAACATTTAATTCTTTATTTGACAGACCTTCTGCGTTAGCATTTGTTTGCTCAGACTTAGTGTAATGGCTGATTTAAGGTCAAAATGTCCACTCTGTTAAGTCAGAAAACAGGGTGGACACATTTAGCAAATGGATCCTTAAATTTATATACCTAAGATTGACCAAAATAATTTTTCACGTTTTACATCATAATTAAAAAAAAAAAAAAGTGTTATGATGTCCAAAAGGGACCGAATACTGGGAATGACCCATTCCCCTTAACAGGGTGGACATGGAAAAATGGTGATATTTGGTGGTTTAAAATGCTGTAAAATGTTTAGAATTGTAAAAAAAAAAAAAAAAAAAAAAAAATTTAAATATGCTTAAAGTTCAAAAGGTGTTATTCATGTCAAAGACAAATTTAAAATTGACGTTGTTGAACGTTCTAAGGCAATAATATTATGATCTTTACTGAGGACACAAAAGACACCGAATCCCAGGAATGACCCATTACTGATTTATCTGTATAACAAAACAA
This sequence comes from Cirrhinus mrigala, assembly GCA_036247105.1. Lineage (NCBI taxonomy): Eukaryota > Metazoa > Chordata > Actinopteri > Cypriniformes > Cyprinidae > Cirrhinus > Cirrhinus mrigala. The sequence continues at coordinate 30,659,440 of CM070018.1, forward strand.
TCATGAGCTTGTGTTCTCCACAGAAGAATTACTTCTTTTCTTTTGGAAGAATGTCCAACAAACCATTCAAAATAAGACATTTCGGGAAAGTAAATAGGTTCAGTTTTGATTTCATGTTGAAGTGAGTATGGATATGTGCTACATGTGCTAAAATGAAGAACTGTTGTGTAAAATAAGACTCTGTTGCTACTAGCTTTTGCTGTTTTCTTCATTTCCGAGACTCCCAGGGCATAGGATCATTCCCTTGTTTTTCCAGGCTCATCTTTTGCTTCTTTCGCTTGCGTTCGGCCATAACCAAAGCCGCCACCACAGTGACCATCACAGTTCCCGTAATGACGAGGACGGTGGCCGTTTCTGCGATACACAGCTGACTGTGCATCAAACCCAGAGACGCTCCAGCCAGCAAGAGCGGCAAATGGCACGTGATGTTCATGTAATCGTCCACGTGGAGATGCCTGACGTGGAGGATCTTAGTGAAGACGCGATGCAGTTCGCAGTCACACGTCCAGGGGTTCTCGGACATCTGCAGATGCGTGCTGGGCGTCTGCAGGTTTAAGAACGTCTTGAACTTCAGGCTCCTCAACTGGTTGGCTTCTAAGTTCAGAATGGTGAGGGTTTGCAAGGGGGCCAGAGCTTCCGTTTCTATCTTGGAGATGTTGTTGTGATTCAAGAGAAGAACTCCAAGACCCTGTTGCATGGTGAGCAGACCTCCTTGGAGGACAGTCAGTTGATTCCACGCGAGGTTAAGGTGCCTCAGCATGGTAAGTCCTCGGAATGCCCCGACTTCGATGACCTGAATGTGGTTGTGACTGAGATCTAACCTCTCGAGACTTTCTAGGTCCTCCAAGGCGTGAGATTCGAGGCGTTCCAGAGCGTTGTGGGAAAGCTTGAGATCTTTAAGAGTGGTCAAACCGTGAGAGAAATCTGAAGGAAGAGAACGGAGCTCGTTGTAAGCCAGATCCAACTTTTCCAGGAAGGTCAGAGAGGAAAGAGCCTGGAACAGAAACCAAATTTAAGACCAAAGGTACAAGTAGAGGAATATATTTTCTGTTCACATTTGAAGGGATAGTTCACTTAATTCTGAAATCATTTACACAACCGCATGTTGTTCCAACTTTGCGTGAAGTTGTTTTAAATGTTTTTGTCTGTGCAATGAAAGTCACTGGGATGCAAACCAACATTAGGCACTTTCATTGAGTGGACAAAAACACTCATTAGGCATTTTTTAAAATATCCTCTTCAGTGTTAGGGGTAAAGCATTACAAGTAATCACAGTTACGCAATCAGATAACTTTTTTCAAGTAACACATTACTTTTTAATATACAAGTTAAGTTACTTTTTCAAATAAGTAACACCAGTTACTTTGTTTTCACGTTTACTGAAGATATTAAGTGAAATCAGAAGTGCAGAGGCATTGTGTGTGCTGTAGACTAAATGTGAACATGCATTAATTCATCTCACTCACAAAAAACAGAATCAGTATTCATCAAAATGAATTAAAACAGTGGAAATGCAAACTCAGAATATGACGCAAACTGCAATAATTAAATGTGTTAAATAACGCAAAGATCCTTTATGCATTTAATCCCATTTTATTACCAATGTCTTTGCTGCTGACCTTTGATGATCCACTTCAACCATACTAATAAGCAAAGATGACTTTAGATAAACTAACACTTGTACTTCATTGTTTTTATATTGCTGAAGAATGTTGAACCTCCTGCATTCTACTGTACAGACGTGTATTTACTTTTCCTTCAGCCTGAGGCTTATTCATTTTACTTTTTGGTGTGAAAGGGCTTTTACGTTTGCTAAAAATAGAACTTTTTATATTAAAAACAAACAAACAATCCGTGCACAGATTTAAAAAGTAACGCAAAAGTAACAAGTAACCCATTACTTTCCATAAAAAGTAACTAACATAATTAATTACTTTTTTAGGGAGTAACGCAATATTGTAATGCATTACTTTTAAAATGAACTTTCCCCAGTGCTGATCCTCTTTTGTGGTCCACAGAAGAAGAAAAGAACAACCATTCAAGGTTTCATTTTTTTCTTAGCGTGAATAACCTTTTTCCAACAGAAATAACTTTTTGCACAATGAAAAAGAATAAAAATAAAAATTCAGTTATTTGGAATCAATGGTTCCATGCAGATCCTTAAAAAAATAAAGGTTCTTTATTGGGCATCTATGGTTCCACAAAGGAAACTTTGCATTCCACGAATGGCTCATTCTAAGAAAATAATGATTCTTTTTAGAGCTGCTCAGTAAAAGGTTCTTTGGGATCCCAAAATGGCTTTTTATGCCATCACTGAGAAAACCCTCTTTTGAAACCTTTATTTTAAGAGTGTACAGTTGAAAAGGTTTCTTTTAAGCACTGTTCACTGAAAGGTTCTTTGAGAAACCCAAAATGGTTCTTCTGTGTTAAAAAAAAAAAAAAAAAAAAAAAAATATATATATATATATATATATATATATATATATATATATATATATATATATATTTTAAGAGAGTAAGAGATTCCATTGATGACAATGGTTTTTCATTGAGCAACTGATGCCAATTAAGAACATTTAAGAGTGTAGGTAGAAAAACCAAACCTGAACGCACCTTAGAATGCACCACCTGCATGTTGCTTTGTGAAAGCAGAAGGACCCGGAGAGCCCATATCCCAGTAAAGGAGGTGCTCCTCAACTCCGACAGCTTATTCCCACTGAGGTCCAGGAGCCACGTGCCATGTGGAATACTGTGGGGAATGTGAGCGAACCCTCGGGATCGACAGTCCACCAGCTCAGATGCGTCGTAACAAGAACACTGATGAGGGCAGAGCTTTGAGCTTCCCACGACGAGGAAAGCAATAGGTAAAAATATGACGCAGAGCATCTTCAACAGCTCAGAGTCTCCATTAAAACAAAACAAGCTCGTCCTCGATGCAGAACCGTCAAGTTGAGCTGAAACGCAGTGGTCAGCTGGTGTATTTATGATGCTTTTTTTCAAACAGCTTGCAGCCTAAAATCTACAAGGATTTGTGGCTTGGCATGAAAAGTCAAATTACATAAAGAGCTCTACATCCTTTAATCTGTTTATCATTTCACACAGAATAAGAGTTAATCGCTTTTATGTTGGTCAACTTTCTTCCTGGACAGATGTGCATAGATCAAGCATTCATTCATGCTTGAAGTCATATTGAAATTACAGCTCTAATTGTACTCACCTGAACATGGAGTCACTGGTTGAGCAGAAACAGGCCCGATTCATTTTTCCTCTACTCCATCAGGAAACTGAACAATACTACACTACACCTAGACCTGGATGGAGAGCATCTCACATGCAACCCTGCTTTCAAGTCTCTATGACACGGACTTGATTTATCCTCAAAGCACACTGCATCATTCAAGAAACAAGAGTACTTGGTACATACTGAATATTTCATTGAACGGTCCATCAGTGTAGAAGCAGGACGTGTAGTCTTACAGTTAAGCACACGCGCTTCTCTAAAGATCTCAATAGAAACCTCAAGGAGCGTCTTACACTGTTAAATCTTTGACGTGTACTACCGTGAGCTATGTTTAGAGATGGAAACGCGTGCCAGCGGTGTGAATGGAACAATGTGTATTAGTTACAGTAATAATCCAACCTTTATCCTTAATTATTCAAGAACAGTCAAGACCTTTTGACACCGCCATAATAGGGTGAAGGGAAGTCAAAACCCTTCATAGTTCATAGCACTGATAAATAATCCATTGAAAACCTATTCGTTTAATTAACCTACAGGCTGTCGGCAGCCTGTAGCTAAAGATGACTTATGACCGGTAAACCTTATATTCACACAGGGAGCCAGAATCACATTTCTTTTCCGATTTCTAAAAATACTCTAAGAAGACACTAGAGAATAAACGCTAGCTTTTTGCATAGAATATACACTGTTGAAAATAAAGGTGCTTTAAAGGGTTCTTCATAGTGATGCCATAGAAGAACCATTTTTGGTTCCACAAGTGTTTTTGCAGGTTTGAAAAAGGTAAATTTAAGACTTTTTAAGACCAAGTAAAGAAAATTTAAGAAACAAATGGAACACAGCATCTTAAAATGTCTAAGGAGCACACAAATTATATAAGCAACACTTCAAAGATCTCCAGTATTTGTTAGTATTATTTTAATAATAATAATAATTAAAAAAAAAAAAAAAAAAAAAAAAAAAAACAAGATGCAAATTGAAGATAGGATCTCTTAAGTAAATATATCTTGATTTACTAATGTAAGAAAACAACTTATTTTTTCCAGAGCATGCATTTGTAATGCCATTTTAAGATTCTCTGGTCTGATTTAAGACCTACCACCTGTAGCTGATTTTACTTCCAGTTGTTATAATCACACTAGAAGTGCAATGTCAAAATGTACTGTTATACTGATTTGAAGAATGTAGAATGTTATTCAGCTATTCCTGTACGGTATACAGAGGAGCGGCATGCGAATGTACAATATATAGTACATGCTGCATAAAACAGTAGTATAGTCAAGATTTTCTGAAAACAGCTTGTTTTGTTAATCGACCAAAGAAACTCCCCATTAGAAATTTAGCTAGTGTGGTTTTTGCAAAACAAGTCAATAATTATTTAAGTAAAGTGTTTCAGCATTTAAACCCAACCCGTTTTGAAGCGCCATGTGTTTGAAGTGTTTGAAAAAGCAACTGAAAGAGTATTACAGTCAGAATTTTTGTTACTTTTATTTTAGAAAATGTCCTTTGTAACGTGTGGCATCTGAAGTCACATTTCGTTTAAAATACAGAAGACAGACAATTGTAGAACATAAACAGCCAAAAGAAAGAAAAAAAGCATAAAAAGTAAAAGCTAACAAGCTTTTCTGACTGGTTTGTTTTTTTCTTTTTCTGACAAAATGGAATAGAAGGCGAAGGAGGGATGTAAGAGAGAAGAAAATATGAAAAGCTATTTCAGATGAAACACAGGAGGAGGAGGAGGAGGAAGGGGCAGAGAGGGGATAAGACACTGTAAGTTAGTCAAAGAAACTATGGTTGGTTTGATGTTTTAAATTATCTTTATAAAGTCTAATTTAGAATGAACTCTTTTCACTCTCGTGTTTTTTTCTTAAAACATTTTTGCTTTTTTTTTTATTTGTGTTTTTTTTTTGTTTGTTTCTTTTGTTGATCTTCCAGACCCTAGGCCCTTGGTGCATCCACCCTCGGACTACGCCGCAGAGGGGGAGAAGAGCGCTGGTTTCCACCAGCTGTTAGGCCCTTGATGCTCTTGATGCCCGTGGTGCCCTCCCCAGATGAGCCATACCCCCCCACTCAGGAGGATAAAGACGAGTCCTTCTGTGTTTGCTGTGCTTGTGTACGCTGCATCGACTTCTGGCTTTCCACATCTCTAAAATGTTTCTCAACCTGAAACCAAAGAGACAAGCAAATCACAGCAAGTGGTCAGTATGATAGCTCTATACGAGGATGCAAACACAGCAGAAATGATCTGGAAACATTAGTGACACCCACAAACACCTTTTTTATTTTTTTTAATGAGGAAGTGAACTGCTTTGTGAAACATCGAAACCCAGTTGAGTGAAATGAAACGATTTAATTCAATAGCTTTTGCATCTCGATTCAACAGATCCATTTGGATACAGGAATAGTACATCCATTTTTCTTAAAGAAAAAAATAATGCTATAAACTACAGAGTGAACACTGTTGGTAACACAACTGTAATATTAAAGGATAAAATGAACAAGAGTTCAAAATCAATTTCTCTTTATTTTTAGATATAATTAATATTAAAGCAGAGTTGTATAAAACATTCCAACTGCACATAGTAGTTGTAGTATATTTTTATTTAATGCCATGTCAGCATCTTAGGCTATTTTCATGGCAAAAAAACCCCAGTACAACAAATACAATAAAAACCAACAAACAAGTTATATTACACACGATTTTTTTTACATTAACGTATGATAAAAATTCAAACTTTTTCTGGCAAAATTATACCAAATTCCAAATGCACACAAGGCAGCTTTTACATCAAATGTTTAAGGATATAATTAAGTTTCTGCTTTTTTTTGGTTGAAAAATAAGCATTTACACAGTGGCTGTCATAACATTACAACTTTATTCAAACATACAATAAATATGACCCCACTAAAATATAATGAATATGTAATATAGTGCACAGTTTAATGTATAGTACATCAAATACTCCTTTCTAGATCTATTTTTTTCTAGTCAATTAGCAAGCTATGGACGCTGAATGGCTTTCCTGTGGTAAATTTAACTTGTTCACAAGCTTTTTATTGATGTCTTTCGGCAGAATTTGTAAGCTTAGATTATTGGATTGGAAATGCACAACAAATAATGTTAAGTCAAGTTTTGTTCAAGCATCAACTACAAAACTGCTTAGATTTAAGAACTGATCTTGGGATTTAAGAACCAATATTGGTTAATCAAAATGAACTAAAACCAGAAATTGGTATTGTTAACCCAGTCCTACTGTTGCACTCCACCTGTAAAAAACAATTTGCAATATGAAATTTCACTTTTCCAACTAGAGAATATGAACATGCCAATTTCACAGAAATGAGAGTAGGACATCACAAAAAAAGCCCTTGCAGATCAAATGGTGGCATTGCATCATGGCATTATTTAAATTTCACTGCTTGGTTAACAATTGAAGAGTTCCAATGCAAAAGCCTCTAAAAGCCATCTTGGTCAAAAATGAGAGAATTGAATAAATGCTCTCCACACATAGTATGTATGTTCATCAAGTACTTTCACTTAAAATGCACTAAATCCCAGCTTCAACCCATTTAGAAGTACCAGCACTTACACATAATCCTATACATGGTAGCCAGAAAGAAAGGCTCATTTTAAGAAAAACATCAGACGTACTTGGAGGCTTTTGCATCTGAACTCTTCAATTATAATTTTAAAGCACTTTAATGAGTTGGAGTCTTGAAGTATTCCATATTTTGAGACTGAACTTAACGACTGCTTGCTTTTGTTTTAATATTGTCTATCTTGCAAGACCCATGTATGCCACTGGAAGAGATGCATTAAAGCTCTGCTGAAATGAAAACTATATCACTAAATTGAAAGATCTTTCATGATACTTACAATTTTGCGTATATGACTTAGAGCACTTCCCTCTTTGCCTTTGCAGTTCTCCACCTGGTATGGTGGTGAGATGACGACGTCATCCATAACAATGATGTTCTTCTCCTGCCATTTACAGTCTTTGATGCTGGAAAACAAAGAGATCAAACAACAAGCTGAAGACGGGCACACCAGCTGCGAGCAATAACGCCCAAAACGATCAAATGAAGAGTCAGACAGAAACGCGCGTTTTACGCTCGAATGTTTAGGCTCGGTTTCTCAGTAAATGATTGTGTTTATTAAAATCACAATGTGACCTTGCACTTTAATTCAACCATCATGGCAGACCCCACAAAGAGGCACCACTGTGTTGACTGTAAAAGAAAACAACTTGCAGGCTACAGATCTGACTGCAGTTTTCATTTCACATGCTTTTAAACCCAAGCCAAATGTATTAATCAATGCATTTGGTTTCACAACGTATGTAAAGTTGGCAAAACTTACGTTTTGTGTATAGTCTGGAATAACTGCTGGCCCTCAATTGACACCCCAGCACTGATTGCATAGGCTTGGGACAACTTGTCTTCCTTTTCTGTCCTTGCCCGATTGGCAAGCTGTGGAAAAACAAATTAGTCAAAACTGTCAGACCTTCTTTAAAATGTTTTTCTAACTGTGACATATTCATCTGGTATATGTGACATGTTTTACAAGCCACTATGACCATGTGAAAACAACAGAGGATAAATATGACGACAAAAACAAACAAGGAAACCAAAAAACAAACATACAACAAATACGGAACAAATGCTTTCATTTAAAACAGCAATGTTAGCTGTCTACCACTGAATAAACTGTCAAGCAATGCTGATGGCTGGACGGAGTGAGAGTATAAACCGAAAAACAAAAACAGTATGATGGTTTTAATAAAAACCTCAGCCAGGTGTGTAAATATTGTCTATTTCACAGAATGTGGCTCATTTAAACAGAATTTACAAAAATAACAGCATATGCTGCAACATCAGTCTAATGCACATGCAAATTACAGTTTCTCCAAAAAACGTCTTTGGTTCTGGGCAAACAAAACGTCATTATTGTTTGTAGCGTACCAAGAGATATCTGTATGGTTTGATATAGGTAGATGTATTACCAAGTAGAAACGGAGTTTGGAGCTCAACGTACATTTACCTTTACCGTTTATTTTAATAAATTACGGAAAATCCCATTGCCAGTCGGCACAATCCATTTCATAACATCAGTTTCTCTGAGTCTTTGTTTTGAAAACGTCACGTAACGTGAAGACGCTTTATATTCAAGAACGAGTGACGAGTTATAGTCAAGAATAATCTTATCTTTTGGTTTGTACCCAAAATGAAAGAGAGTCAAATAAAGCCCCTTTCACAACAACTACTCTAACGGTAACTATATTAGCGTCCACACAAATAGATGATAACGTTCTGTGTACAGGTTGCCATTTTAAAAGCTCTAGCGCTGTAAAAGTCAGATGGGTTCTGATCGCTGACAAATGTTTTTAATTGTGACTGTACCACGCACCGTATTTGATTTAGGTGTAAAATGTGACCTTACCTTGCTAATATTCAAGGATGCTAGAGGAGGAGGAGTCTCAGAGCGGTCATTAATAACATCCACATCTGAAACATAGGCTAAGTTAACCAAGATGACGTCACTGAGGTTGGGCTTGCCGCTGGAGGAAGGACATTCTGAGAGGAGAAGAGTTAAGGAGAAACCAAACATAGACATCCAGGCAAGATTATGCAGATGTGCTTTCACATATTACAGTAAAATAAGTATGCTGAAATCTCTTTTTGGGAAATTAGTTTACTAGCATGGAAAGAGCTTCCTTCTGTTGCTCTGATTCAACCGTCCACACAAGTTTAGATGGCTTAAGGCCCAGACATATAAAACATGAAAAGAGTCAATATGGAAAATGAAACCGAGATGAGTAATCGGTTGAGCAAGCGCACAGAAGATAAGATGGAGGGAAAAAGTGACAGGCTGAATACGTCAAGGCATCAAACCATCAAAGGTCACGCTTAAATACGTGGGATTTATAGAGATATGAAATCTCACGAAGGTCAACTGCAAGTGTGACAAGCACACTAATTCACTCATCACTACAAACAAGTCAACATCAGACTCCATCTTTGCAGACACCTGAAGAACTCACACACACATTCCCCTGATGATGCTTAGCCATTCAGTTATCCTTAAAGAATCAAGTTATATTTTATCCATGGATTTCTAAGGTCTCTAAATGATAAACTTGATCAAAACTCTGGCATTAAACCCATCACACACGGTCTACTCCACGCATTCTGTCATCTGAAAGAGAGTTTATACTTGTTAGCAAGTAAAAGGCCTTTTAGCATAATTGTAAAAATGTTTGCCTTCAAGTCGTGGTTCATGTGCCTTTTTGCGATCAAATCTTTACTATTATTATTATTATTTTTTCCCCATTTAAAGTAATATCCAAAAATAACTTTTGTTTTAATATTAATATAGCAAAATGAAAATTTACTACATTTAAGGTTTACTTGACTATCAGAAATTATGTTAAAATGTATCAAATATGACCTTCAGGTTTGAGGAACGTTTATTTGGTCATCTCTCAGTCCTCATTGTATTATGTTTTGAAACTACAGAGCTTGGATCATATTAGCTTTCAAAAATCATCTTACTAAGATGTTATTGCAGATTTAGAGTGACAACTGATCTTTATATAATTTTATGCAATCAGTTTGTTTCACCATTATAAAGATCTCATTGATTTGCATTACTAGCAAGAGAATTTCATCATAAAATATCAGCATCTGCACCAAATTAAAGATTTTTTCAGTTTGAGGCTTTATATAAAATTGAGCAGTTTTAGCTTGAGAATGAGCTTTATATTCTCACAGCCTGATGTATCAAATATGATACAGAACATGCTAACTTTAATTTTGCTTTTGAAGTATATTACAAGGTTAAAACATTAAAGATGTGTTATACAGACAGCGCTTTCCCCCCATAAAAATAAAAATAAAAATAATAATAACCTGAATCTTGCATGCATGCCAGGTCGCAAGGGTGTGTCAACACTCATCTGGTCTCCCTTTAAAACAGCATGTTAAAAATGTAAGCTATAAACAGCCAATACATCAGCAACTTCATTTCCATGCAAGGAACCGGTTTGCTGATACAGTTTACGCATGAAACATACAGTGAATAAAATCTGAGCTGTCATCGTTCCAATCTTAGAATCCACAAACTCCCGTATTTGACAACAAGGGTTAAAAACTACAGGAATATGAGCATTCAGTCTGATATTATTGATCTGAGAAGTACAGTACTGCCAGATACCTCGTGTTTAATGATTTAAAAACCAGCGGCTGCTAACTTACCCAGCCTGGCGTATTTTCATTCAAAGTAACACTTCACGAAACAATAAACCAAGAATGGTGTATATTGTGTGTAATGTTCCCTGTGAGAGCTGCCATTATTGCACTGGAAAGACATTAGCTTAGCGCGCAGGCTAATGCTGTCGGTCGCGAGGACATGCTAATCAACACGCTAACCACAAACAACACTTCTCCGACACGCTCTCAACTAAGAGCCCACATTAAATCAACTAAACTCAGAAAAACCCAAGCGACAAACCCAGCAGATCGTGTCCAAACACAGCACAGAAAGTAAATGAAGCAAGAATAGGCGTTGAATGAGGCCACTAGCGCACACATAAACACGCTAGCGCGGAGCGTCAGTTTGACACAGACCCGCCGCTCAAACGCACATCTCCAAAGAATAAAGGATACTCAAAGTCAACATCTTGGACGGGTAGTCGAAAGCCACCACCTCTCCCTGCAAACGTTGGCCTAAACAGGTGAGGCAAGAGACATGGCTCCCGACACTAAAATACTCCCCCGGTCCAGGAGCCGCCATCTTCTCCGCCAGGGAAACCGGAGCGCGAGCTTTACGTAAACGCACGCGACGGCGTGACTGCTACGACGCAGAGGCACGTCAGGTGACAGGAAAGAGGCTCATTTATTTCATTCGTTCAGTAAGAAAAGTCAAATACAAAACAAAACATACCGAGTATTATTGAACAGTTTAGAAAAAAAAAGTTTTCAATTTTCTTATTCCGTAAGTTTCTTATTCCGTAAGTTTCTTATTCCGTATTTTCATGTTTGAAAGGGTTTCGAAGTACATCTTAATAATAATAATAATAAAAAAAAAAAAATAAAAAAAAAAAAAAAAAAAATATATATATATATATATATATATATATATATATATATATATATATATATATATATATATATATATATAATTACTCTTGAACGTAAAATTTATGTAAACTTAATTGTTTACATCAGTACTTTTATTACATACTCTATGCTTATATGTACTACTGGCCAGTGTTGGGGAAAGTTACTTTTAAAACTAATGCATTAACGTAATCTGATTACGTAACTTGTAACGCGTTACCCCCAACCCTGCCACTGGCCTCATTTATCACTGCAGCATCATCTCCGGCATTATTCTGCATCATCTTTTAGATAATATTCTTGTACTTAGTACTTAATAAATGAGGTGAAAAATGTTTGCGGTCAAATCTTGTACGATCTAACGCTTAAAAGTATTTTAAAAAGATAAACATTACGACTACATTCAAGGGATATTATTTAAAATGTGCGTTTTAGTGAAGTTTGTCCCACTGCGGTGCCCGTCGCAGCGGTAACGTGGAGGTTTGCGAAACACAAGTGACTTCAATGACAGATGACTAGCCGCACGAGCATCTTCGACAGGCGCTTTAGTTTCATGTAACTCTGATTAACAGAGTCTGTTAGCAGTGAGATCGTAGTATGATGAACAAGGGACCTTAGTTTTCATCTGTGAACGTTTATTGACCTTTTCTATAATGGAGAGCGTATACCGACAGGGCGTGTGGATGGCGGAGGCGCTGCAGCTGAATTCGGGAAGTTACGAGGATTTCTGGCTCGTTTCTTCTCATTTGGGAGACCCGAAAGCTGCGGTTCTCTTGGTGTTTCCGGTGGTGTTTTACATTCATCGACAGACTGGCATCGCCGTGCTCTGGGTAGCAGCGCTATCAGAGTGGCTTAATTTGGTTTTCAAATGGTACGAATTGCTTTGCATCTTGGGATGTCGGAAAGCGAAACTGAAATGTCAGCAAGCGATAGATGTCTGCATGAGCATAAACAAGTTATACTACATTAAATATGCATGTATTAAAGGATTTCTACTATTTTTCTATTACTACTATTATTATTATAAGTGTATATATATAATTTAATCAAACATACAGGAAAAAAACGATGTAAACGATGTTTTTCTATATTAATATACATTAAATTTTAATTTATATCTGTAATTAAAGTTTAATTTTCAGCATCATTACTCCAGTCTTCAGTGTCACATGATCCTTCAGAAATCATTCTAATATGCTGATTTATTGTCAGTGTTGAAAACAGTTGTGCTGCTTAATATTTTTTTTTTTTTTTTGGAACCTGTGATACTTTTTTCAGGATTCTTTGATCAATAAAAGGATAAAAAGAACATCATTTATTTAAAGTAGAAAGGTTTTCTAACAATATACGCTACTGTTCAAAAGTTTGGGGTCAGTAAACTTTTATTCTTTCTTTTTTGAAAGAAATTAATACTTTTATTCACCAAGGTTGTGTTAAATTAATAAAAGGTGATAGCATAAATGTACATTGTTAGAAAATATTTATATTTTGAATAAATGCTGTTCTTTTTAACTTGTTATTCATCAAAGAATCACAGGTTCCAAAAATAAATAAATAAATCAATAAATAAATAAAATAAAACGTCAGCACATTGATAATTCTAATAATAAATCAGCATATTAGAATGATTTCTGAAGGATCATGTGACACTTAAGACTGGAGTAACAGCTGATGAAAATTCAGCGTTGCATCACAGGAATAAATTATATTTTAAAGTATATTAAAATAAAAACCATTATTTTATATTGTAATAACATTTTGCAATATTACTGTTTTTTTTTTCTGTATTTTTGATCAAATAAATGCAGCCTTGATGAGCATAAGAGACTTCTTTAAAAAACATTACAAGTCTTACTGATCCCAAACTTTTGAGCGGTAGTGTATATATATATATATATATAAATTAATAATCAAAATATTAAGATATTTATATACGAAGTGTATATAAATGAATGAAATTGATACTGATATATGAGATTTTTCCAGAGATTATATGTAATATGTAATGTTACAAGAAAATCCATTAAATCCACAAGAAAATACATTATAATAATTTGAATTCTGAAATTATTTTAGTTTACAGTTGCATGATTTCTTGTAGTCATGAGGTTACCGTAAACTCAATTTTAATGGGTTGCAAATAGCATTTCATTTTAACGGTAACCGATGTGATGTGACATTTAGGGTCCTATTTGGCGAGAGGCCTTATTGGTGGATTGGAGAATCTGGATTGTTTCCTAAAAACCCACCGAAAGTCCAGCAGTTCCTGTCTACCTGTGAGACTGGCCCAGGTAAAGCAGCAAAATAAACCATTTGAAGCATTTTCAGATGTCAGGACATTTGCTGACTGTAAAATGATTCCTCGTCGATCTCTCTCAGGCAGTCCGTCGGGTCACGCCATGATCACCGGTGCTGTGTGGTGGGTGATCGTCTCTTCACTGGCCTCCTTCCTTCACAATCGCACAGGCAGGTCTGTCTTTAAGGTTCTCTAACATAGAAATGGTAGTTATTTATATGTGAAACTAACTAAATGACCTCTGTCTTACAGTAAGATATTAGCTGCAGTGCCGTATCTGTTGTATGCAGTATTTTTGGGATGTGTAGGCCTTTCTCGAATCTTCATCTTGGCTCACTTCCCACATCAAGTCATTGCAGGTTTTCTGACAGGTCAGAATTTATTATATCATATTATATTTTTTCATTATATATATTTAGTTTTTATTTATTTTTATATATTTATGCACTTTCTCCACAGGGGTGTTGCTGGGGATTTTTCTGAAGCGGACTGTGCCTGAATGTCGCCCTCTGCTGTTCTTCTTTTGCTTCAGCTTGACTTTGCTGTTCGGAGCTCTTCTAGTGCACGGAGCCCTGCAGAAGATTGGGGTTGATCTTTCCTGGTGGGTACAATGTTATATTGAGTATATATTGTATAAAATGTATTTATTTAGTTTAAAACATTTAATTTCTCAGTTGTTATAATTAAATGGCATAAGCCAATATCATTGAAAAATCAGCTGACCCCTATTTAAAACATATACATTGCATATTTGCATTAACAGTGCCAGATAGTAAGTGATTAAATGTAGTCTGGATAACGTAATCAGATTCCAAAAATGAGCCACTTTCAGTGTAACTGATTATATTAATAACGATAATTACTATTATTCATTTTTTTTGTTAAAGGGTTTAAGGGTTTGATTTTGAAGTATAATTGCAAAATGATTTGTTGTACATTTTTGAATGATTTTTTTTTATGGAAGTTATATTTTATACAGGTTTTTATATATACAATATAAATAAATTAGGTCAAAAGTAATTTGAATTACCTAAAATATGCAATCTAATAGATTACATTGCTAAAACTAAAGTTTTTGTCATTGCATATACTTACAGTCTTATACTCTGAACCGCAGGTCCATCTCGCTGGCTAAGAGATGGTGTTCTCGCTCCGAGTGGATCCGTATGGACACGACGCCTTTCTCCTCTCTGAACCGGGATGCCGGGGTTCTGCTCGGATTAGGACTTGCAGAGTACTGGAAACCGGGTGGATGGGCTCTTCCGTGGGTTCCCAGGACTCTCTGTCTGGCCCTCTCGTCCATAGCCCTCCACTACATCAGCAGTTTCCCCGTGCCCACCGCTCCTGCTCTTCTCTTCTACTCGCTGTTCTTTCTCAAATACAGCATCGTGCCGCAGGTGGTCATGGTGTTGGTGCCGGGATTTGTGCATCTCCTCACAGCCAAACCCAAGAGGGAGTAAAAATCAGTGTTGCAGCTTTTGGTGTTTGAACCAGCCATCAAAGCTTCAAGCCATCAGCTTGAAGATCAATCATAAATGAAGTTCTGGTTGAGCTTTAATGAATGCTTTTGGAGCAAAAGTAAAGACTTAGTTTGTGCCAAAGAAAGTTTTAAGTAAAAATGTTTCTTGTTGTTATTGTTCTTTGAGGATTCTTTTAAAAAGTAGTCTGTAGATGGCTGTTCTACTTCTGTTGTTGATTCTATTTATTCTTTTCCTTTTGAAAACTTGAATTGTCCCAAAATATTTTTTGGTTATAATAAACTTGCTTATAAGCAAAAACAATAATAATTTTTACATTTTCTGTTAAGAAATGTAATTTTCTCTTCTCAACAGCCAGGATGATATGAGGTTTCATACGTGACTGTTTAAAGGAATAGTTCAGCCAAAAATGAACATTTTCTCAAAATACATTTACTCACAGACCATCCAAGATGTAGATGAGTTTGTTTCTTCATCACATTAGGAGAAACGTAGCATTCCATCACTTGCTCACCAATAGATCCTCTGCAGTGAATGGGTGCCGTCAGAATCACGTCGCAACAATCCACAAGTTTCTTACAAACACGCAGCTTTTGTCTTGTCAAGATGTGAACTGATGGACTGGAGTGGTGTGGATTACTTGTGGATTATTGTGATGTTTTTATCAGCTGTTTGGACTCTCATTCTGACGGCACCCATTCACTGCCGAGGATCTATTGGTGAGCAACTGCAAGGAGCCCTGATGAAACAAACTCCGGATACATCTGGATGACCTGAGGGTGAGAATTTTAAGCAAATATTTATTTTGGGGTGAACTATTGCTTGAATACTTACGATACTGTTTCGATTAAATGATTTATTAGCAGTTCTGTAACATCTGTATGTAAAACAAAGCAAACCGCAATAAAATGAACTCAACCAGTGTTACACATTTCTTATATGGAAACGTAAACCGTATTAAAAATGACAAGTGACATGATAAAAACACATTCTGGTTTATTGAAGTCATTAAACGTTGTCACAGCGCTCTGAAAGCTCACATTTACAGACGAGAAACTCTGCTTAGCAAGCAAGTACATTAAAATCAACTCAAATCCAACTGAAAGGTAAAAAGAATGGCCAAACCCTTCAGAGGTAAATGTCACGTCTCTACTGTCGAGTTTGGTGGAGATGAGTGTGAGATTTCTCTTTTTCGTCAGGAGTGAACTCTATTTCTGTTTAGTTCCTCTATTGGAGGCATACGGCAGATTCACGAATGTCTGTGTATGTTGATTTCAGAGGGCAATGGAGGATAAATCATGCGTCAGGTTATGTACAGCAAAAATAACTTGCACTGAAAAACCGCACCGCCCTAAAGTTCTCAAGTGCTATTTATTTAGCTTCCCCCCGAAGCTGACCGCGAGGCCTCTCTCGATTCAAGCAAGTTTACACCGACAGCAATAGAAAGGTGAATATGGTTGCCTTTAAGACAAGCTGTCTAGATATCTGTCCATATACTGTATTTGTGAGAAGATCTGACCAAAGCCACATTTAAGCTCTGCATGTTAATAATATTGCATTCTGAAGCAGAGAACTTCAAAAGGAACTAGCTGAATATTGTATTTTTACACGACAAATACACTATTTCAAAACGGCTGGTTTGCTTTCCGGTAGTGTGTGACGCCACTGAACTGCGTTTGACACGTGAGGCTCGTCGAGTCCGGAGGAGAGCGGGATTTCGTATGCATGAACACATTTGGCCACTATATACAGCAAGTACACTGCGCTCTATAAAGGCTGTTATATACACTTTTTTATATCTTTTTAAAAACATAATTTTGCTCTTTTATATTATTGTTCATTCATTTGCTTGAAAAATTAGAATTGCACCAAGGACAATGACTGCTATTTGTTTTCTAGTAGTACAACTAATCACAGGTTATTTTCCAGTGTCCACTGAACGTTCGTTAGTAAGGATGTCCCGTCCCAGACCCAAAAAAAACAAACAAAAAAAAAAAAAACAAAAACAAAAAAAACAAAACAAAGATAAACATCTCCAGCCCCCCAATATTCACATTTCATACAATCCTTACAAATGAATAAAGTGCTCTCTTTCTTCATAATGTCACAGACAGTCAGTGCAGACCAAAGTTACGAATAAAAGTTTAAAAGATAAAACATAGTTCACTTGATATACTAATGCTTCTCTGTGACAATGCAATATTCCATTTCTTAGAACAATAAAGAAACTGAAAAAAAGAGAAGAAATTCTATTACTACCTTGCAAACGCCCCTGAAACATTGTGTTGCGTAGTATACATACTGTAGAGTTCATAAGACGTCTATGGTGTGATACATTCTTCCACTTGAAATGCGGCAGGATTGCCACTCCAGTACTTGGTAATTAACTGAACTCGTTTTGTAAATAAAGACTAAGCGATATCCACAAGACGTAAGGGTTACTTGAAAATCATATTAGGCTTATTCCCAAGAAATTGATTAAACTAATATTATTGCCACTCTACAACTGTGAATTTTGACACAAACAATATTTCTGCTCGGGAGCCAGAATTGTAAGGTAAAGATAATCATCTCCAGTCATAAACTCTGAATCATTACTTTGAAAATATCGGATACCATTTCCAAAAGTCCAAATCAACAGATACAAAATTAAAGACAGTAACAAAAGCAAAATAAACCTGACACAAAAACTGATTTAATATTTCTATACATCATATAACTTAATTATAAATATTCCTCTTTTCCTTCTATAACTACAACTCAGTTTTTCTGAAACAGATTTTCACTTTTTACACTATTGAACAATTCAACAATATGATGTCCTGAAAGCCTAGCGAATTTGTTACGTTTCATTGGGAAGAGAGAGAGAGAAGGATTCAGTGAGAGCGGGAATGAGTTCAACCCATAGATTTCCAGTTTCGTATCCGCTTTAGTGCTGGGAACGACGGCAAGACACACTACTCCTCTGTGTGTAGGCCTCTGTTGTGGAACGTCAATAAATGTGCTTTCTTATCATGTGCAGAGCTTCAAAGAACTTTTTTACTTTAACATACTGTATTCTAATACTCCAAAAGGGTGCTGGACAGGCTACCCTGAAGTTCTAAAAACTAGGTTTTTACCAACAGATTGAGTTGACCTAAAGTAGGCACAGGTATTTGTACACAACTTTTGTAACACTGTTTTTTAGTTTATTAAAAGTATTCCTACTATGCCGTTTCCTCTACTCGAAATACTGGCTTTAGTAACCTACGCAGTCCCTAAGACCTGACACAAACATTCACCGTCACTCACACCTTTATGCCCACCCTTTTGGGTGCCTATTAAACATTTGACTCCACAAAGGGTCTCTTTGGTTTGATGGGCGAGGTGGGACCTTGTCTGGCGTCGCGGGAAAGCTGGCGGTACATGTTCTCCTGGTACGCCTGTGCCACGGGCATTGTCCGTGCCACCTTAACATCCTGGTACGTTGGCGCCTGGCTCACTCGCTCCAGGAGGTCTCGATCGCGGGCCCCTCCGTTGGCGAGCTTGCCGAGGGACGAGGGCTGGGGCTGGGCGTAGTACTCCTCCTCTAGCATGTGTCCGTTCTGGGCATTATTGGTCTTATTGTAGTAGGCGATATTGCCTAGAGATGTAGGCGGGCTGTAGGAGGAGGCGGTGGAGGCTTGGTGGATCAAATTACCAGGCGACGTGGGGCTAGTGATAACCGATTCCAGAGATGACACGGGCCAGGCCCGGGAAGGCTGGTGAAGGTACTGCTGCTGAGTCCTTGCGGTCTTGTCGATGACGCCCATGAACGGAGTGGTCCGGGATCGGGCGGGTTCGCCCGAGTACAGTCCGCTCTGAGAGGGCGAGAGGGCAGACGGCTCATCGAAGCTTCGTTCATACGCGGCCTGCAGCGGGATTTCCATTTGAGCCATGGAGGAGGAGGGCCTGAAGCCAGGGCCTAGATTGCAGCTGGAGCCTGAGGAGATATTACTGCTAGACGGGGAGAAGCGAAGATTCACGCTCTGGGAGTGGATGAGTGGTCTGGGGGTCGGTACGTGCTGTTTTAGGTCACTTGTGTTGGCACTGATAGGTCTGCGCACTAGGTGGGGGATCTCCGGAGAGCCCAGCTGGCACGGTGGCAGAGCAGAGGCCGCCACTGCTCTCTCAAGTTCATGCTTGGAGACCGGATAGTATGCCGCGGACTGACTGCGGCTTATCTGGGGGGTTTGGCTGAAGCGCATGCCTCCGGGTCCCCCTGTAGCCGAACGGTAGGCTGAAGCGGGACGCTGAGGCATCTCATCTTTCCCCAGGTTTGATTCCAGAACCCCGGCGGGCCCACCTCGCCCCCCGTGCTGACAGAGAGCTCCCACACTAAGGCTGGATTGCACTTGAGACATTGACCGGCCATCCAACGAGGGCTGGTACACCAGCCTTGGCTCCCGATCTCTGTCCCTGTCCACATCCATAGAACTACCCTGATACCTGCTGCTGAGCGGATGCGCCAACTGGCTGTACATGCTGTTACTGGGCTGGTTAGTGCGGACGATCTGTGCCATTGAGGGCTGCAGGCGAAGACCCTGAACCTGGTGGTGCTGGCTGCTCTGAGAGCTCTGGGAAGGTTGCGACTGGAGTTGGAAGGACCGCTGGCTGCTCATCTTCAATAGTGGCGATTTAGGGCGACTAGGTAAAGGATCCTGCTGGTAGCGGACTGGAGAGCCAGACTGGGAACGATACAGACACACGCTCTCAATCGGAGGGCTACCTCTGAACGGAACCCCACGCCTAAGAGGAGATGGCGGAGGACTCTGGTAGTCCATCCCCTGGTTCCCTCCGCCGCCCATGGGTGGAGGGCTGAACCGGTAGGAGGACTGATGGGCTGGCGAGGTGTGGGGCGGACTCTGGCGGTAGTGGGAGTTCTGATGTGTTGGAGAGATACACGGGGAGGTGGACTGGTAACTATGATGGGTAGGAGATGACATGGAGGAGGAGCTTGGATGGAACTCAAAGGCCTGCCCTCCAGATAGGTAGCCAGTGTCATGATGGGGCGGAGAAAGGGGTGGACTACGTATAATGGCGAGGCTCGAAGCATTCGAGCGAATATCGGAAGCAAGACCAATAGACACAGCCTCCAGCTCTTGTTCCAGGAAGTCGTCATCCTCAAACAAGTCTTGGACAGGTTCCATGTCATCCAGTCTTGGCTCAGGTGGAGGGGTATGATGAGGGGGCTCCTCATCTTCCTCCACCGGTAAGGGAGACGGTGGTGGGGATGGAGGAGGCTCAAGCTCTGGCTCTTCCGACTGGGTAACTTGCCTGTACTCCTCCTCCACGCGCTGAAGGAGGCGTTGGATTTCACGATTGTTGGGGCACAGCTTAATGGCTTCCCTCAAGTCTTCTAATGCTTCAATGAATTGCCTATAAAGTGGCAATGGAACTATTTAAGCCACCAATAAGTAACTTGATGTGTATTGATAGAAAACAACGTGAGAACCCTACCTGCTGCTACGCTTGGCACGGGCTCTAGCATAGAATGCCTCGTAAGACTTAGGCTTCAGTTCCAGAGCCTTGGTAGCAAACTCTTCCGCCATTCCAAAGTCCTGTAACAAAGAAAGTGTGTTCAGTCAAATCTATTTCGTTTTTACAACCTAAGGGTTGACATTTCATTATTTTGCACAGTTGTACTAGAAGTATCTATCAGCAAGATTCTTACACATGAGTATTATATGCAGAATCTACTGTGTGCTAAAATGAGACCTTGCAAAGAGTATTTTTTTTTAAACATTCGTGCTGTTCTCACATTCATTTTCCTCCGACAGCGAGACAAGTTGAGGAACAAAGACACTTTGAGCTCCTTAAAGGTCTTCAGGTCCTCACTTAATCCTTCCCTTGGAAATTTCTTCAACGCATACTGGTAGCGCTGAGCTGCCTCCTTCACTTTACCCTTCTGCGGGTGAAAAGATGATTGACTGTGTAAATACACAGAGCCAAGGACTTTGTACTAGACAAATCTGTGCAAACATCAGAGGTAAATTTTGAGTGAATCTGACCTTGTAGAAGCCATCTCCTTCCTCTAAAAGCTTACTCAGTAGGATAATCATGATGTCAGGTTTGGATGTCGCCATTGCCCAGGTAGCAGGACCTAAGGGTAACAGGATGTTTGATGGGTCAAAATGAACAGTTGGTTTGAGGGGAAAACATGGGGAGAGACGGAGGAGTGCAGAGCGCTCAGGAGTCATAACAAACAGATGAAGGCATGGACAACAGGATGAGGATGCCTTCAGGGTGAACTCAAGTTCTCATGCCCTGTAACCTTTCATTTTTAACACTTCAGGGCAGTTTACAAGAAGCAGTTAAACCTGCAGCACCCAAACACGCCACCGCACACACAACAGAGAGCTGTCAGGATGCCTAAAGGGAAGCAAGACGCGAGCAGGCCGAGCGCAAGCATTACCTCCTTTATGTCGACTCGGCAGTGTCTGACATCCTGTGGCCGGAGGTCAGGGATTGAGGATTGGGGTTGCGGGAGAGTGGGATGGGGTGAGTGGCACAACCATAGGTGGTGATGAGAGCGGTGTGTGTGTAGGTGAGTGGACGTGAGAGTGGGAGAAAGAGGAAGTGAAGAGCGATGCAGTGGTCGTGGAAGAAAGGTGAGGGGGAACACAAAAAAGCAGCCGTGAGTGGTGGGAAATAAGAGCTTCGGCTAAAAAATAAGAAATTAAATGTAAAACAGCAAAACAACACCAGCGCTAACAATGTTAAACTATCTCTTACCAACCACTGAACTGACAAACAGAGAGAGAAAGATAGGCAGAAACAGAGCAACAGAGCAAGAGAAACATGTAGCGAGCGGAAACAAACGCAAACACCACAAACAAAAAGAGTCACTGATCCAGAGACGCATTAACCAGTCAGTGAAGTAAAGCACAGAGCAGCAGAACGCTAAAGCGGCCGAGCACAAGCTGAGCTACATAACAACACACGCATACATGGGCACTTTACACTGAGTTCTGTTCTTGTAGACCAAGATAATGTTAATTTCTCACCCCTAAGCCGTTTTATTTTTGGGGATCATTGGCTGGTAGGTGATTTCTGGTTTTACTGTGCATGTGGAGACATTTGGTACTACAGTGGCCTGAGCCACACTAACACTGGGTAAGTTGCACTCATTTGTCAGCTGGAATGAATCTAGTCTGATTTCACATATTTGTGAATATTTCACACATTTTGACAGTCCACTTTTGACAAGTATGTCAACTAGAGCAGTGGTTCCAAACCACGTTTCTGGAGGCCCCCCAACACTGCATGATTTCCAGGTCTCACATACACCTGATTCAGATCATCAGCTCATTAGTACAGACTCCAAGACCTGAAATGGGTGTGTCAGGCAAAGAAGAGATGCAAAATGTGCAGTGTTGGGGGACGTGGTTGGGAACCACTGAACTAGAATATTAGTAGATTGTCTGCTTAATACCTTAATATTTGAAAAGCTGACGTATATGTCAGTAGAGTTTTTTTTTTTCATTTATTCTCCATTGACCAGTTCATAAGATGAAAGACAAACATAAACAGGCACTTTGCAAGATGTATGTAAATATATGCATCAGCACTGCATGTGCTGTATTTTTAAATCCAAATTTGGAAAAACAGACATATATAATTTTTTCCTGATCACTTTCCTGATTCTTTCACTGATCCGAATATTTCGGGACTACAAATACCCCTTTCTTACAGATGAAAATTAAAAGCTCAATAGGAACAAATTTGGTGTATACATGGATTTTCAATCCAATTAGCCCATCAGTGTGATTATTTGGTAGCATGTAAACTGTCATACCGATTTTCGCTCCTTTCTTCAGCAGGGCGACCACCACTGATGTGTTTCTGCAGCCGACCGCCCGGTCCAGAGGACGCATCCCACTGTAGTCCACGTGCTCAATCAAAGCCCCGTGATCCACTAGGAACTGCACCTGAGACAGAGAAAGAGCAGAGAAAAGAAACAAACTCAGTAATGGAGGAAATAACAATATTATTATTAGAATATTAGCTTTCTGTCATGCAAACATTAAACAAACTGAAATGTAAGTACAAATTGCTGTGGATTAGCACAGAAAATAATCCAGACTCAACTACTGGTTTATAAAAACAAACACTGTGGACAACTGTACACTTACTATGGAATGAACGCATGAATAGAAAAAAAAATCTGAAGTGATGTTATTTTTTTATAATTGCCTATTATTATATTCATAAAGTCAAATGCATATGAATGCATATATTTGATCATTGAAACTGTATTTGGAAAAGTAAAATCTAAAAGTCTAAAAATCTATAATATTTAATGATAAAATAGTCAAAAATTAACTTTTTTTTTTTTTTTTTTTTTTTCAATATTTCTGTGTACTGTTAAAACAGTTTAATAAGCCTTTAAATTTGAAGGTTAAATTGGAAATATGGATAGATTTTGTATATTTGACTGTTCCTCTGTGAGGAATTACTGTCAGAACTTTTCAAAGTATATCTAAGATGTTTTTTTAAAAAAAAAGTCCAGTTATTTATATTATAGTACACAGATTTGGTAAAAATAGGATGAAGGTGTGTTTTGAGTTTGGTGGATGCAGTTTGAAAGCTCTAGGATCAGTATTTAGAAATTTGGCCGCAAAATAAGTCTTTTGAAAAACCTTGATTCAAACTTGTCGAGATAAATGAAAAATTGCTCACCACATCTGAGTCTCCATAGAAGGCGGCCAGATCGAGAGGCGTTCGTCCGTTTTTATCAGCATGGTCGGTCGCGGCACCCCTTTCCACCAAGCAGCGAACCACAGACAGATGTCCTTTCAAACACGCCCAGCTGAGCGCCGTCAGACCCTCCTTATCCATTAGATCCATAGACGCACCTAAAAATAAACACAAGACATGAGGTATACCTCACGCAAGCCTCATTAAACTGTGCTTTTAGTGCCATAAAGGCGTATTATCACGTACCCTGAGCCATTAGGAACTCCACCGTGTCCAGGTGCCCCTCTGAAGCGGCCATCATGAGCGGAGTACGGCCTTGTTTATCAGCCAGGTTTACGTCTGCTCCGTGCGACACCAACAGATCCACAATCTGAAAGAGAGTGTACAGCTCAAACATGTAGAAACTCTCTCAGTCTTTCAAGGACAAAGCTAGAAAACGAGTCTTTATCAGTCACCTGCCAGTGGCCTTGACGCACAGAGCTGAAGAGCGGCACCACCCCTCTCCGGTTGGGCTGCGCCACGGCAGAGCCCTGCTCCAACAGCAGCCGACAGACATCCAGCTTCCCCCGGCCTGCCGCTGCCGACAGCGCTGAGGAGGAGAGCGGGACAGAGCTGTCACTCATCACACACAGCTATCAGATATTCTTCCAGCAACATTAATAGAAAATTATCTGGTCTTTAATAATGTTTTCAAAACTTTATTTATACATGGTTTATGTAAGGTTTTTTTTTTCCTTGAAATGTTTTAGTTGGACGTTCACCGATTGTTTTTTAAATGTTCTGGGAACATTTTAGTAACATTCCCATGATTTTTGCAAAATTATAAAATACAATGTTTCCTGAACATTCTGATAAGCAAGTTTTTTAGTTTTTTAGACTTTCAAAAAACTGGATGTTTGGAACGTTCCGAGAATATTCAGAAATAATGTTTTTATAACTTAACTGGAACATTAGCACAATGTTCTTAGAACATAGTTTGTTAGCTGGGTAGTGAGCTACCTGTGTAGACAGCACTTTAAAACTTTAATAATAATATACACATATTATAATATGAACATTATATGCATTCTTTTCACACAAAGCAAACCAAAAAAACTAAAATATGACAAGCTTTGGAAAAATTTAATCCTCAATGGAGGATGAAGCAAGAGAATTTATTCACATAAGATTTTCCATCAAGTTTACAGAGTCACTTGTGAAAGTTAATGTGGAACATTTTTTTGTTTGTATGTTTAAATGCTAATGAAACCACTAAGAGACAATTAGGCATTTATTTTGGGAATGTCCTGAGGTACAAATATTTGGAGAGAACTAAAAAAATAATTTTAAAAAATAGCTAGGACTGATGTGATGTTAAGGTGTTTTTCACTGGATGTTGACACGAATCTAGTTTTTACATTTAATTAATTTAATTGCTGTTATATTCATAAAGTCAAATTGAATGGAAGAATGCTATGTTTGAACACTTTTACTTTTATTTGGAAACAATATTAAAAGTAAAGACTTAAAACAATATGAACTATGCAACATACCATGTTTTTTGCTTATTATATATTTACTTTAAATATATACCCTTGACATGTTGGTTATACGTACTCGTGTGTATAATTTGCTTGCTTCTCAAAAAAAAACAAAAATTACATTCCAAAAATGAATGATAAAATGTACAATTTTATCCAATATTTCTGTGTGCTGTTTATTTGAAACTATTAGAGACTTTTATCTTAGAAACATGCTAACATCAAACACTACAAAGAGCATTAGTCGGGTTTTGAATGTAAAAAAAAAAAATATATTTTCTACATAGAGTAACTGATTTTTAACCAAAACTTATAAATCTTTAAAGACAGACCTACTGTGATCTACACGGCTGTTAACTGATGGGATGTGCTTTTGCTGAAGCCATAGTTTTTGGATTTATCAATCATTTTTAATTTGCCTCACATTTTAGTATTGACTGATTTTCAAATCCTTTTCTGCATCAAATCAAAGTTTGTAATGTTGTGATTCGATTGGTTCATGACTGTTAACTCTTAAGCGAATACTTTTTTAAAAAAAAAACATTTTTTTTTTTTTTTAATTTTCCCCTATGGAAAAGCTGCTGAAAAAGTGAGTCTCTCATTCAAGTTAGGATGCTCCCTTAGTAGGTAGCTGTCTATGTAGGCAGCTCACTAGATTTTAGAACAGAAACATCCTGAAGAAGAGGCTCTCTACCTGTCTCACCCCACAGGGTGTCATAGCTGTTAATCTGAGCGCGTTGAGTGTCCTCTTCATCCCTCTCAGGCAAGTCCAAGAGATACGACACAATCTTAAAGACACAGACAGTTAGCAGCTATACGAGCAAGGAGAACGCAAGGAAGCGTGTGACGCCAGCAGGCCGTTACCTCTGTGTAACCCATGCTGGCCGCCGCTATAAGCGCCTGCTGCACTGCCACGCTCTTGTTGAAGGTCACAGGCTGCGGTGACGTCCGCTGCTGAGTCTGTGTTTCCGCTTGCGTCTGCTGTTCCGACTCCTCTGGGGTCTCCTCCTGCTCCTCCTCCTTCTGCTCGGACTCCTGCGGCTCCTCCGCCGCATCCTCCTGTCGCTCGGGGCTGGAGGGCTGCGACTCCTGGGGCGTGGCCTGTGTGGGGGAGGGCGTGGCATCTGGCGGTGTGGGGGAGGGCGTGGTCTGCGGCTGTGTCGGAGAGGGCGTGTCCTGTGACTGTGTAGGGGAGGGGCTCTGGAGGTGCGTCTGACCCCAGTCGTTCTGAATGAGGAACTTCACCACCTCCAGATGACCTCTGAGAGCAGCATGCACCAGAGCACACTGACCGTGCTTGTCCAAGTGGTCGAGCTATGGAGAGGACAGACGTGCACGTGAATATCATTCTGAGTGGTCTGATGTGAACTGCATGCCTATAAGCTCCAATCTGACTGCATTTGTCAGTCCTGCCGACATCCAAAGTGGATTCAGAAGATACTGGGCCCTGAAATGTTTGTGTTTTAGAGGAAATCTGATTTGAAATCTACCTTCTCCTTAAAGTCACATTTCAAAAATTGGTTGTTTCTTGATCAGAAAAAGCTGCAAAGTAGATCAGACTTCACACCGAGGTCTAGCAGCTAAACACAAGTAGCAATGTTACTAACTTTATTACATAAACAAGTAGCGTACAAAAACAAGGTTCATTCTTATGAAGTATTAGGGAGTCCAGTTTGTTCTAGCAAATCAGTTTGTTTGTTTGAACTCAGAATTGTAGTTTTTATAGTGTTTATATTATTTTTGTAGTGAAACATATTTTTAAATATTGCTGTTGGAAAAAAAAATCAAATAAGTTGTATACATTTTATTTATTTATTTGTTTATTATTATTAATATTATTTTTTTAAATGTACAGCACCGTTTAAATTTTTAGAATTTTTTTTTATGTAAAAAAAAGGACACATTAAATTGATAAAAAATGACATTACAGCGTTATGATGTTACAAGAGATAACAATTTCCAATAAATTCTGTTCTTCTGTTCTTTTGAACTGTGAATCTTGTATGATGTATGACCAAAATGTATGATGGTTTGCACAAAAATATTGGTCAGCACAGCTGTTTTCAACATTGCTAAATATCAGAAACGTTTGTTGAGCAGCAAATCAGCATATTAGAATGATTTCTAAAGGATCATGTGACACTGAAGACTGGAGTAATGATGCTGAAAATTCAGCTGCGCATCACAGAAATAAATTACAGTTTAACAGATATTCACATAGAAAACAACTATTTTAAATTCTAATAATATTTCTCAACATTGCTGTATTTTCTGTATTTTTAATCAAATAAATGCAGCCTTGATGAGCAGCTCAGACTTTTTTTCCACAATCTTTTAAAAATCTTGCAAACTTCAAGTTAATTTCTGTATTTAATTGTTCCATTGCACATTTAAAAATAAATAAGCAGTGCCGAAATCTAATTTATACCTGAAAATAAAGGTATTAAATGTAATTGAAACATGACTAATTAATAATCACAGTTCTGCACATTTTAGAAGTCACTTTAAAATGCCTTTGTGACACTGACCATGTAAACTCTTCTTGCTTCCATTAAACACAATCATGTAGGTGTAACTCAGATTGTTTAGCTGACAATATCATTTGCTATTAAATGTTTAAATCTATCTCTAATAGAAAAAATGCAAAACAGAAGCATTTTACATGTGGTCTCAGCCTTTCAAACAATGCTGTAAATGGCTTCACTGCAGTTATTCTGGATTGTAGGTTTCAACTAGCAATAATGTTAAATAGTTATTTTGACCGTAGCTATAGTGTCATGAAGTTACAGGTATTTCAACACATTTATTGAGCATCTATATGGTGATTTATGAGTGTCAGACGCTCTCATACCTTTGCTTTCCTCTTGCAGAGGGCAGTGACTATCCCCAGGTGTCCGGCGGCGGTGGCGTAGCCCAGCGGAGTGAGGCCGCTCTCAGATGTCGAATCTACACTGGCGCCGTACTCCAGCAGCAGGTTCACCATGTCGGCGTAGCCCAGGTGAGCGTGCACACACAGCACCGGAGCGTTGTTCAACACCTCCGTACGGTAATTCACATTAGCACCGCCCAATATCAGCAGCCGGGACACCTGCAGGGAATTAAAGCGAGAAATGAACCAAACGCTGTGGAGCGAGAAACAAACGTGAGATCCGTAAAGTGGAGCAGTACCTTTATGTTGGGTGTGTAAAGGTTTCTGAGTGATGACAGAGCTGTAGACAAACTCTCTGTACTGTATGACACCCACAGCCCTTGCAAGATGGATGAAGAAACTCCGACCTTCTTACTCAGGCCCTACAGGATGACACGAAATGGGACAAAAAGCCTTAATGCATGAAAGGCTCTGTGTTATTAAATTACAGTGATCTGCGAACGCGCTCTTGCATAACGCTCTTACCTTGAATATGTGTGCTTTCAGTATATGGTGACCCAACTCAATTGTCTGCTGTCTATTTAGTTTGTTTTCTTGTCTGGAGAACCAGAAAGCCAGAAGCGTATGGCCATTCCTTCAAAAAAACAAAACCAACATGTAAGAAACATAAAAAACTTCAAGCTACAGCTTTCTGCGAAACTGGATCTGTCATAAAAACGTTGTAATTTGCCACTCAGATTTCATAGAAAACCTTTAATATCTTAAATGGTAAAGCATTTACATTTTTGACATTTTGACAAATTGCTTTTGTTCCTCTATTGTAAGTCGCTTTGAATAAATGCATTTCCTAAATGCATAAATTAAACAAATTCCAAATGATCATTTTAAGAGGTTGTTTTTTATATATTTATATACTATTTTTTGAATGAATAGAATTTTTTATATTTTCTGTTTTCAATCAGTTTAGTTAAAGTTTTAGTAACTTTGTTGTTTTTGTAATTTTAATTATTTTTTAAACATGTCAATTTTTTTTTATTAGATTTTAGTTTATTTAGTCAGTTATTTTAGTACTTCAACATAAAACTAAATGAAAATGAGAAATGTTAATGACATAGCTGAAATAAAATAAGTTTTAAGTTTTATATATATATATATATATATTAGTGCTGAACAGCAATTCATCCTGATTAATCGCATCTGAAATAAAAGTTTTTGTTGTGCATAATATGTAATATACATAATATTTACATGTAATACAAAATATTTACATTATATATATATATATATATATATATATATATATATATATATATAATTTATATTATATAGAAATATATTTAATGTTTAAACAATTTTTTTTTTAAATACATACATGCATTTGTGTATTTATATATACATAATAAATTTACACAGTTCATTTATCACGTACACAAAAACTACGATTAATTGCAATTAATCTTTGCCCAGCACTAATATAATTCTTATTTTCTTGCAAGAAATGAAAATGTGTTTTATGGTTTTAGTTAACAATAATAACACATTTCGGCACATTTCAGCAAAAGATTGTTTTTACTGTTTTTGCATGAGCAAAATCCAATATTAATCAACCTCTAATTCTTATGTTTTGACATATTAGTGCATAAACCAATCTAATAAATATATACATATTAAATTAAATATGTTTTGAGTATTTAAACTCGCACTTATCCTATTTTGCAGCTGAATTTGCAAAAGTTTAATTTAATAAATATTTATTTTGAGATTGTGTGGGTTCATTCTGTATTTCATTTGTGCAGGTCTTAAATTTGATTTTAAAAATGTTTGTTTGCTGGTCTCCCACCTTGACCAAGCCGGTCTTTAGATGGTTTAGTTAATCTATATGCCCAAAACCAGCAGAACTGACAGCAGCAAACCATTTTAGACAGCTGTAAACTTTCTTTGTGAACAGGAGAGTTTCTTCGTTTATTCTTTTTCACTAGACAAAGCCCATTTTTATTCCCGTTTGGTGTTTCAGTGCATTATGTCAGACCTGGGATCGCAGAGGAACTTGGTCTTCTCTCCCTCCTCTCTCCATATGAGCCATTCTCTAAAGGACGGGTGCACGAACATGCGCGTCCCGTCCCGTCTCTTCACCAGGAACACCGACAGGTTCTCCATCCTCTGCTGGAAGTCGTCCCACTCCAGCGTGCCCTTCACCGATCCGCTGTTGATGGCCTGGTAGATCTGCTCATCGGTGAGAGGGTGCAGGGAGGCCAGAGCCACGTTGAGCAGCGGCAGAGCCCTCTCGAACGACGACTGCGTCGGGAAGCGCATGTTACACTGCAGGAGGTAAACCTCGGCTAGGCTGACCGGGACCACCTTGTAGTTGGAGCTCTTGAGCACCAGGTAGCCGCGCTCGATCAGGTCGAAGGTGAGCTTCAGGTAGAGCAACGAGCCCTGGCTGAGGGCCTTGAGGTGGGAGCTGAGCTTGCCGAAGCTGGTGTTGTCCATCTTGCCGTTGAGGGAGATGTTGTTCTGGATCTCTGCGCTGCTGTGGATGCGGTGCAGGATGTAGCCCTGCAGGTCGTGGTCGATGGCGTCGTTCTCCTCCAGGGCGTCCAGAGAGATTTGGTGGAACGGCAGAGGTTTGGTGATTTCCTGCAAAGAACAAGTGAGACCTCAGCAAAACTTGTTTTAGATTTTGTAGGTGTTTTTTGACATGTTTAGTATAGAAAAAAGAATTAAATTAAAATAATGTTTTTTTTAAAGTCATGTTATTTTAATATTCAATAAAAAATATTTATTAAAACTATTTAAAATTCATCCACTTGTGTAGAATATTGAATATTCTGATGATCAAATACAGACAATAAATGCATTCAGAGAAACAACAAAACCACCGACAATCAAATAATAAAAAGAGAAATACCTGTAATTTCCTGTAAAATGTTTAAATGATCAAGTTTCAAAACATAATTATTCCTATGTTAACATACCAGGGTCAGATATTAATAGGGGTCACAAATTCCATTGAACAAATACTTATTTTATTATAACATCTGTTAAAAATGTTTCGGATCATTACAAACTGATACTTTTATTCATCAAGGATGAGTCAGTAAATTGAGTCATTTCTAATAAATGCTGTTTTTTGAACTTTCTATTAATCTGTGGATTCTGAAAAATAAAATTTATCACAGTTTCCATTTAAATATTGTGCAGCACAACTGTTTTCAACATAATCATAAATGTTTGTTGAGCAGCAAATCAGCATATCAGAATGATTTGTGAAGGATCATGTGACACTGAAGACTGGAGTAATGATGCTGAAAATTCAGCTGCGCATCACAGAAATAAATTACATTTTAACAGATATTCACACTGAAAACAACTGTCTTAAAGGAGAAGTCCACTTCCAAAACAAAGATTCACATATAATGTACTCAACACCCCCTTGTCATCCAAGATGTTCATGTCTTTCCTTCTTCCGTCATAAAGAAATTATGTTTTTTGAGGAAAATATTTCAGCATTTTTCTCCATATAATTGTATTAAAAAAATACAATTTAAATACTTTTTAATCTTATGCAAAGAAGATCAAACACTCTTAACAAAAAGGTAAAACAGTGATATAGGATGATTTTGAAGTTGAGGGAGAACATGAGATGGGAGTTTTTCAACATACCCTAACTGACATGAACCGGAACAAAACAGAGTTCAGGCAGAACAAGACAAGACGATCATCTGACATCAAAAAGTATATAAATTGTATTATTTTTATGAAAATAACCGATCGTTTCACTAGATAAGATCCTTCTTCCTCAGCTGGGATCGTTTACAACCACATTTGGGATCGTTTGAAGCCGCATTTAAACTGCATTTTGGAAGTGCAAAATCGGGGCACCATATCAGTCCATTTTCCTCAAAAAGCATCATTTCTTTACGACTGAAGAAAGAAAGACATGAACATCTTGGATGACAAGGGGGTGAGTACATTATACGTCAATTTTTGTTCTGGAAGTGGACTTCTCCTTTAATTGTAAAAGTATTTTACAATATTACTGTTTTTACAGTGTATCTTTGATCAAATTGAGCATAAAGAGACTTTCAAAACATTCCAGAATTTTTAACAGTAACATATTTTTAATTTATTTTACCTGCAAGGAGGTTCTGACGGTCACCACCAGTT
Organism: Cirrhinus mrigala; assembly: GCA_036247105.1. NCBI lineage: Eukaryota > Metazoa > Chordata > Actinopteri > Cypriniformes > Cyprinidae > Cirrhinus > Cirrhinus mrigala. The sequence continues at coordinate 30,691,844 of CM070018.1, forward strand.
TGAGCCAGGCTGGAAACTTGCTGATGGTCTTACAGAGGAACGACACAATCGTGTCACCATAGTCTGGTTTGTGGAACTCGGCCTCATTCAGACCATCAATGAGAATGATGAGGTCTTCATCTGGAGTGATCTTCCTCTCTGAGGAAAAACAACGACGTACAAACTTTTACACAGGCAGGAAATCTTTTGAATTGTTCTGCATTCTTTGCATCTATTTAACATCACAGGAACAGTTCAGCCAGAAATTACAATTTTTGTTGAAAATGTGCTCATCCTCAGGCCATTTAGGATCTAGATGAGTTTGTTTCTTCATCATATTTGTAGAAATGTGTCATTCCATCACTCACCAATGGATCCTCTGCAGTGAATGGGTGCCGTCAGAATGAGAGTCCAAACAGCTGATAAAAACATCACAATAATCCACACCACTCCAGTCCATCAGTTAACATCTTGAGAAGACAAAAGCTGAAACAAGTCCATCATTAAGACGTTTTAACTAAAATCCATAGTCCATAATCCATATTAACACTTCCTCCAGTGAAAAAGTCCATCTCCTGCTGTTTCTAACATCAAAATCCAGCCACATGTTTGTTTAGAGCTGTTTTGGCTTGTAAACAGTGCTTGATCTGTGCAGATTTCTCTCCTGATTCAGACCAGACCACTTTTTCACTGGAGGAAGCGTTATTATGGATTATGGACTCAGTTTAAACATCTTTGTGGATTTGCTTTAGCTTTTACTTGTGGATTATTGTGATGTTTTTATCAGCTGTTTGGACTCTCATTCTGACGGCACCCATTCACTGCAGAGGATCCATTGGTGAGACAGTGATGGAATGACACATTTCTACAAATCTGATGAAGAAACAAACTCATCTTGGATGGTCTGAGGATGAGTACACTTTCAACACTTTTCATTTTTGAGTGAACTATTGAATCTTTAAAGATAAAAACACAATTCTTAATTGTTTGTTCATAACTGTTGATGTCTCATGCCTTTATAAAGTGCATCCAGCGGTTCGAGCACCCCTCGTCTGAAGGCAGTGGGCGGATCTTGGACGCAGGATCGCAGACTGAGCATGCTCTGTATGTGCGGCTCTTTCAGCAGCAGTTCTCTGTATGCGGCGAGCTGCGGCGAGCGACACAGCAGCGCCGCCACGTTGTGCACGAACTCCGGCACCAGGCAGGTGTAGGCGTTATCCGCCTGACAGTAGTGATACGCCACCACCTGCAGGGGGCGACAAAGAGAAGAGCAGGTGAGAGAGACGCCGGAGTGCAGATTTTATGCCGATCAAGAGCCAGTTTGCTGTAATTATAAAACAATTCTAAAATGTTACTAATAATATCGATGTGTACATTATGATGTGGAACAACAGTCCCCAAATGAGGCGCAGAAAAAATATGCTGTGGCTGTAGTGCATCTTTATTTGTCCCCGGAGAGGTTTGAGTGGCACAGCGCTGAACTGCACACTTTTTCTTCCTCAATTTGGAATGAGGCCCTGGCAAGCCTTTTATCATTAGTTTCTGTGGGACGCCCATCTTTGAGACAAGTGCACATAATAGGTTCCATTAAAGCAGTAATTAGCCTAATTAGTTGCTTTAATACATGTGAAGGACAAAAAAACCTTCTGAAATTGTCTCAGTTATGAGGATTTCACAGTGTTTTCTCTCTCTCTCTCAAAAAAAAAAAAAGAAAAAATAAATTGAGTACCAAAAAAAGCTGATGCATTTCAGACTAAAATCTATTTTTTTTGTTTTTTGTTGGCTGAATACCACATGAAACATGATGTTTACTAAGGAGCCCTTAAATAAACATGCTGATGGAGAAACTGTATTTCAGTGACTGACTGATTGATTGACTGACTGGCTGATCGACTGATTAATTAATTAATTTTTAAATTTTGTTTGTGCTCAATTATTAACAATACAAAGGTTTTGCAAGCAAATGCAATATTTCTTGAGGGAATGTAAAGTTTTGCAAACACATGCAAACTTTTGTAAGTAAATGCAAAGTTTCAAAAGTTTGAGGAGCAAACAGTTTCTCATTGGAACGCAATTGTTTTGCAAAAAACAAAAAACAAAAAAACAAATGCAATGTTTTTGTGAGTGAATGCAAAGTTTCTTGAAGGAATGCAAAAGTTTATCAAGCTAATGTCAAGTTTCTCATTGGAACGCAAAGTTTTGGGGAAACCCCAAAATTTTGTGAGCAAACGCAACATTTCTGAAGTGAATGCAAAAGTTTTGCAAAGAGATACAAAGCTATGCAAGCAAAAAGCGAAACGTTTTTTGGGGGGAACGCCAACATTTTTCGAATCCACGCAAAGGTTCTCAGGGAACACAAAAAGTTAGCGAGCAAATGCAAAGTTTCTTGGAGGAACGAAACAGTTTTGTAAGCAAATGCAAAGTTTCTTAGGGGATACAAATGTTTTGCAAGCAAAAAAACAACATTTCTGGGGGAGCCATGTTTCTCAGGGAACAAAAGTTTTGTGAGTGAACAAAGTTTCTTAGACAAACACAAAAGTTTTATGAGAGATAATGAGATAGCAAATTTTATTCCTCCCTTCTCATTTATTTACAACACCTCATCCGTTTTGGGGACTCCAAATGTAGTAGTTTTTTTTTTTTGTCTAATAGACACTGATGTGACTCAATTGTAATACACAGTATGTTAATATAAACAGAAATTAAATACTATAGTAATAGAGGTTATGAATTAACCTCAAAAATGTATTAACAATTAATTATACTTGTGCTGTAAACACTTCTGCACGCCAATCAGAAACACTCAGTCTGTGAGGTATTTCATATATTCATGATTGCAGAGATCTGGTTGGCTGAGAAGTACAAGTAGGCGGAGTTTTGGGAAGAGGGCGTGTCACTAAAGTTAACAAACCAGTGGAGTTTCTCAAAACTGCTGACATCTCTAATAGCATTGTAACGCATGATTGGGTTGTAGTTTCTTTCTAGCATGTATTTCCCAGACATATTTATTGCACCTGAAATTGGAAGCGTCAGTAGAAAATAAGTTACAAATCATGACTGCATTGTACTTTCACTGAGAATACAGCTACAGCGTTCAAAGGACATCAGCACAATGTAGTGACACCTTCCCAGCTCCGATTTCACCTTCATCTGTCCTGGTGTTCATTATTCAACACTTCTGAAATAAGCGTGAAGCAGACAGAGCAGGGGGCCCAGAGCTGCTCGTAATGCAGCAGAACGCACCGAGAGAGGGCCGGATAATTACTGTAATGTGCTCCAGTCACACTGGACGCCTGTGGGGCTCCTGAAAGCTCAAGAGTTTCATGCTTACTGCATTTCACTCAGTATAAATACATATATTCATTTGAGCTGGGCGAACTTTGACGTGCATGAGGATCTGAACGTCACACACTGACCTCTTGGCTAAACTCATCTTCAAAACAACACGGCTTGCAACGCGGGAAAGTGGAGTAGGCTTATACTGTACATTTTAATGTACTGTATTATTTAAGGTAAAGGTTGTTTCCGATTTAATGCGTATTTAAAGCAATTCCTAGAGTGTGAAATCACTTCCCGTGGCCGATATCCACTGCAGAGTGAAGTCATTTCAATTACCTAAAGACTAGCAACTTTAATGATGGCTCCTAAAAGTTTAATCGAGGACAGCTCCAAGGTTTGTGCAATGCTGTGTGTCGCTGCTCCTGTTCAACTAGTCCATTCACACCTCGATGCACATTGCATCAACAACTAACAACAACTTGCCGATCAAGTTTGACTAAACATATCCCACCACGTTTTTACCTACTAAGGTGTGAAATAATGTGTCTCACCCATTTTCAAACGCCACACCGCTGTTACTGCGTCTCTGCGTGATAATTCAGTCTGATGTGCTCTACTGTGGACTCCAGAGACAGGACTTCCAAAAGCAAGAACAACAAACACCAGAAACATCCCCCGGAGCTCCACAAACTCCAAAAGCTCCGTTAATGAGGTGCAATGGTTTGCTGCGGTCATTCGGGTCCAGTGGCGCACAGGCCCGGTGCTCTTTGAATGCTCTTTGAGCCACAGGCTACACAAATCAACCCGCAGGTGGAGGAGATGACAGAGAAATGAGAGATCAGACGCAGTCCTGGCTGTGACAGCCGGAGAGAGGATCAACTATATTAGAATACTAATTCACTCATACAAATGTTTTAAAAAGGACTTAAACCGTCCAGAAGGCTAGAAAGTGAGAGTCGATTATTAATGCATTGACTTAACTAGATCTAATAGCATGGCAAGGAAATTGCTTTCTGCCTGAATAAATATTTTATGAGGCTCACTGGCAAACTTACTTCTCTTTTTTAAACATATCTGCATAATGCAATAGCTGAGACCGCGACAGCAAGCCCACACGGGTTAAGACGGCCTTTTGTGTGCGAGCCCAAGCAATTCTACCGGTCAACAGGATCCATTGTGAGAAGATTGACATGGGAAACCGCCCATGTGTGTGTGTCTGTGTGTGTGAAAAGGTTGGCTTGATACCAAATTTGGAGCTTCAGTGCAATACCAGCTCTGATTTCTGATACCAAATCAATAGAAGGTAGGTAAGTCATTGAATATGCATAATAGATTTACATATCATGTAACATAAAGATACTAATCCAGTCATTAAAATATACACACAATCAAATGCTAATTAACAATTCGACAAATCAATTAATAGTGTTTAAAACTTAATAAATAATCACCTCATGTCTCAGCATAAAAAAATATTCCTCAAATTTTCCAGAACATAAATGTTTGCAACCGATCCAAAAAAATAACAATTAAATGTTCATCAATGTGATCATTTATAGTCTATAATTTTGTGTTTCAAAATTCTTAGTCTGTTTTTTCCTTCTGTTTTCATATTTTCTTTTTGTTCCTAATTTGGTGTATTAATATCCCGTGTTTATATTTTCTTCCTGTCCTTATCATCAACCTGCCAAAAGGGACTACGGATGAAAATTAGCCAGTGTTGGCTAAATCTGGCCCATTTTACATATTGTATGTACTATTAATGTGCGTTGCCCCTGATTAAATAAATAAATGAAAAATGAATTGTTTGTTTTATATCATAATTTTAAATGTAAAATGTATTATTAAAATTATAATTTTAATTTATATGTTATCATTTTATAATTATTTTATTTTTCTTTTAAAATTAAAGTTGTTGCTGTAGTCCCTCATGCTCAGTATCTGTACCATATAGAAGCTTGTTTCTGTCACAGAATCAAAAAAGAACATTAAAAAGGTAACTGCAACTTTTTATCTCACAATTCTGACTTTTTTCAAGCAGTTCTGTGCAAAAAAATAAAGAGTCTCAGTTACCTTATTGCTATATTTAGTTAGTTACTATATCTGGCCAACACTAGCTAATTTTCATCCGTAGTCCCTTTTTAGAGGTTTATCCTGTGGCAGAAACAGGCTTCCATACAGCAGTATCAAGAGCATGTGTGTAATCTGAGAAAGCTCTGTAGCAGATTCAGTGTTATTAGTGTTAATGATAATTGATAGTTCCATCAGTATATTGACGCATTATTCCTCCCAAGTGTGTGTGTGTGTGTGTGTGTGTTTGTACCTGTGACGCCAGCCTCCTCATGGCCTCCTCCTGCCTCCTCCTCATTTCTGGAGTTCCAGGGCAACTTCCTCCTCCCAGTGTACCATGGGAAGGCTGTGGCTGTGTGAGAGGGATGCCATCTCCATCTGACAGGCAAACACACACACACGCAAACAGTCAGTTATACTGTATTCAGCTCAGGCTCATTGGAAAAACATGCCTATGGTGGCATTCTATAAAATGATTTGTTGTTTCCTGCATGTTTTGTAAACCGAAATGTCCAGTGAGTGGCGCTAAAAGCATGTTCAGTTTTATCTGAAACTGATAAACGTGAATCCGCCACTGGTTTATTACATCGGTTGCTGTATGTATTGCAGCAGTTTAGAAATGAAATGCCCAGCGAGTGGCGCTAAATGGTTAATGCTCGCTATAACATACCATCTACTCTAAACCCGACCCTAAACCTAACTGACAGTATTGACAAAAGCAAATTTAAGATAAAAATGCATTTGTTGAAGCAATCATGTCATTTCATCTTGCTTTTATATGTATTTGAGCCCTTTTGACTTTTGAAAAGTTTCATACTAGAGTGCTTTTCATCACAAGTGCAATGCCGTACCAGGTGCGCTAATGAGCAAGTTTACTATGTAAGAAAAGCCAATTATATGGAGCTGGTTATGAGATTACAAATCGTTTTTAGAATATTCATTGTACATTCATTATTTTTGCAATTACATTTGGTGTTGACAGAGAAAAGTCACAGAGGGGCCAGTATTAGGGGTAACTAGAGTTGCAAAAATGTGCAAAATTTCCAGTAAATTTCGGAAACATTCTGGGATTTTTTGGAATCTTCCTGGGATTTTTGGGAAGTTTCCAGAAATTTTCCACCTCTTTGCAACCCTAGGGGTAATGCATTACAAGTAATGCGTAATCAGATTACTTTTTCAAGTAATTAGTAAAGTAACACCTTACTTTTTAATTTACTTTTACTCTCCTGTCCCCATGTTGAAAGAAATCGAGTGTAAGAAGTTACTCTAGATTAAATGTGAACATGCAGTAATTCATCTCACTCACAAAAACAGATTCAGTATTTCTCAAAATGAATAAAAACAGCGAAGTGCAACTCAGAATATGATGCAAACCTGCGAAAATTAATAATAAATATATTAAATAATACAAATATCCTTTATGTATTTAATCACATTTTATTAACCAGAGTCTTTCCTGCTGACCTTCAATTATCCAATTCAACCATACTAATAAGCAAAAATTACTCAAGATAAACTAACATTTGTTCTTCTTTTTTTAATTGCATTTTTTTTTTTATTTTATTAAGAGTGTTAAACTTTCTTCTTCTACCTTCTACTGTACAGATGTGAATTTACTTTTCCTTCAGAAAATAGAATTTTTTATATTAAAACAAACAATCAAGTCCTGCCCAGATTTAAAAAGTAAAGCAAAAGTAAAGCAACGCATTACTTTTCATAAAAAGTAACCAAGTAAGGTAATTAGTTATTTTTTAGGGAGTACTGTATATTGTATATTGTAATGCATTACTTTTAAAAGTAACTTTCCTCAATGGCGCAGATGTCACACACTTCAGCTTTGGCCTAAATGAGCTTTAGAAAGTTCACTGCAGCACAGAACGGCCGTGGCCGACAGACAGCATGTGAAGTTTGGTCTGTACACTTTGCATGCATCCCATATGCTAATAAAAAGCCTTACGTTTCGGCGACGCCTGCGGGCTGTCGGAGGCGATCTGTCGCATGCGGTTGCCATGGCAGCTGAGAGCCACGAGGCGCGAGATGATGGCCGTTTTGCCGTAGCCGATGTTGCCCACCAGGACCACGCCGCGGTTAGTGCCCGAGTGGGCGGTGCGTAGGTAGGCGTCAATCTCCTGGAAGAGCCAATCACGGCCGGTGAACACAGAGTCCATGGTGATGCTGGGCACCTCGAACAGCAGCGGCTTCAGCGCGATGTCCTGCAGTCTGTACGGAGCAAATCGGACTGGGGATTGACAGAAAGTATACAAAATTATGAATATGAAAAATACGCTCCCACACAGATGCACCCTCTAAAACATTACAAACACACAAAAATAACCTATGATGCAATCAAAAAAACAATCAACAGATACACACATTCACAGAAAGACACATATACAGGGCCCTATGACTTAAGGCAGAACTGAAGAATAATCAATAAAATCAATTAGAATAATCAATGAAGTGAATAAAACATGGTTATATTATAAAAAGTTATTAAAATTGTTAAATAAATTCAATTTGATTACACATGCTTTATGATTATAAAATGTCATTCTATAATTATTATAAATAATAATTGTTATATTGCTGTATATGTGTGTGTATAAATACACTGACACTGACAAGTTTGGGATCAGTAAGACTTGTCATGTTTTTTAACTAAGTCTCTTATGCTCATCAAGGCTGCATTTATTTGATCAAAAATGCTGAAAAAGAACAGTGCTATAAAGTAATGGTTTTTATTTTAATATACATTAAAATATAATTTATTCCTGTTATGTAAAGTTGAATTTTCATCAGCTGTTACTCCAGTCTTCAGTGTCACATGATCCTTCAGAAATCATTTGATTTATTATCAGTTGTGTTGCTTAATATTTTTTTGGAACCTGTGATACTTTTTTTTCAAGATTCTTTGATCAATAAAAGGTTAAAAAGAACAGCATTTATTTAAAATAGAAAGGTTTTCTAACAATATACACTACTGTTCAAAGGTTTATGGTCAGTAAATGTTTATTCTTTCTTTTCTCTTTTTTCTTTTTTTTTTGAAGGAAATTTTTTTTTTTTATTCACCAAGGATGTGTTTAATTAATAAAAAGTGATAGCATAGATTTACACTGTTAGAAAAGATTTATATTTTGAATAAAAGCTGTTCTTTTTAACTTGTTATTCATCAAAGAATTCTAAAAAAAAAAAAAAATAGAATCACAGGTTCCAAAAAAATATTTGGCAGCACAACCGTTTCCAACATTGATAATTCTAATAATAAATCAGCATATTAGAATGATTTCTGAAGAATCATGTGACACTGAAGACTGGAGTAACAGCTGATGAAAATTCAGCTTTGCGTCACAGGAATAAATTCTATTTTAAAATATATTAAAATAAAAAAACATTATTTTATATTGTAATAACATTTTGCAATATTACTGTTTTTTTCTGTATTTTTGAACAAATAAATGCAGCCTTGAAGAGCATAAGAGACTTCTTTAAAAAAGTCTTACTGATCCCAAACCTTTGAGCAGCAGTGTATATATTTAAATTTTATTATGTTTTATTATATTGTTAAATTATATAATATGATTCTATAACAACAACAACATTTATTATTATACAATTACATAATCATATATATAATATAGCTATAATAATAGTATAGTATAATATATTAATTATTGCTATTATATACATCATTATTATTATTATAACTATTGTTATCACATAAAGTATAATATAATACAATTTTAAAAACTATAAATAAATAAATAAATAAATAAATAAACAGTTTGAGGGAAAACAAGCAGAAGATAAAAAAAATCAATACATTTAAAAATCTATATTTTATAGGGCCCCACATTTTCACACCTTCCACACAACTGATTTGCCCACATGACAACATACAGTACGTTACAGTCGTTCCAGAAGATGACAAAGCACTAGCGCTACCCAGCTATCAAAGGGACATGTGACAGCACAGACGGGACAGAGATCAGCCTTTGCAAGAACCCACACTTACGTGACTGAGACTGCCAGGCATGGCTGTTAGCGGAAGCTGAGACACACACAGACAGGCGACAGGAGAAAGAGAGAGAGCTTGCACTGAAAAAGCAAATCACTCCAAATCAAACATGCAGCGGCTCAAGACTTCAGGTGAGAGCAGGAAACGTGAGGATGTGAGAGAAACACGTCACTTCTCACAACTGCGATGACTGTCTAAACACATTTATCTCACATCTGTGCATTAAAAGCAGCACTCTTACAGTCCAAAGATTTCAAGATCAAAAAAAGGACACATCTGCTATATAATTAAGATTTTACCAAGGCATTTATTTGCATTTGTTTGATTAAAAATATAGTAAAACAGCAACATTTTGAAACATTATTACAATTTAAACTATCTGTTTTCTTTGTAAATGTGTGTTAAAATGTAACTGATTGCTGTGATGCGCAGCTGAATTTTCAGCATCATTACTCCAGTCTTCAGTGTCACATGATCCTTCAATGAGTGATAAACGAAAAACACTGCGGTGATTTCAGGATTTGATAGCATCGCTACAGTTTCTGTAAGGATTGTATTATACACACACCTAAAGACACTTTGGATTATTGGGCAGAGTTCTTCCAATCAAGCAGCTGGTTGAGCGATCAGTCATGACGGTAAACGGCTCACATGGAGTGCTGCTAATCCAGTTAAGAGGTGGAATAAGCCGGCGCTCGCATACAGACGGCTAATCATGATGACTAGTAGTGAGAGTATTGTATTGAGAGGAGTGACACAGAGTGAAGAGCTGCGCTTATGTTACTTCACAGGAACATTACGTGTTTAATAAGTTAAGCTCTGTAGACGGCTTTAGAGGCGGAGTGATCGCTGACAGAGAAAATCATCTTCAATCATCCCTCAGCTTTGATGAAATGTCTGCAGTTAAAACAGGCCACGTTTTTTTTTTTTTTTTAAATGTTTCTTTGTGTCCATTTAAACGTTTTTTATATACTTTTATTCAGCAAGGACTTGGATCAAAAGTAACAATAAACACATTTCAAATGTTACAAAAGATTCTTATTTCAAATAAAAGCTGTTATTTTGAATTTTTGATTCATGAAAGAATCCTGAAAAAAGTTTTCAAAATAATATAAAAATACTCTTAACAAAACAAAACAAAAGAAAATATATAACAAAAACATTATAACAAAAAAAAAAAAAAAAAAAAAAAAGAATTAGAATGATTTCTGAAGGATCATGTATCACTGAAGACTGGAGTAATGATGCTGAATCACAGAAGCGCATCACAGAAATAAATTAGTTTAAAATATATTCACACACAAACTAGCTTTTTAAATAGTAATAATATGTCACAATTTTACTGTTTTTACTGTATTTTTGATCAAATAAATGCAGAAAATCCATTTTTTTGCAAATCATTTTAAATGTATATTTTTATGTTTGTGTTGCCCCATTAATTCCACTGTAATCAAATTTTCATTTTATTTTAGTTATTTATTTGATTTTTGTGGCAAAAACATGCCATGGATGTTGAGTGTGAGTTTAACTACAAATGTTAGCTGCTGTCAGGAGGACGATGGTTCCTGGAGGCGCTGGTTAATAATAAGCCGTATCATATTATGAGAGTCACCTTCATGTTTTCTCTCCTGATCGTGAACCGGATGCAGTGAGAGCTATTTTAATTATTCACCAGGTGAGAGCGGATCACCAGAGCAGCAGGAGTAACACAGTCCAACGTCACTGAGCGAGCAGTGTGTGTGTGTGTGTGTGTGTGAGTGTGTGTAATTGAGCGTGTGTGTGTACTGTGTGTGTGTACTGTGTGTGAGCGTCTGGGGAAACGGAGGATTTGAGGTCACTCCAAGGCTCTGGTCTCCTAATTATGTGCTGAAGATGAAGGATGAGTGTGAGCGTATGAGTCCAGATGAGTCCTTACCCAGTGGACATCAGCGGTGCCTGTGTGAAATCAGTCTCTATTTCCTTTATCTCAGTATCTGCAGCACCACTGTTATGTTACTATCACTGAGATAAAACTATAGCCTTTTTATATATATATATATATATATATATATATATATATTTTTTTTTTTTTTTTTTTAATTTAAGTTAAAGATTTTGTTATTTTGTTGTGTCATTTTTATTATTCTTAGTTTTTTTTTTAATTCTACAATGTTTTATTATTATTATTATTATTAATTATTATTATAAGTTATTTTAGTACATCAAGTCAATTTATATGGATATATAGTTTCATCTTTATTTCAACAAATGTTTCATTTATTTCAAGCAACATTTTTTTGCATGGTTTTAGTTTAGTCATAAATAAATAAAACAGGTCAGATTTCTGTAAAAGTGACTAATACAGTAAATGTGTTTGCATACACAATAACCAGATTTATATATTTAAAATCAACAAATCCCAGTTGTTTCAGTCTCATACATTTTAACTGACTGAATGTTATTTTCACAGTAACCGATTATGTTGACTCTAAGGATTTTGAATAAATGAATATTTTGAAAGTATTTAAATTAAATCAAACAAATGCAAATAATAAATAATAAACTATGCCATGATTTTTTTGCTGAAAATTTTAAATAGCAAAAAAACATTGCATAGTTTATTAACTCTTTGCATCTTGATTTTATTTAAATAATCATATTTTCAAAATTGCATTTATTAAATAATAACATTTACATTTACTTTTAGTTGTGAACATGGTTAAAATGACTAGTTGTGTTGCAAGCAACATTCAGTCTCAATGTATGAGACTGAAACAACTTTATTTATAACATATGAAGAGTTCATTTGCAAAAACAGATAACTCCGTTTTAACAATTTTCAAAAATCATGTTTTTTCATTGTGCATTCCAATTAAACTCAATTAAATTGCAGTTGAGTTTTTTGATACAAGGTAAAAATAACAACTAAAAAATGCAGCTAACACAATAAAACACAAGAAAAACATGATAATATAATAAAAAACATGATTTAAAAAAAACTGAGTAATCTGTTTTTGCAAATAAACTCTTCATATATAAACCTGGTTATTGTGCATTCAAAACATTCACTTTATTAAGTACTATTACAGAAATCTACCTGCTTCATTCATGTATGACAAATAGGCATCACATTAAATTTATTAGCTTATTTTAAATTTGTGTAAACCAAACAGATGGTCATTTTATATGCAATACACATTCATAAATCTTAAACGTAGGGCTGAATATGTTTGCGAGTGAGGCTGAACGCAGTGCCTCGGTGGACACTGACACTGAATCACACAGACGGAGAGCAGATGAGGACGCGGCCCTGCCTTCAGCATCACAGAGAGTCAGGACGCTTTCTGACATCTGACCAAATCTAACGGACAGCATCAGGCAGACGCGAATGGAAGCCGAGCAGCTGAACGTGCCGTACGGGCCGTCGCTCACCTCGCAGGTCCTGCCCGGAGCGGCCCGCGCCCGTGTTCTGTCGGGACATCCGCAGCGAGGTGCGCAGGGGGGCGTGTCTCTGCTCATCCAGATACGCCAGGTCCTCCAGATGAGCTGAACTGGTGGCTGATGGGACACAAAACACAGGATGAGACACACAAACACAGCAGCATGAACATACGCTCATCTGAACAGATCTGACACTGATGATGCTGTTTAACAACCAATCAGAACAAACTAGCAACTGCATAGCAACACACTAGCAACCACTCAGAACACTAACAAATGCAAGCGATGCCCTGGCAACCACATGGAACACCTTAGCAACCGCATAGCAACCACTCAGAGCACTAAAGGTAATGCACAGATGCGCCTTTCCACCTGGCAACCACAAGTAACACCCTAGCAACTGCCTAACAACCACTTAGACCTCTATAACAAAAGCATAAATATGCCTTAGCACCTGGCAACCCCACAAAACATGCTAGCAACTGCCTAACAACCAGAGCACTAAAGTAAATGTACAGATATGCCCTGACACCTGGCAACCACAAAGAACACCCTAGCAACTGCATAGCAACCACTCAGAGCACTAAAGCAAATGCATAGATATGCCTTACCATCTGGCAACCCCACAAAACACCCTAGCAACTACATAGCAACCACTTAGAACTGTTTATCAAATGCATAGATATGCCTTACCACCTAGCAACCCCACAAACCACCCTAACAACTACATAGCAACCACTCAGAACTCTTTATCAAATGCATAGATATGCCTTAGCACCTAGCAACCCCACAAACCACCCTAGCAACTACATAGCAACCACTCAGAACTCTTTATCAAATGCATAGATATGCCTTAGCACCTAGCAACCCCACAAAACATGCTAGCAACTGCATAGCAACGACTCTTAACACTAAAGTAAATGCACAGATATGCCCTGACGCCTGGCAACCACAAAGAACTCCCTAGCAACAGCATAGCAACCACTCAGAACTCTTTATCAAATGCACAGATATGCCTTATCATCTGGCAAGCCCAAAAAACACCCTAGCAACAGCATAGCGACCACTCAGAACTCTTTATCAAATGCATAGATATGCCTTAGCACCTAGCAACCCCACAAAACACCCTAGCAACTACATAGCAACCACTCTATAAGAAATGCATAGATATGCCTTAGCACCTGGCAACCGCAAGTAACACTTTAGCAACTGCATGGCAACCACTCAGAGCACTAAAGCAAATGCATAGGTATGCCTTAGCACCTAGCAACCCCACAAAACACCCTAGCAACTACATAGCAACGACTCTTAACACTAAAGGTAATGCATAGATATGCCTTAGCACCTGGGAACCACACAAAACACCCCAGCAACTGCCTAACAACCACGTAGAGCACTAAAGTCAATGCACAAAATTTCCCTGACGCCTGGCAACCACAAAGAACACCCTAGCAACTGCATAGCAACGACTCTTAACACTAAAGGTAATGCATAGATATGCCTCAGCACCTGGCAACCACACAAAAAACGCTAGCAACTGCCTAACAACCACGCAGAGCACTAAAGTAAACACACAAAATTTCCCTGACGCCTGGCAACCACAAAGAACACCCTAACAACTGCATAGCAACGACTCTTAACACTAAAGGTAATGCATAGATATGCCTTAGCACCTGGCAACCACACAAAACACGCTAGCAACTGCCTAACAACCACGCAGAGCACTAAAGTAAACGCACAACATTTCCCTGACGCCTGGCAACCACAAAGAACCTAGGGTGTTCTTTGTGGTTGCCAGGCGTCAGGGAAATTTTGTGCGTTTACTTTAGTGCTCTGCATGGCAACCACTCAGAGCACTAAAGCAAATGCACAGATATGCCTTACCATCTGCCAACCCCACAAAACACCCTAGCAACTACATAGCAACCACTCAGAACTCTTTATCAAATGCAGATATGCCTTATCATCTGGTAACCCCAAAAAACACCCTAGCAACAGCATAGCAACCACTCAGAACTCTTTATCAAATGCACAGATATGCCTTATCATCTGGCAACCCCAAAAAACACCCTAGCAACTACATAGCAACCACTCAGAACTCTTTATCAAATGCACTGATATGCCTTAGCACCTAGCAACCCCAAAAAACACCCTAGCAACTACATAGCAACCACTCAGAACTCTTTATCAAATGCACTGATATGCCTTAGCACCTAGCAACCCCACAAAACACCCTAGCAACTACATAGCAACCACTCAGAACTCTTTATCAAATGCACTGATATGCCTTACCATCTGGCAACCCTACAAAACACCCTAGCAACAGCATAGCAACCACTCAGAACTCTTTATCAAATGCAGATATGCCTTATCATCTGGTAACCCCAAAAAACCACCCTAGCAACAGCATAGCAACCACCCAGAACTCTTTATCAAATGCACAGATATGCCTTATCATCTGGCAACCCCAAAAAAACACCCTAGCAACTACATAGCAACCACTCAGAACTCTTTATAAAATGCATAGATATGCCTTAGCACCTAGCAACCCCACAAGACCTCCTAGCAACTACAAGGCAACCACTCAGAACTCTTTATCAAATGCACAGATATGCCTTACCACCTAGCAACCCCACAAACCACCCTGGCAACAGCATAGCAACCACCCAGAACTCTTTATCAAATGCACAGATATGCCTCACCACCTAGCAACCCCACAAACCACCCTAGCAACTACATAGCAACCACTCAGAACTCTTTATCAAATGCACAGATATGCCTCACCACCTAGCAACCCCACAAACCACCCTAGCAACTACAAGGCAACCACTCAGAACTCTTTATCAAATGCACAGATATGCCTCACCACCTAGCAACCCCACAAACCACCCTGGCAACAGCATAGCAACCACTCAGAACTCTTTATCAAATGCAGATATGCCTTATCATCTGGTAACCCCAAAAAACACCCTAGCAACAGCATAGCAACCACTCAGAACTCTTTATCAAATGCATAGATATGCCTTAGCACCTAGCAACCCCACAAGACCTCCTAGCAACTACATGGCAACCACTCAGAACTCTTTATCAAATGCACAGATATGCCTCACCACCTAGCAACCCCACAAACCACCCTGGCAACAGCATAGCAACCACTCAGAACTCTTTATCAAATGCACAGATATGCCTTACCACCTAGCAACCCCACAAACCACCCTGGCAACAGCATAGCAACCACTCAGAACTCTTTATCAAATGCACAGATATGCCTCACCACCTAGCAACCCCACAAACCACCCTAGCAACAGCATAGCAACCACTCAGAACTCTTTATCAAATGCACAGATATGCCTCACCACCTAGCAACCCCACAAACCACCCTAGCAACTACATAGCAACCACTCAGAACTCTTTATCAAATGCACTGATATGCCTTACCATCTGGCAACCCTACAAAACACCCTAGCAACAGCATAGCAACGCACATGCCATCCATCAAAATACCCCAGCAACCACAAAGCAACTGCCCAATATTTGTAATATAAAGACAGTGTTTGAGAAGAAAAAAACATTTAGAAAGAAAATAATTCCAAAGGATTTCAATCTGTAGCTCAAACAAGTGTGCGCATTAAACTTTGAGCACATTCTAAAACGATGCTTACGAACAGTTTGTCAGAGTAAATGCATATCATAATCTGATGAAAGCCCAGATTTACAGCACAAAGTGACAGGCTGGAGATGATCACAGTCCCACAGAAGTCTGATTAAATCCGGATCAGGAACACGGAAGGTTCGAAGTTGCAAATGTGAACACTGCACTCATTCGTCAGTCCAGGACTGGACGCTTTAGAGCCAAATCTGTCCAAACTCTAAACTCTCATGGAGTAACGTCTCCATGCGAGTCCTACATGAGCGTGTGGTGTGAGCAAGACCTCTCTGGTGTTAACTGAGCATGTGTGAGCCTGTGGAAGTTTGGGACTGCTCTGACTGGACTGGAGATCACTGGGAATCATGGGAAGGTATCGGGGCAAAAGCTCTTCTGTATATGGGACGAGAGCAGCAGCTGGGAATTTTGGGGAGGGGTCTGACTGGAGTCAGGACGGCTGACAGGAAGATCCTGTCAGTCAAACAGGATGGGACGGGACTGGTGCACGGTTACTAACAATCAGATTAACAATCACAATTTGGACTTTTATTCTCACAATTGTGAGTTTATTTCTAGTTATAGAGAGTTAACATCTCACACTTCTGAGGTTTTGTATTTTTCCAGATTGCAAAATCAGAATTGTGTCAGAAAAAAGTCACAATCGCAAGATAGGAAGTCAAAATGACCTTATTTTGTATTCCATGATTGAAATGAAGAAACAAAACACAACAGAATTGCAAGGAAAAAAAACGACAACAGAATTCTGAGTTTATATTTACCAGTTCTGACCTTTTTTCTTAGAACTGCAAGAAAAAAAGTCAGAATTGTTTTTTTTTTAAACAAAATTACAATTTCCCTTTTTACTTTTTTATTCCGAGCAAGAAATGAGTTTCAAAGTAGTTTTATAGAAAATGCTTGTTTAAAATAAAATAAAAAAATAAGCAAAATAAAAAAAGGTTAAAGTATCAAACATGGAGACATTTTGACATGAAAACAAATGGTGTTATTAATATCCAAAGTGTGCCATAAACAGATTACAAAATTATCATTGTAGGAACCACATTCATGGAGCTTTTAAAGTGCATCATTATGATATGATTAATATATAAATATGATGTTATCAGTAGTATCATTAACTAATCATATTTTCATCATCCTAGTCTGTACTGTAGCTCAACCCCATCTGAGAGCACAACTGTAATATTCTGTGAGAGAGGCGGTTTGTGTTATTTTCAGTTCGATGGTTATTTTTTGACAAAAACGACATATTCCACAGAGCTCAAGGAGCCTTCTCAGAATGACTTTGTGTGAGTGGACGTCTCATTGTAAGTGCATCAGATGAAATAGAAAGGGTTCTACAGAAAGATAAAGTAATCACGTTGAAATTGATTTTGGGTGCACTTGTGTGTGTTATCACGTGTGCTTGTGTGTATATGACAAGACGGCCTTGTTCTGAGATAATACGTTTAGAATCGAGTTCGAGTGTGCGAAAACGTGCGTGTGTGCGCGGAGCCACAGGTGCATCTCATTCCGTAAAACCGCAGGTGGACGAATCGGAAGTTCTGCTCGCAGTGAGACTGGAAAACAAGCAATTACAGCAGCTTTCCAATAGAATTAAAGATGCTCTGTTCTCACGAGGACCTTCCAGTGCATTACAATCAAGCCGAGTCAGGCTGACCAGTTAGACTCAATATGGGAAATACAAATGTCATAGAAATGATTCCAGCCAAGCAACACAGCCTGACTTTGTTCAGGGGTAATTTACACAGAAATAGGTTTTGTCATCATTTAATCACCCTCATGATATTCCCAACCTGTATGACTTTCTTTCTTCTATGGAACACAAAAGAAAATGTCAGGCACACAGTGTAAATAAAGTAATTTGTATGGAAAAGAGCAGCCTGGACATTCTGCTAAACATCTTCTTTTGCGTTCCACGGTCGACAGGCTTTGTAGTGATATGAAGAAGAGCAAACGATGCAGGCGTTTTCATTTTTACACGAACTATCCCTTTAAGCACAGGTTTTATTGTGTTACGTCACACCTCGGTCTCCATTCTTCCTTTCCATTCTCTTCTAGAAACCTCTAATTAGGACGTTTACATGTCTTCAGCGTCTCTCCTTTCAGCCACACACAACACAATACCTCTACATCATTACATAATCTACAATCTGCACTCCTCCGGCTCCATTCACACCTCCTCATCTCCCCGGTTTCTCCGTCGGTGTCTGCGCGGATGAGAATGTGACGTGAGCTCTGGGGGTTTGAGCTGCTTCAAGCCTGCAGCTTTGATCTCCTCCACCGCAGGAGCTCAGCCAATCGGCAGCCAGCGTTCTCCTCTGCCTTCATCTTATCTCCATCGCTCTCGTTCCACTTCTCACCCTGAATCCTTTACCTTGCCGTTATTCTCACACCTTCTTTCTTTCATCCCCCTTTTCTTATCCTCTTTCCTCGCTTTTATTCATTCGTCGTTACATCATTTGGGTTGATAGTGAGTATTTCTTGTTCTCTTTCTCACTGAGATCATCACTTACCTCAGTGCATTATTTATATCACTGCCCTTTCATCTTTCTTTTTCAGACTTTCATTTTTTCCTCCTACACATCGCTCCTTCGGACGAGATTTGTTTTCTGAGCGATGTTCGAGTTGCAATTATTAAGTGACGACTACATGTACTGATCTCTGCACGCTGCAAAAATAACACTCCTACTTAGTATTTTTGTCTTGTTTTCCTGTACAAATATCTAATCGAGATTTACTTGAGAAGCAATGAACTGATGGAACAATTCATCCACAAATGAAAATGTGTGGAAAATGTGCTCATCCTCAGGCCATTCAAGATTAGGATGAGTTTGTTTCTTCATCAGATTTGTAGAAATGTGTCATTCCATCACTTGCTCACCAACGGATCCTCTGCAGTGAATGGGTGCCGTCAGAATGAGAGTCCAAACAGCTGATAAAAACATTCACAAGTAATCCACACCACTCCAGTCCATCAGTTAACATCTTGACTGGAGCTGGAACAAATCCATCATTAATGTGTTTTTAACTAAAATATGAGTCCATGATCCATAATAACATTTCCTCCAGTGAAAAAGTGGTCTGGTCTGAATCAGGAGAGAAATCTGCACAGGTCAAGCACTGTTTACAAGCCAAAACAGCTCTAAACAAATATGTGGCTGGATTTTAATGTTAGAAACAACAGGAGATGAACTTTTTCACTGGAGGAAGTGTTATTATGGATTATGGAACATGGATTTTTAGTTGAAAACGTCTACATGATGGATTTGTTTCAGCTTTTGTCTTCTCAAGATTAGATCTCTCGATTAGATATTTGTACAGGAAAACAAGACAAAAATACTAAGTATGAGTGTCATTTTTGCAGCGTGCAGAGATGAAAGGGCAGCAACAAATCCATCGTGTAGACGTTGTTAACTAAAAATCCGAGTCCATAATCCGCCATAAAAACCGAAAAGTCCATCTCCTGTTTTCTCTCACATCAAAATCCAGCCACACATTTGTTTAGAGCTGTTTTGGCTTGTAAACAGTGCTTGATCTGTGCAGATTTCTCTCCTGACTCAGACCAGACCACTTTTTCACTGGAGGAAGCGTTATTATGGAGTACGGACTCCATAATAACTTTTTAGATTTTGGTTAAAAACATCTTAATGATGGATTTGTTTCAGCTTTTGTCTTCTCAAGATGTGAACTGATGGACTGGAGTGGTGTGGATTACTTGTGGATTATTGTGATGTTTTTATCAGCTGTTTGGACTCTCGTTCTGACGGCACCCATTCACTGCAAGAGGGTGAACTATTTATTTAATAACTTCTGAAAAATGTTTCATGCTTAAAACGAAATATCTGCCAGTGGAGTAAGAAAATGTACTTGTTTCCTCTTTGAATAAAGTTTATTTTTTTATATCCCACCGTCAGATCATTTGAACTGTTCAGTCTTGATACATTTTTCAGTAAACAAGATTTCTTAAAAGTCATTTTGCTTCTTATTTTTGATTTAAGAATGTTTAGATATTTATACTGCAAATCAAGACCAAAACAGGTTTTTATCTAATGGATGTGTCATATGATCACAGAATCATTTTGAGGAATCTGAACACACTCTTTTTAAGAGTGAAAAAATAGGTCTAAATGCAATGGATGTACGCTGATAAATGTAGCTTTGGAAATTCAGCAAAGATGAAAACAAATGAAAAGATAAAATAATATACTGCAATCGCAGCTTTTCCAAACTGTTAGCCAAAAACCGTAGGCAATTTCTCTGTAATTCTCTTCCTGGTTGTCTTAGAAAAACACAAGTTTGATTCAGACCAGATTAAAATCACAAAGCGATTTCCACCAAACCTCCTCAGGAAAACCTAGTTCCGTCCAAACAGGGCTTTAATCTCTGGTTTCTCTTACTAATGGAGTCTCACGGCGCTCAGCTCGGCTCTCGGAGACCGTCGGGACTCGGCAAACGCGCATTAGTATTACTTCGGCTCGCTCCGATACTATTAGGTTACGTTAAGCCCTGCGTTACTACAGGCTCAGCATTGAAAAGACATCCAGACGGCCACCGTGGAGATTTGCCTCATTGTGATTCTGACTGACTGATGTAAGAGACACGTTACGATACATGTTTAATGAGTACATCTGCTCCCACGATCCCGACCGGCACTGCTCGCGCTGAATAAACAATCATCGCTGTCTGTGACCTAGACAAACCAATGCACCAATTCTGATATGATTCATGACTTTCTTACTTCTGTGGAGTATAACAGCTCAGTTTCTGAAAAATATACTGGCTGCTCTTTTCTATATGATGACGGGAGCTGTCAAGCTTGAAAATTGATTAAAAAACATGAAAACATCATCCATGAGACTCATGCGCCATATTCAAAGACTGATGAAGAACTCTGAGAGACAAACAGACTCTGCTGTAGTTCACATGTCCAACTCAAGAAACAATGGCATTTGTTATATCAAATGCTGTTGAGACATAATTTTTTAATTAAGTCCATATGACTTCTGTAGTGCATTTTTTATGCATTACAATAATCACTTCTCGTATGATGTTTGAAAGTATTGCAATACACCACCAAGTCATACTGACCACCTTTACAGTAATTTAAAGGTGAATTTGGGTCAACCCCAGTTTCCACTGACATTTTTATTATATGGGGAAAAAAGCCAGAATGTTTTTCAAAAACAATAGATCATACCTATTAGTAATAAATAACACATTAAGAATAAATATTAAATAAATGTTTGAAATGGAACCAATAAAGCTGTTTTTTACTGGAGGGAACATTAATGATTAATTGTGAATAATGACTCTGTTCACGTCTTAAATTAATTCATAAGTCTTTGAATATGCTGCCAAGTCGTATTGACCACTAAGTTGATTTTAAGGGGTAATAAATAAAAATAAATAAATAAATGTTAAAAAAATAATAAATATATATATATATATATATATATATAGATTATATAAATAATAAACACCAAAACTACCAAAAAAATCCCATCTGGAAAAACTAAATTATATTATTAAAAACATTAATAATCAATTATAATGACTTTGTCCACTTCTTATATAGATCCATTTATTTGTTTATTTAGAGCCTTTTTGCGCTTTACAATTTTAGTCTAGAAAGAGCAGCCATAATATCATCTTTCGCGTTACACAAAACAAAGTCATACGGGTGTAACAAAGGTCCTGACGACGAGTATATGATGGCATTTGGTATCAAATGTTGTTGACACATAATTTGTGAAATCATTTTTTATGCACTACAATAGTCACGTCTTGTATGATGTTTAAAAGTCTTGCAGTAAGTCATACTGACTTATTTTAAGGTGAATTTGGGTCATTTTAGATCTTGACAACTCCTGTTTCCACTGACATTTTTATGACATGGAAAAAAGACAGAATGTTTCTCAAAAATAACAGATCATACCTTTTAGTAATAAATACCACATTAATAATAAATATTAAATAAATGTTTGAAACGCAGCCAATAAAGCTGTTTTTTTACTGGAGGGGAACATTAATAACTAATTGTGAATAATGACTTTGTTCACGTCTTTAATAAATTCACAAGCCTTGGAAAAGCTGCCAAGTCGTATTGACCACCCTTAAGTTGATTTTAAGTTGATTGTTTTTTTTTGTCATTTTTGAGCTTGACAACCTTAGTTTTTATTTCACTTATTATATGAAAAGAATGGATAAGATGATTATAAATAAAATTATGTTTAAGTGTTTAAAGCCAACAATACATAGATTATATAAATAATAAATACCAAAACAGCATACAGCACTACCAAATTTTGCTACTAATTTATAGTGTTCTTTGTTTGATTATGTCATTAACTGATCTTCACCATACATCTCTGCCATATGTACAACAGCTTGACATAGTTACCACTAGTAAGCTACTACTAAATATTGTAAAAACTTTAATTTGCTTTGCAATGATGTGTATTATGAAAAGCGCTATACAAATAAATTTAAATTGAACTGAATTGAGCTACCAAAAAAAAATCCCAAAATACCAAATTATATTAATAAAAAAAAAAAAAAAAACATTAATAATCAATTATGATTTTATTTATTTATTTCGAGCATTTTCAAGCTTTAGAACCTTAGTCTAGAAAGAGCAGCCATAACATTCTTCTAAAATTCACACAGAATTCCGGGTGCGATCCGGGTGTAACAAAGGTCCTGACGATGAGTAAACAACGGCAGAATTGTCATTTGTGCGTTAACTTAATTCTGTAGACATTCATCACAGAAAAATCCATTTTCAGATCACACAGTATATTTTCCAGAGCGATCCGCACAGCTTGCCGCAGTCAGATTTGCAATACGATTAATGCCGCTGTCAGATTTGTATGGTTTTTCGGAGCAACCGCATCAGTCCTGATCACGAGCGTGAATACCAGCCGTTTTCTCCATTACCAAATAATCTTTTGTATCACTTGCCCTTTCGAGAGCCACTTTCCTTTGAGATAACCATAACTCATTGCTCTCTCTCTCGCCTAAAAACGCTTCTTCTCATAAATACAACAATGCTGATTACTTGGACAATAACACAATCAGCCAGCAATGAAGAGGCGCTGTGTTATATAAGAGACATATCAACATCATCAGACAGATTTAGCTTTTACTTCAGGGAGCGCTATTCCACAAGGCTCATCATTACCGCCGCTATTAGACGCCTCTTATCTCCTGTTAACGCCGCCCCGGCAGCGCCGAGCTAAAGCGTGTGGTCCGTGACCCGGCGGATTCCGAACTAACTGCGGTTTGATGGCTCTGAGTGGCTGGGATGATTGAGATGAGCTGGGACGGCGATGAACACTGAGCTTGTTCTGAGCTGTGATGCTGTGACCCCACCGAACGCGGGAGAGTGCATTAACCTGGACGGCAGGGTCAGAACACAGTCAAGAACACCTTTCAAACTCAGTTCAGTTTGAATATAAGGAAGCTGACTCAAAACAGAATGACATTTAAAGAAACACTGGATTGTTCAGTACGAATTACCCGTAAGCGTGATCATATAACATATACATACAGATGGGGAAATATTCATAAAATAAGTACTGTTACTGTTGTATTTTAAATATTTATATTGTACTATTAATATTTTGGTTTTATTATTAATACTACTATTAATACTCAAGATAGATAACATTTATTTTATCATTATATATTAATAATACATAATAATACATTATAAATAAATATTTGAAATGTAGCATAAATAATGAAATACTCATAAAATAAGTACATTTAATGAATACTGATCAAGCATACAATTTCATTTGTTTGTATTTTAAACACTTATTTATGATATTATTGTTATTTTTTTCTAATTAATATATTAGCATTATTATTACTATTAATATTAAATATATAATAAAATAAGTAACTAACTACTATTCTATAGGTCATTTATCAAGTATTTTTTATTTAGAAAAGTATTTATTACAGAGATAGATAGATAGATAGATAGATAGATAGATAGATAGATGTTTGAAATGTAACATAAATAATAAATTCTTAATGTAAAAACTATAAATTTAAGTAATATCAATAAGTGTAAATTTATAGTGTGTATTTCAAATCACTAATTTCTTGTTCATATATTTTTATCTTTATATATTATATTTTTAATATATATATATATATATATATATATATATATATATATATATATATATATATATATATAAATTTTTATATTAGAAATATTTTTATATACACAATCATATTTAAAGTATTTATTATTTAGTAAAGTATGTACGTATGATAGATAGAAAGATAGACAGATAGATTTTTACCAAAAAAAGATAGACAGAACCAGTTTAGAAGTTAGAGTTAGAAAAGTTAGAAAGTTAGAAATAGAAATTGAATGAACATTGATCAATTTGATATATTTCAATACTTTTATAAATAAACGTTCATTTTATGAACCAAACCAACTTACAAGATGCAAACTTTGACATCTGTTCAAGTGTATTTGTTGTCGTGTGACTACTGAATTTACTTTCATCGCAAGTCAAGTTCCAATGCAACATCCTGTGTTTTGTGATCAATTCAGTTCAAATTCCAAAAGTCATGAACTGAAACAGAGCCAATTTTAATATTCTGGATGTCGCCCAACCCTGTACGACACGTGTTAGCGATCAACGTGACGTCCAAACATCTTTTGTTGTGAGTTTGGGATTTGCCGCAGGAAGCCGTTTCCCAAGCGGCGAGATTGTTATGAGCATCGAGTGGCTCGACAGGAAATCACCATCATCACCGATACAGAGAAGGAATGAACAACATCAATCAACCAGAGGAGGCGGAGCTTCAGACTCACCTGCCACTGAGTTGGGGCGGGGCATGAGGTAGAGGGGGGTGGGGTGAGAGGAGTAGTGGGCGGAGCCGGGCTCGGGGATCTTGTTGAGGCTGTAGGTGGAGGCGGCCATGTTCTCGTCCACGCGGTACAGGCTGGAGTCCAGAGTGGATCTGTGCGAGTGCCAGAGCTTCAGGCTGCTGCCGCGAGAGCCGTCGCCGTGTTTCCCGCCCCTGTCCATCGGCTCCGAGTAACTGGTCAGGGTGGCTGAGAAAAGAAGCGGGATGAAGGAGAGAAGCTGTCAGGATTGTGCTCCGTACGGTTCACGTCAACTGGGTTTTTCGTGCAACGTTGTGATGAGAAAATTCTGTTCTAAAGGATCATTTCCCCAGAGGACTGGGTTTGAATACTGTATGAAAAGTGATTGCACCAATTAAGCTCTTGCAGAAGCGCTCAGATTTTGCGAGCTTGATTTTCAGTGCCTTATCTTTAGATGTGCGTGACAAACGCAGAGCTTTAGAGCCTTTACATATCTTTACAGCTGAAGAGTGACATTTTCGCACCACTGGTTGCACTAGTGGAGTTGTCACTTGTTTGTTTCAATAATTTTATTTTTCAGAAAAGAAGAGCATTATCCACACTCACATCAAAGCATTTGTTTTTCAGTGTGAAAATACACATTGCACTACTAATACTATAAAACAGAACTGAAAAGTGCAGAATTATGTGAAATGGGACACAAACAGTATAAGTGGAGGTTTGAGTAAAAAATGGCACTGCTCAGTATTAATGCATTGAAGACATGTTAGAAAGATCATATCCATGACTTGAACTCAGTCAATGGCAATACAAAGTCATAATTATGAGTGGAAAATTTAAACTTTAAGCCCAAAGTTTCCAAGTTGGTGGTGTGTCAGAGAGAAAACATGTTGGACGCAATGAACGCAGTGTCTGCTGACAGTATATTTGCTGAAATGGACTTATCTTTCATTTACAATAAAACTATCCATGTTGCATGTACAAATATGATAGTATAGTATTGTAAATTTACAATAGAATATATAACGATTCAATTTACAGCATCTTCATAAATGGAATAAAAGGGCTATTCTATGGAAATGTCCATTTTTCTGTTCCTAGCCTTTACAGAAATATTACACTCGAAAAACACTTTAGGGTTGCAATTTCTTTATATTTAAAAAAAAATTATTAAATTTATTATATACACAACATTGCTCGTCCCCACAGTCATGTACAGAGGGAAAGCGCTTTATTTTGAGGTCAAAAACTGTTTTTTCCACCATTTAAAATACAATAATGTGTTCATAATGATCAAATATATGATGTAAACAGCATAAAAACTAAAATGCTGAATAAATATTATAAAATATAATAATATAAGTAGTGGTCCCCTGGAGTTGTGTCACTGGTGTTACCATTTAACAAAAATCATTTATTTTGAAATTAAAATCACACTGATGACATCGCTTGACTTCCTTCTTCCTGTTTCCTAAAGATCTATGAAAAAAATACTTTGCAGCAGCCATTTTGTAAAATGCATTTTTCATTAAAATTGTCACTGGTGTTACCTTCCTTATGGGTAAATAAATGCACAAAAATAATTATTAAGCTGTCATTTATGTGTATTCATAAAGTCAAAAGGTAATCTAATAATGTGGTCTAAGTTTAAATGTTAAAAAAAAAAAAAATACATTGTAAGACATCTTCCCATACCAAAAGTGGACATTTCTGTAGAATGACCCAAAAACAAAACAACAACAACAACAACAACAAATCAACTTTTAATCAACATTTTGCAGAAGCAGAGTTTAAAAACCCTTCTTTTTTGTAGTAGTAGTAAAAGTATCTCCATCTTGCTCTGACCAGAGTGATCTGAACACACTCCACTTCCCAACTTGTAAATACAAACTTGCCAGGAGGATTTAAATGCATCATAAAGCAGCTCAATCAACAATCAGCCTTTCGGTCAGAAAAGCCAATCGGCTTCCAGAAAAGGACTAGTCAGGATTAGCTGGACCAGCTTGAAATATACAGATTTTATCGTGATTTTAACTAAACTACAATCTTAAACTGTTTTTGAGATGTCATTTCCTCATTCAAGTAGAAATGAGCTGTACTCGCAAGCCTATCACTTCTAAGAAAAACAGCAAGGGGAATGAATTACCAAGACAGACAGAGAAAACTGATATTCTTTAAAGAAAAATGCTGTACTGTCTCTTTAAAAATGTCCATGTGCTTCAACCTAGAAACTTAAGTTCAGTTGCTCAAATTTGTTCAAACTGGCTTTACAAGTAATTTTAACTTAAATTATATTAAACTGACTGAAATCTCTGACTTCACATCACATTTTTACAGGGTTCACAGAAGCCAATAAAATTCATACAAAATGAAGGGTCTGCAAAACTATTTCATGTGATATGAAGTATTTGTATTTATATCGCTACCACTGTTTTTGAAAAGAAAAAATAAAACTTTTAGTAAACAAGGATGCCTTAACTTAATCAAAAGTGATAGTTAAAACATTTATAATGTTGCAAACTACTTCCGTTTCAAATATATGCTCTAATGAACTTTCTATTCAATGTTGCCACTATTAGACGCCTCTTATCTGCTGTTAGCAGTTTTCAACACTGATAATAATCAGAAATGTTTGTTGAGCAGCACTTCAGAAAATTAGACTGATTTCTGAAGGATCACGTGACAGAAGAATGGAGTAAATGATGCTGAAAATTCAGCTTTGATCAATTACATTTGAACAGATATTCACAACTGTTTTCCCTGCTGAAAAAAAAAACAAAAAAAAACAGCTAAAACCAGCCTAGGCTGGATGGCTAGTCTTAGCTGGTTTCAGCTGGAAGATGCTGGTTTTAGCTGGTCTCCCAGCAGCTTTTTTCAGCAGGGTTAAATCGTAATAATATTTCACAGTTTTTACTGTATTTTTGATCAAACGAATGCAGGCTCTGTGAGTCAAAGAGACTTTTTTCAAAAACCCTAAACTTCCGATCTGCACCTCACTTGTGAGCGTATCAGTGACTCACCGATGATGCCGCTGTCTCTGCTCT
Organism: Cirrhinus mrigala; assembly: GCA_036247105.1. Lineage (NCBI taxonomy): Eukaryota > Metazoa > Chordata > Actinopteri > Cypriniformes > Cyprinidae > Cirrhinus > Cirrhinus mrigala. The sequence goes on from CM070018.1 coordinate 30,720,175, forward strand.
CCAGGGTGGACGTGGGGCTGGTGACGGCCTGTCCCGGGGCGGCAGAAGGAAGAGTGGAGCACGGACTGCAGGCGGGAGGCGAGGCGGTGCTGCTGGTCAGGGTGGAACACGGACTCATCCTGCCGCTCGCTCCTAAACCCTGCACACAAAACCTTTGCTCTCAGCGCACGCTCGTGTTGACCAATTCATCTCAGGAAGTGGGCAGCCCGGCAGCAGGAAGTCCTCTCTCTCTCCCGGTGTCGGTTCGGGTTAGGTGGGCGTCGAGGCCCCGGGCGGGCCATAATGAAGCGTGGCACGGCTAATCTGCCCACTCCCACCATTAACATCAAACATCACAACAGGCAAAGCACCTCGCCTTAAAACACTCACAACCACTTAAGGTCAGAGTGACAGTCCACACACACACACACACACACACACACTCTGTGGTTATTCAACACTGTATTCCTGTTGTTCAGGCCATTCTTGTGCTGAAGGACTGCATGCAAGCATGAAGAAAAACAGGCTGATTGCATTCTGAAAACTGCTGTATCAACAGAGCGAATAGCAAACGGCCGTCTTTATGTAATTCCCTAATTAGAGGTGAACTCATTTGAATGCCGTATATGGCCTCTTCTCTGCAGGAGGGAAAGATCATTTTTGAATAAAGCTGACACCTCAAAGAACTTGAGATTTTACTGTGAAAAGTGTGGAAAACTCTGTTTTCTGCATCATTACATTATTTTCATGACAATTAATCAGTGAATATTTTTATTTTATAAAAAAATATATTATTATTGTGAAATATTTATATATCATGATTGCATTTGCTATAATGACTTCGAGTTAATTAAAAGACAAATAAAAACAGTTCAGCTCAGGATTAAAGTTATATTTATGGTGTTTTTTTTTTTTTTTTTTCATTTTTAGAGTTTGGCAGCACCAGACACCGTTCACTTTCATTTTATGTGAATCATCTTATGTAATCAATGATAAATGTGTGTAAATGCTGACAACATTTTAATTTGGGGATGAACTATCCCTGTTGACTTAAATATAATTATTTATGTAGATTTATTACAGTGTTTTTGTAAATCACTTTAACCCACTTCTCAAAACAATACATTTAGATCTCTGAATCTGAGTGATTATCATTAACAAGAACTATTATGAACATTTTTGTTACCTGAAATAAATCTGAAATAATATTAGATATTAGAAAATACTAAATGGAAATAAATGAAACTTAAATAGTAATATTTAAAAAAAAATATATTAAAAATGAAAATATAAATAAACCAAAATAAAAATATTTGAATAAAAAAAAATAATTGTATATTAATAATACTAAAATTACTGCTCTGATTTATTTCTTGTTCACACCAGATTTTAATTAATTATTCATTTAAGCAAAATGCATGTGTTTTGGCATGTGTACAGTTGAGGTCAAAAGTTTACATCCCCCTTTCAGAATGGGCAAAAATGTTCATTATTTTACCAAAATAAGAGGGATCATACAAAATGCATGTCATTGTTTATTTAGTACTGACCTGAATAAGACATTTCACATAAAAGATGTTTACATATAGTCTACAAAAGAAAATAATAGTTGAATTTTTAAAAGTGACTCCGTTCAAAAGTTTACATCCCTTTGATTCCTAATATTGTGCTGTTTCCTGAATGATCCACAGCTGTGTTTTTTTGTTTAGTGATAGTTGTTCATGAGTCCCTTGTTTGTCCTGAACAGTTAAACTGCCTGCTGTTCTTCAGAAAAATCCTTCAGATCCCAAAAATTCTTTGTTTTTTCAGCATTTTTGTGTATTTGAACCCTTTCCAATAATGCCTGTATGATTTTGAGATGCATCTTTTCACACTGAGGACAACTGAGGGACTCATATGCAACTAATACAGAAGATTCAAACACTCACTGATGCTCCAGAAGAAAAAACATGCATTAAGAGCCGGGGGTGAAAACTTCTGAACAGAATGGAGATGTGTATTTTTTTCTTATTTTGCCTAAATATCATATTTTTATTCCATTTAGTGCTGCCCTTCAGAGGCTACAGAAGATACTTACATGTTTCCCAGAAGACAAAATAAGTTACATTTACCCTGATCTTCAAATTCAAAAGAGCCCCCCCTGGCCTTTAATGCATGTTTTTTTTCCTTCTGGAGCATCGGTGAGTGTTTGAACCTTCTGTAATAGTTGCATATGAGTCCCTCAGTTGTCTTCAGTGTAAAAAAATGGATCTCAAAATCATACAGTCATTGTTGGAAAGGGTTCAAATACACAAACATGCAAGAATCAAGTGTATGTAAACTTTTGAACGGGGTCATTTTTATAAATTCAACAAATATCTTATTCAGGTCAGTACTAAATAAGCAATAACATGCATTTTGTATGATTCCTTTTATTTTGGTAAAATAATTAACATTTTGCAGATTCTGAAAGGGGATGTAAACTGTACAAAAGGAATAAATGTAAATTTATGCACGTAATTTATTCCCGTGAAGCACAATTTGAACAATAACTAAATGCACACGGACTGCTGATCAAAAATGAGTTGATTCTCTGTGAAACTGTCAACGTTTAAACATTCTTTCAGTGTGTCACATGCAAAATGATCTAATTATCAAAATCATTCTAGTGGCATTGGTCAGTTTACTGACACAGTAACCAGGTTTTGTAAAGACGACTTAAATTAAATTAAAGTCATTAAGTAATTTGCAGACATGCATTGTCCCATAAAACAGTGACAAATGCATTTACAGTTTAGATCCTATTAAGACTGATTAAAAAAATGGGCCAAAGCCATTGATTAAAAACTGTAATATTATGACACACCGTATTAGTACAAACATGACCATTTCACAGCATGACCATGAATAATAAGAATTAAGAATCAAAAGTAAAACATCTGGAAACAATACGGTAAGTGTTGGGTAAACATGTTTGTCATGAAAATAATGTCTCGTACTGCTGAACAAGCTTCACTTTCTTATGTGTTAGAACGTCAAACATTCGTCTTTTGATTGTAGGGTGAAATAGGTGAGATTCGGCCTTTCTGAGTTTCTTCTATATCATGAGGAGCTGTATATTTATAGCAGGAGGTGAGATTGAATAACCCACCTGTGCGTCATCAGGCTCATCCATGCTGTACTGCGGCCCTGGAGACCCCTCGCTCACTTTATCTCCAAGTAGGAAGCCAAGACGAGTCATCAACGTGTTCGCTGCCTCGTCCACTGAGGGAGGGGGGTCGAGATCTGGACCTAACCCCCCTAAACAGAGAGACAGACAGACAGAGAATGCAACTGAGTCAAGCATTAAGTGAAACCAGCAAACTAGCTCACTCCAACAGAAACAGTTAATTACAAGCTTCACATCTTCCACTGCTCATGAGAACTATATGATGATTATGGATTCTGCATTAAAATTCAACAATTCACTAAGTGATTTCCCACAGATCTCAAATGACACCTCACCCTCAGAGCCACATCAATCTCTCTCTGTGTTCTCTTAGCCATAAAATCAGCCTGCGCTCGTTCCACAGAGATGACGCTTCAGGATGGGACTGACAGAGACACGAACTACATCAACCAGCTCACACGCCGCTATATAACCAGCTAACAGCCCACAGAGAGAGAGAGAGAGAGAGAGAGAGACAGGAACAGAGAGCTAGAGTAGAAGCGTTTGTCAAGAAGACATACCGGTTAAAACTGCTTCAGGATTTTCATTTTGAGCTTATTTCAGCCTTACTGTCAGAGAAAAACAGAAGGATAGATACAGTGATAGAATGCTAGATTATAATCTGTAATCCATGGATGCCTCATGTGCCATGGTAAAATCAGTGTAACACACAAGCTTGCTTTCATAAAATGTATATATGCCAGGACACGTCACTGTGACATCTTTTGCTAATAATTATCAAAATGAAGTGTGTAGTTCATTAAACACTAACCTTACACATTATTATATGTGACCCTGGACCACAAAACCAGCCATTAGGGTAAATTTTTTAAAATTGACATTTATACATCATCTGAAAGTGGAATAAATAAGCTTTCCACTGATGTATGGTTTGTTAGGATAGAACAATATTTGGAAATCTGGAATCTGAGGGTGCAAAAAATCAAAACATTGACAAAATCGCCTCTAAAGTTGTCCAAATGAAGATTTTAGCAGTGCATATTACTATTAAAAAATTAGGTTTTGATATATTTGCAGTAGGAAATTTACAAAATATCTTCATGGAACATGATCTTTACTTAATATCCTAATGATTTTTGGCATAAAAGAAAACATTATAATTTTGACCCATACAATGTATTGTTGGCTATTGCTACAGATATATTCCCGTGCAACTCAAGACTGGTTTTGTGCTCCAGGGTCACAAATAATGCGCATCACTTTTGTGTTGATATTCATTAAACAGGAGTCTCAAGTGTGGCTCATTCAGTCAGAATCCAGAAGTATCAATTAAACAATTGATTTTGATGATATGGTTTAATGTCCAATGTAAAATCCGATTCCTGAAGCAAAACCAGTATTGAAGCACAGCCCTGAGCCAAGTTTAGTCACGCCAACACAACCAGAGAGGAGTTTAACCGTTCATTCAGAGAAAAACAGGAGAAACTGATACTGACAGAGACTGAGAGAAAGGTGAGAAACAACATAAACGAACAAACCAAAACACACCTGTTCCCTGACATGCCATTCCTTCAACACATCACACATGAGTCCCGCGTGCGGCGCGTCCGGCAGACAGTCAACGTAAGAGAGAATGAACACACAACCGCAGCCGCACGTCTGGGAGGAACCGTGTGTGTGTGTGTGTGTGTGTGTGTGTGGGGCGTGTTCTAATGAGTCTTCAGTGAAACATTCAGCTGTTTTGGGAAGGTCAGGGGTGGACTGTCCTGCCCCACAAAACAATACAGCATTGAATAAAGATCAGAAAACAACCAAGCTAATGAGAGGACAGCTGTACTGCTCCGTTCACAGCTCAACTCTTCACTCGTGTGTCACTCAGCTATTAACTCCGTCTCATACATTCCTCATTAAATTCCTTGCAGAGAAGAATTTTCCTTGAAAGTAGACACAAATGAGACTTTAACATACAATATTCAATATACAGCTCCATATTTATCTATCAAACATCCAAATGTTAAATTCAAGAAAATTAAAATGTAAGACATTTCAATTCATTTCAGTTTAATTTCATGTCATAATTGTTGCATCATATGAAGAGTTTTTGCAAAAACAGATAACTCTTCCCCAAAATTCATGTTTTATTATGCTTTAAATGTTTTATTGTGTTCATTAGCTGTATATATATATATATATATAGCTATTTTTATTTTATATCAAAATAACCCATTTGGAATGCACAATGAAAAAACATGATTTTTGAAAATTGTTAAAAACAGAGTAATCTGTTTTTGCAAATAAACCCTTCATATATTATGTATTATTTTACTTTTTTGCAATAAGCTGGTAGTGCTGTGAGTATTAAAAAGGCATATTACAAATAAAATATATTATTATTATTGTTATTATTACTGTTTGTCAAGGATGTTGTTTATTATACATTTATAAAACTGTGGTTAAAATAATCAATGCATGCTTTTCTTACTCTTAGCTATTTATGTTTCTACTATATAATAATTATGAATTATTTTGTCTTTTATGTATTTATTTATTTTTGCAATGTGTTGGTAGTCATCTAGGGCACATTACAAATAAAATTAATTATTATTATTATTATTATAAAAAAAGAAGAAAGGATATTATTTAATCTGTTTAGACAGACCAATCTGTAGCAATAAACAACAACATTTATTTCCATAAATGTGAATATTATAAAATATACAGTAAAAACAGAGATATAAAACCAATATGATATTGATCGGATAATTTGATTTTACAAGAATTTAATGATAACTTTCAAGTTCACAGCGAAATATCTGACTTTTGATCACAAACTTTGGCTTGTACAGTTTGAGACATGACTGAGAATTTCCTGAGGTCTTTTCTTCAGAAGAAGCAAGACACTTAATCAAAAACCTGCATTTGTGTCTTATTTAATCCCACTGCTGTCTAGAAGAAAGACTTGAGATTAATGAGCTTTTAAAAAAACAAACAACATGCATTGCTTTTACAAGCAATACATCATTTTTCCTGTCTATACCATCATTCAACCTGTTCTTACACATCGTGAGAATGAAATTCCCCTTCCTGCACAACAACAACAACAGACAAACCAGACGAACCGCTTTGCTCAATGAGCCCGTAGCAATAACAAATGTGCATGATCTGATACAATCTGCAGAGCTTGAACAACTGACCCAGAGTCAACATCAAACAGGCGTCTCAACTTGTCTAGCGACACACCCTCCGCAAGCCTGTCCCATTAACACCGCAAGACATCATTGGAACAACTACAACACAGCGCTTTCAACAGACCATCCGTTCCGGCGCTCCTACAGCGTCTAAAAATACCATCTAGGTAGGCAGTCGACTGCATTCTGAAACGCAAATGTGTATGTTTATGCGTATGGAAAGAACTTGCTCTCGTCTTTTCCGAGAAGTGAAAGAGTACTTACTCTAGAGCAGCGTGCCTGTGCGATACAGTCAGAAAACACTGAGCTCAATTTAACATGTATGTGAGGGCCTGTAATGGACAGGTCAGACCTGACAGACAGGCAGCACACACTTCAACTCATAATGACTCCAAATTCCTTTCCTTTCAGTTCCAGGAAAGATGTTGAAATGAGCCGAGCACCGCCTGAGTCTCTGGATTTGTGGGTTATATAAAACTGAGCGTTTGTGTGTGTGTTTGTGTTTGCACGCAGGTTTCAGTGAGAATGTCAGAGCTGGAAATGCGTCTATACATAGACAGTCACAGCACCCACGCGCCTACCTCAAATACACTGCGGAGCTGCTATCTATAGGGCGAAACGCTCACGTACAGCGGCTTTGTGACGTATTTAAACACATATGCTATAGATGGAACATCTAAGAAACCTCTCTTTATATGAGATCCTTAGAACTGAGGGATATAGCTGTAAATGCTGTAATCTTGATATTTTAGTATATTCAATAAACATCTCCGTATTTATGCATCAGAAGGGTTAAAAGGCGATTTGTTTCATTAAGAGGAACTGTCGTTTCATCCAAACAGCCTCTGTTGCCAAGGAGATTTAAAATGCTATAATTCAAATACAGTAAAACTGTAGTTCAGATGAAAAGTTTTCCTTACTGTCAGAAGAAAGGATGATATTTCATACTACAATTTAGGTCCATCAATATGAAAATATCAGTAATAATCAATAACAGTGATTTACTTGCATACCAGTTTTACTAAAAGTTTTTTTTTAACAAATATTATAATGTAAACAATTTTTTAGAAATTATTACTTATATTTAATTAGGGTGCATTAAATTGATTGTGTTATTTTAGTATCATTTAGATACTATTATATTTTTTTTCTTGCTTTAGTAACTAGCTGAACTGAAAAATTTTCTATTTTATTGTGTTTGGTTTTGCTTTATTTTATTTTAGTTAAGTTATTGTTCATTTTATTTCAGGTAACAAGAATGTTTTTATAGTTTTAGTTTTGACCATTGTGTGTGTGCTTTTAGTTTTAACTAAAATAAATTGATCAAAAGTGACAGTAAAGACTTTTCAAAGATTTCGATTTCAAATAAACGCTGTTCTTTTGAACTTTCTATTCACCAAATATCTTGGGAAAAAAAATAATAAAAAATTCATAATTTCCACAAAAATATTGGGCAGCACACCTGTTTTCAATGTTTGTCGAGCAGCAAATCAGCATATTAGAATGATTTGTGAAGGATCATGTGACACTGAAGACTGGAGTAATGATGCTGAAAATTCAGCTGCGCATCACAGAAATAAATTACATTTTACAATAAATTACAATAGAACACAGTTCATTTAAACTGTAATACTTTTTTATTATTATTATTTTTTAATTGCTGTTTTTATAGTATTTTTACACAAATAAATGTAGCCTTGGTGAGACGTCTTTAAAAAAAAAAAAACATTTTCAAATAAAATGCACTTGTTAAAATTACAAATTACTTGCTTCTTGCGTAACCTTATTACCAGTTTTACTTGATCTTAGTGCTGCGTTTGACACAATAGATGATGACACACTCAATTACAAAACTATACAGGTATTCAAGGGCAGGCTTTAAGATAGTTTAGATCCTGCCTGTCTGACAGTTACCTCTTTGTTTATTTAAACAGGGAATTAATGCCAGTAAAGTATGAAGTGCCACAGAGATCCGTCTTAGGCCCTCTGCTATTTTCAATATACATGTTGCCCCCCGGTAATATCATTAGAAACTATTGGATTAGTATCCATTGTTATGCTGATGATAGTCAAATATTTCAACAAAACCAGATGAAACTTCATCATCATGCAAGAACTTCAAAATTCTGTGAACATCTCTGACTGATTCTGTAACTGAGTTGATGATTTGGGATCAGCTCATTGAAACTGAGTTTGAATTGAATCAAACAGATCAGTGTTTTGCTACTGACACGATCTCATGATCATATTTGTAATTTAAAGGGAATCTGAGACTCGGTGATCAAGTAAGTGATTGGTTGAAATGAGCCACATTCCCCGTGAGAGAGGCCATGCAGATGGGAGAAGAAAGCATAATGCACTTCCTTGTCCCTCCTCCTCCTCCTCCTCCCGCTCCGTCCTGTCATCCTCACATTCCTGCGCTACGGAGAAGACAGATGGTTGCTATGGCAACAGGCCGTGCGGTAGGAAGGGTGGCTGTAGTTTCCCGGGAGTGGGCATGTTTTCTCGCTCAGTGGTTTTTTTCACTCTTTTCCCGCATGTTTGCCCAGCAGGAGCGGCCGACGGGCACGAAACGCCGGCGCTGTGGCACAGGTGCGAGTACGAGACATTCGAAGTCTGGCAGAAGAGATGCTGTACAGATTTATCATCCACCGAGAGTCACGGCGGGTAGCGAAAGAGCAAACCGAGCAGCATCCTAAACAACAGAGACTCAGAGGAGGAGATGGACGAGGATGGAGGCTCGGTACAGGCCGGCTGACTCACCGTGAACATGATTCCAGTCGTTACTCATCACACACACACACACACACACACACGCATACACTCTGTGACGGGACAGCATCTGCAGAGGTTGCACATCGCCACCATCTTCAAGAAGAGCCATGCACAAACATCTCCAAAATGTGGCTGAATTTTAAATGCAGATATGATTTCAGAAATTAATGTGATTGGCAGCACTCAGATATATTGCATCTGATAAAATTCTAATATATATTGCATGTAATATAATTATTATTGAACTATATATTAAGAGTTCAGATGCAAAACCAGCTAAATCCATCTGACGTCTTTCTTTAAAAAATGCATTTTTATCAGGCTCAGATGTATAGGTTTCTATGTAAGTACCGGTACTTCTGATTGGGCTGAGGCTGGAATTTTAGCGAGTTTGAAGAAAAAGTATTTGATGGAAGTATAATATGTGTCGAGAGCATTCACTCACGAATATTATCTCATTTTTGACCAAGATGGCTTTTAGCTGGTGTTGCATCTGAAATCTTCATATATATATATATATAATATATACATACACACACACACACACACACTGCCACTCAAAGGTTTGGGATCAGTAAGACTCGTATTAGTTTTTAAAGAAGTCTCTTATTCTCATCAAGGCTGCATTTATTTGATGAAAAATACAGAAAAAAAATGTTATATTGTGAAATATTATTACAATGTAAAACAACATTCTTCTATTTTAATATACATTAAAAATTGAATTTATTTCTGTGATCAAAGCTGAATTTTCAGCATCATTACTCCAGTCTTCAGTGTCACATGATCCTTCAGAAATCATTCTAATGTGCTGATTTATCATCAATGTTGAAAACAGTTGTGTTGCTTAATATTTTTTTGGAACCTGTGATACTTTTTTTCAGGATTCTTTAATGAATAAAAAGTAAAAAAGAACAGCATTTATTTAAAATTTGAAATCTTTTCTAACAATATACACTATTGTTCAAAAGTTTGGGGTCAGTACATTTTTATTCTTTCCAAGGATGTGATGAATTAATAAAAAGTGAAAGCATAGATTCACATTTTTAGAAAAGATTTGTATTTTGAATAAATGTTGTTCTTTTTAACATGTTATTCATCAAAGAATCCTGAAAAAAAGAATCACAGGTTCCAAAAAAATATTTGTCAGCACAACTGTTTCCAACATTGATGATTCTAATAATAAATCAGTATATTAGAATGATTTCTGAAGGATCATGTGACACTGAAGACTGGAAATTAAAAATTCAGCTTTGCATCACAGGAATAAATTATATTTAAGTATATCAAAATGAAAACCATTATTTTATATTCTAATAACATTTTGCAATATTACTGTTTTTTTCTGTATTTTTGATCAAATAAATGATGAGTCTTGATGAGCATAAGAGACTTCTTTAAAAAACGTTACTGATATCAGTAAAGTCTTACTGATCCCAAACTTTTGCTCAGTAGTGTATATATAATCATCATCTTTTCATGCTTTATTTTGTCTAGAGTACCAAATGTGCATAGCTACCGCTTTATGGGCTTTTCCACCATTACCTGATTTGCATAATTCCTTAATCAGACGCTAAAACAAATGCAGACATATAGTGATGCGGGTAAGTGCAGTTCAGTGCTAGTTTTTTCCCACATTAGTGATGACGACAGCAGATCCTGCGCTCCCCACTGATGCTGCTGTATGAGCGGCGGGTTTAACAGCGACGAGGAAAGGCTAAAATCGACTGAGACCGCTGACCGAGCTCTCAAAACAGCCCAAGACAAGCCACTCCAGACTTTGCACACGACCGGAATACAGATGAGCGTGAACAGTGGGAGGAGTGTGCAGACGGACGAGACAACCAGGTGTGAAGATCAGCCAGCGAAGAAGAAAACAGATGCAGATGTTGCCTTGGGTTGAGATTGCAAAAAAAAAAAAAAAACCTTCTAAGAGAAGTTTGTAATTTCATGTATTTGTGGGCAGAATATCAGTGATTAAAGCTTGTGAAAAATCAATTACCCTGAAAAAATTCCTGTCTAAACTACAGAGCAAAAGCTAATACAGCTGTCACTCTTATACATTTCACTCACATCATGTTTTTAATTAAGTCTGTTATGCTCTTCAAGGCTGCATTTATTTGCTCACTTACAGAGTAAAAACAGTAATATTTTGAAATATTATTACAATTTAAAATAACTTCTTTCTATTTAAATATATTTTAAAATGTAATTTATTTCTGTGATATTTGAATAAATAAACATAATAAATAATAAAATAATTTTAAATTAAAATCTTTGGAATTTGTGTTAGATTTATTGTTAAAAATTGTTGTGATTATTATTTTTTTATGATTACTTTAATTAATTTCATGTGAAGCACTGAATTACCATGGTGTATGAAATGTGCTATACAAATAAACTTGCCTTGCCAAAAATGGCCAAAAACATCAGACAGTCCAAATTCAAATTCACTGACCACAACTAAAGCAATCATTCAATCAATAAAAAAATAAAAATGATAATTATAGAAATACACACACACACACACACATACACACACACACACACACACACACACACACACACATATATATATACACTACCGCTCAAAAGTTTGGGATCAGTTAGACTTGCAATGTTTTTTTAAAGAAGTCTCTTATGCTCATCAAGGCTGCATTTATTTGATTAAAAATACAGAAAAAAACAATAATATTGCAAAATGTTATTACAATATAAAATAATGGTTATTATTGTAATATACTTTAAAATATAATTTATTCCTGTGATGCAAAGCTGAATTTTCATCAGCTGTTACTCCAGTCTTCAGTGTCACATGATCCTTCAGAAATCATTCTAATATGCTGATTTATTATTAGAATTATCAATGTTGGAAACATTTGTGCTGACAAATATATATATATATATATATATATTTTTTTTTTTTTTTTTTGGATTCTTTGATGAATAAGTTAAAAAGAACAGCCTTTATTCAAAGTATAAATGTTTTCTGACAGTGTAAATCTATGTTATCACTTTTTATTAATTTAACACATCCTTGGTGAATAAAAGTATTAATTTCTTTAAAAAAAAAAAAAAAGAATAAAAATTTACTGACCCCAAACTTTAGAACAGTAGTGTATATTGTTAGAAAACCTTTCTATTTTCTAATAAATGTTTTAACCTTTTACCGATCAAAAAATCCTGAAAAAAAGGATCCAAAAAAATATTAAGCAGCACAACTGTTTTCAACATCGATAATAAATCAAGATATTAGAATGATTTCTGAAGGATCCCAAACTTAAACTTACTTTTTTTATTTCTATATAGAACATTAATAAAAAAAAACATCTAGAAAATTCTGTTTCTATCTTTCATTCACAGGGTTTGTATGAGGTGACGCTCCCAAAACTCCACAGTGTGTGTTTGGCCCGTGCAGTAGAGCATCTCTGACCGTCTGCACACACAACAAGCCCAACTACTGACAGCTGTCTGCAATAACATGCAACTGTGAATGCAAAGCTCTAAAAATTTAGTCAATGAGTCACCGACAGATGCAAAGAGAGATGCAGGACGAGCTCCGCCGCCCCAGCAGGAGACGTGACCACTGTTAGCGGGACTCTGTGCCACAGCCGAGATCAGACACGGGAATGCGGGGCTCCTCACTAACACACACTCTTCATACGGAGGTTGTGATGACAGGGGAAGGTTAGAAGCCAAGGTCAGAGCAGAAGAGACCCCAGATGGATGAAGTCAAAGACAGGATTGAGTTTCACTGCTGCTAATGGTGCAGCATTTGATTGTAAATGGCACAGATACATTCACCTGATTTCATTTCATATCCATTATTTAATGATAAGATCTGATAATAGGCCAGAAATCCATCCTTCTGCAACAAGATATGAGAGGCTGTGCAATATCTCAATATATACTCATACTGGACAAACTATTCTTATTGAAATTATATTAAATATATTAAATTAACTCATAAATTATATAAATCCAGGCATGCAAAATGTTCTAAAGAGATGTCAATGCTTCTTCTTCATTGGACTTAAAATCACTGTATTGACCAATCAGCATCCAGGAGCAGAACTATTCAATTTTAAAGCAATACTGCAACATAGTCTCCAAATATGATTAAATGAATATCATTATAATCAAGAACATCTCTCGAGACTCGTGTTTGTTATTTACTGTCAGTTTGGTTTGAAATTGGAGGAATGGCACAATATTGGATTGTAAAAGGATCACGGATACATTCACCTGATTTCATTCCGTATCCATTATTGAATTATGTGATCTGATTATGGGCCAGAAATCCATACTTATGCAATAGGATATGAGAGGCTGTGCTATACTGCAAATATTGTTAGGTATACTGCACAAACTAATTTCATTCAAACATGTAGTTTTATTAAATGAACTCAGGGTCAAAAACCTGAGTATTAAAAATGTAGATTTTCATTTTCACTGAAGCAGCACTTCATATTAAACATTCAGCAATAAATAATGACAAACAAGTCATTTGATAACATAAATGCAAGATTGATAATAATGAAATAAAACATTTTAAAGAAATATTCATTTATTTATTTTTTCCATTGACCTTTTCTAGCATGACTCTAAAACGCTGCATTACTAAATATGACTAGATTATTATTAAATAAATATGATTATAATCAAGAACATCTCCTGAGATTATTTTGTTTTATTAATTGTCAGTTTCGCCTGAATTTTAACAAATAATTATTGTCAAAATGTCTGACACATCTATGAAAACAATAAAAAACAAAATATTCTTAAGTGTGAACTGAATGTAAGTTTTCAACACTAAAAAATGCAATTAAATGCAGTTAGTTGAACCTATAAGTTGGAATGAAGTACATCTTTATATGTGACCCTGGACCACAAAACCAGTCATAAGGGTCAATATTTTGAAAATTGAGATTTATACATCATCTGAAAGCTGAATAAATTATTTTGCAGAGATACAACTATTTAAAAAATCTGGAATCTGAAGGTGCAAAAAAAATCTAAATATTGAGAAATCGCCCTTAAAGTTGTCCAAATGAAGTACTTAGCAATGCATATTACTAATTAAAAATTACATTTTGATATATTTACTGTAGGAAATTTACAAAATATCTTCATGGAACATGATCTTTACTTAATATCTAATTTTTTCCCTTGATTTTTGGTATAAAAGAAAAGTCAATAATTTTGACCCATACAATGTATTTTTGGCTATTGCTACAGATACGTGATACTTAAGACTGGTTTTGTGCTCCAAGGTCACATATGTCTTTTCATAGTTACTTCTACTGGCTTTACAATATGTTTAATGTGTATGAATGGCATTTATAAAATACAAACTATACTATTTTTTTTAAACTTGTTGGTCATGTATTTTTATATATATTTGCATTTACACATTAATGCAATGAAATTGCACTGTACTTAAGTATGTTAAAGGGGTCATGCTAATTTTCCACAAGTTGATCTGATTCTTTATGGTCTTAATGAAAAGTCTATAACATACTTTGGTTAAAAATTCTCAATGGTAGTATAAAATAACACCCTTTTTACCTTGCCAAAATCAGCTCTGCAAAAATCATCTCATTCTGGTCGAGGCTGCTTTAAATGCAAATGAGCTCTGCTCGCCCCGCCCCTCTCTTCTCTCTGCTGCTCTGACAGATTGTTTACTTTAGCCACATCCAGCCTCTAAACTTGCTAACTAGCACATTATTAGGAAAGGCGGTCGCAAAGATTCATAAATAAACGCTTATACTCACTTCTGCTGTAAGTGAAGCTGGATCACAAATGATTCGCGCGAACATAGACGGATATATGTAGATCGGGAGGCGCATTCCCTTCACAAACAAACGTAATCCACTGCATCTTCAGCGGCTCAGATGTCGGGAGTAAATGACGACCACTATGTTCATTATTACATTGAGAAACACAACACCTCAATCGCTCAATCGGAGATATTCTTGTCTAACTTACATCCCTGCTCCGGCATCAAAACAAAGAGGTCGGACTGTTACAGCTGATCTGAGGTAAAACGCTCATGTCAATCAACTATGGTGGGAGTGGCCTCTGCTGGTGTGACGCCACAACGACAGGCATCTGAGAATGGTGCGATTTGAAAAAGGGGATATTATTTTTACAGATTAATTAAAAACCACTGCATGGATTTTTATCATTATAGGGTAGATTTGTATATGCACTGACAACACACATTAATGTTCAAACAACATGAAAAAGTGAACTTAGCATCCGATGACCCCTTTAAGAAACACATCCATAAAAGATGCAAATGGGACTGCAGCAAAACTCGAACCGCATTCCACGAGAGCTTGAGATGACGCAGGAATGACTGAACATGAAACCGGCTGACGGGGAAATGTGAAGCATTCACACAGAACACACACTGACAGATGCCTGAACAACAGCAGGAGGCCGTGCGGATACAGCGCTCGCGTCACTGTTCGCCTCCTATGAGAAGAACAGAGCTACTGGATGTGTACAAATACTAAACCAATGAAGATGCATGTCAGTTCAGTGTGTTTCCTTGTATGCATGCTGTTTTTAGTCCGTGTGCATGAATGCTATCATGATGCTGAACACCGAAAACTGATATGGAACACATGCCATACTGTACACGATCACTGATCCTGAACATCGATCAAACACAGACACAAAGCATTACAGTGACCAGACGGCACAATCAGATCAGCGTCTCTGCCTTGTTTTCCGGTAAACAAGATTTATTTGCTTGATAAACCAGATCTCATGGGTTATTAATATCTCATTTTCAGAGAACATTTCTTGAATTAAGTTGTATTTTTTTGTATTCATGGGCAAATAGTTATGCTTGTTTCCAAGCATAAATTAAATTACAGCCAATGAGAATTTTATCTTGTTTACATTTTCATTGAACAATAAGCCGTCAGAATGAGAGACCAAACAGCTGATAAAAACATTACGGTAATCCACACCACTGCAGTCCATCAGCTAACATCTTCAGAAGACAAAAGCTGAAACAAATCCATCATTGAGAGTCCATAATCCATAATAACGCTTCCTCCAGTGAAAAAAAGTCCATCTCCTGTTGTCTCTCACATCAAATTTGTTTAGAGCTGTTTTGGCCTGATCTGTGCAGATTTCTCTCCTGATTCACACCAGACCACTTTTTCACAGGAGAAGGTGTTATTATAAATTATGGACTTGTATTTTAATTAAAAACATCTTAATGATGGATTTGTTTCATCTTTTGTCTTCTCAAGATGTTAACCGATGGACTGCAGTGGTGTGGATTATGGAACTGAATTATTAACAAACAAAACAGCACTGTATGAAGGCATTTTCTGTTGTCGGTGTAGCATACACTAAACACATTTAACTTTACAAGCTTTGGGAGTTAATAAATGTCATCCTGCATTACAAAAACTTTGATTCCTAAAATAAGCTCTGTCTTCTTATGCAAGATAAAACGTCTTATTCTTTGATCAGTGTAAACTGTGACAGGCTGTAGCGCCGCTGCATAAATTCATGAATCCAATGCTGTTCAAAGTGTGGATCACTGTCATGACAAACAATTATGTGTGTTTTGTGCATTTCAGGTTAATGTAAGACAAAAACACACACACTGCAGAGGAGAATCAAACTCACTCCTAACAAAGCAAATCCTAGCCGGGCTTCGGTAGAGCGTGTCTAATACTTCCTTCAGATAGCGCAGCTCGCTGTACACACATACACACGTGAACACAACATCTGCTGCATCTCTCATAGCAATAAACAACTGCGCTGCACTTGTGTGTGTTCAGGTTCACTCGAGGTCAGCGGCAATGAAGACGCGTCTCTCAAAACTCTCACACCACCAGTGCGCCAGTGTTCATGTGTGAATGTAGAAAGGAGAGACGTTTGTGATGATTCAGTGAGAGCTTTACATTCCTGTCAGTCTTCAACAGCACAAACTCCCAGAACACAGAGATACTTCTGAAACAATACAAACCAGATCAGAACAACAGTCATTCATGCGCATCTCTGTCAATGATGAAAGCTGAAGGTGAAATATGCAGCATATGCCATATGGTAAGAGGTGAGAGAATAGTAATCATATATTTATATTGATTTACAATCATGCATTTGTTTGTAATTATGCCACTGCTTTGCGCTGGTGCAATGATCAGAAAAGTGAGTTTTGGTAGAAAAAGGTATCTAAAAAAAAAAGATAGAGCTCATTTAAATCAGCTTAGAAAACATCAAAAGCCAACATCAAGGAAAATGCTAGAAATTAATCTACACACTACAGTTCACACAACGTCAGAAAATCCAGTTCTGATGAAGATATATTCAAGCACAGACCAAAAATATATTTATAACTGCAAATTCATAGCAAAAATGTTTTTTTTTTTTTTTTTTTAAATTAACTTTGCAAATGCTGAACTTGAGTGTGCAAATCATTCGAGGCAATGCATGTTAAATTCAAATATTATTTAATACACTTCTAATATATATATTAGAAAATGGCAATATATAAAATATGAAATCTGTCAAATATATACACCATTTAAAAGTTTGGGCTCAGTAAGATTTGAATCAATTTAATACTTTTATTCATCAAGGATGCATTAAACTGATCAAAAGTGACAGTTCAAACATTTATAATATTACAGTAGATTTATTTCAAATAAATGCTGTTCTTTTGAACTTTCTATTCATCTGTAAATCCTGAAAAATAAAATGTATCACAGTTTCCACAAAAATATTGTGCAGCACAACTGTTTTCAACATTGCTAATAATCAGAAATGTTTGTTGAGCATCAAATCAGCATATTAGAATGATTTCTGAAGGATCATGTGACACTGAAGACTGGAGTAATGATGCTGAAAATTCAGCGGCGCATCACAGAAATAAATTACATTTTAACAGATATTCATGTAGAAAACAGTTATGTGACATTGCAATAATATTTCACAATTTTACTGATTTTACTGTATTTTTAATCAAATAAATGCAGCCTTGGTGAGCAGAAGAGACTTGACTTAAACTGAAATCTTACTGACTTAAATTTTGACACAATTGTAACAAAGTAGTATTGAATAATTTTGTATACATCTCTTTAAACTGTATTATATCTAGTGCATATTATTCATCTGACACAGCACTGAACATCTAATATTGGCTTCTTCATCAGAAGACTGTCTGAACTGAATAATAATGTTCTAGTATAAACGATAAATCTGAAAACGGATGATGGTATGATGTCTGAATAAACTACAAGCCTCCACCAGTCAGAATTTCCCATCATTAGCCTGTTATTTCTCAAAAAAGCCTTGAAAGTGCAAGTCATTTGAGCAAAAGCATGTTATCAAGGACAATGCACAAATACTGCAGCACATTGTGTGTTCGGGCGGGTGTGGGAATGTTTTGAGAGAGTCGCTAACAGCGTCTGTGTGTCGCGTGAACGTCCCGGATTTCCCTGACACCACGACAGACGCCGCGTATCTTCTCCTGTGTGTTAATGAGTGAACCAAAACACAGTCAATAATGTCAGCCACACAAATCACAGCGCTCGTCTCTCTGAATGGCGTGAATTTGGCGAGCTAATCAAAATTACATCTTTGAGCGCGTGTGTTGATTGTGAATAGAGCAGAGGACAGACAGGATATTAAAAAGATGTGCCGCTATTTAATGCGTGAGCTGCGTCCAGCACCGCCGTCCTCTGAATCGGCCGCTGATGCGCTCAATAACACAACAGCACACAGAAACGTGTCGATATGCACAAATTATATTTAGTGGCTGTATCGGATCATTGCATTAGCACGGTGGAGGATTTCTCTTCATTCATTCAATCCTCACAATACGTACACAATGGTTTTTCTGGAAATATAAAACTACGCAATCCACTCAGATCCTGGTTCAGATTTGGTCTGGTTCTCCATTCCATTGGCCCATAAAATAAAGACAAATTTCCAAAAATAAATCTCAAAGTCATGAATATCAGAATGATTTAAGGCATTCTCTTTGAACATTAAGTTTCATAACTGATTAGTTTGCATGTACGATTCATTAGTCTGTTCAAAGGTGTTTAATATCAAAGCAAAAATGGCATTTGAGTTGGTAAATCTGATTTATTTCCATTTAAAACATATTTCCATATTTATTTCAATACATGTTTTTAAGACCTAATTTTATCAAGCAATGTTTTATATATATTAGGGCTGCACAATTAAGCAAATTTATAATCATGATTACAATTACAGATACCACAATTACGTAATTGTACAAAGGCACAATTACAAAAAAAAAAAACAACAAAAAAAAAACACTTACATTATTCTGCTTTCTTAAGATGTGTGTGTGAGAGAGAGAGAGAGAGAGTGTGTGTATTTTTTCTACAGGTTATCTTAAAGGTTTTTTTTCTCATTGTTTTAATTTTTTTAACTTTTTTTTATATTTAAAGAAGAAACTATATATAAAAACGTGGCATGCAGTTGCTTCAAATAATGGTAAAAAGCTATTCAAAACATCATTTAATGTAAATTGTGATAATTGTAATTAACAATTCGCAATTACAATTTCAAGGAAATAATCGACAATTATGATTTT
Source organism: Cirrhinus mrigala (assembly GCA_036247105.1). Taxonomy (NCBI): domain Eukaryota; kingdom Metazoa; phylum Chordata; class Actinopteri; order Cypriniformes; family Cyprinidae; genus Cirrhinus; species Cirrhinus mrigala. The sequence goes on from CM070018.1 coordinate 30,739,865, forward strand.
TGTCATAATCATGCAGCCCTAATATATATTAAATAATAATAACATTAATAATAATAATGTTTATATATTATTATATATTGTTAATAAAGTAAAAACAATGACTGATGGTTGAAATAAAAAAGTCCCCTTTAAGTCATTTTAAAGCAAATACATAATGAAAAATATTATTCAAACTGTCAAAAGGTTGCAAAAATAAATAAATAAATAAATAAATAGGCATGGAAAATGATAATAATAATAACAACAACAACAACAACAACAATAAAAATAATCATGTTTTTGCATAATAAGATTAAACATCATTGTTTTAATTTAGTAAAAACAATGATAGATAGTTAAAATGAAAATATAATAATAATAATAATAATAATAATAATAATCATTGTTAATTGAGTAAAAAATAACTACTGAAAATGAAAAACAAGAATAATCAATATTTGTTTAATTAGAGGACAGCATTTACGTACAGTATGTACGGCTCTTATAGCTTTTAATTTTTTATTCAGCATTATTTATGTTAATGAAGAACATATGCTTGTTTATTATAGGTCAATCACAAAAATGTAGGACGCAAACACTCTATGCAACTCTGTATTTCTATAACTGTTGTTATATAGCAGCTAAAGCAATTAGCACGGTTAGCAGTTTGATCTACAGTAACATTCAGTCCCAACAGGCTTCAAAGGGGCAGCTTTAGCAGAAAATAACATGCAACAGCACTGCAATCCAGGCACACGAAACACTGTCGACACGCTGAGAAAACCAAACCTGCATTTCAGAGCCAGAGCGGCTGAGCAACAGCACTCGCACCTGTGGGCAGTCCAAACACACACACACACACACACACGACTACATCACATGAATGTGCGGCCCACATCACCATGGTAACCGGGAGACGAGGATGGAGCTCCAGCAGGTCCTTGTGCACATTCTCCAGATAAACAGTGAAACATCCATTTACAGCACCACACAAACATCTGAACCATCATCACGCTCCGACACCGGCCCCAGCGCTCACAATGCCTCAGTCAGTCACATATGAAACATCTCTCTGTTCCGCTGCTGAGGAAAAGCAGGCAACCTAAATTGTATGACTCCAGAATATAACATCTGAGTCATTTAGACTGTTTATAATGTTCATTTTTCAGCTCCAGTTTTGGAGGTTGACAAAGTGAATCACTGTCCATTGTGCTTTTAAAAAAAAAACAAAAAAAAAAACATTAGGGTCTCATACAGTGTTATAAATCACTGAAACAAAAACTGTGAAAAAAAACATTTTCTTTACTTGAAATAAAATCAATATTAACTGAAATAAAATAATATTTTATTTGAGCTAGTTGCTAACAATATTTTTCATTTTCATTCAGCTTACCTTGAAAAATAAACAAGACTAAAAACTAAATTAAACAAAAAACTAAAATAAAAAAATGAATAAAAACTACAGACATTAAAAAAAACAACAACACAATCACATAAACTTTAGCTAAAGTTAAAAAGAAAAGAGGAGTATACATATAAAAAATAATACAATAAAAATAAAACTAATTGATAATATTAATAAAAGTATAATTCCACCTCAGTTGTAGTAAATGAACACTGATCTCATGTAAATAAAACAGTTTTCTTTTTTTTTAACTGACTATTGTTGAGTGTTTGTAGGGTCTCACGGGTCACGGCTCCGTCAGTCAGACATGTATCTTAACTATTTTGAATCTTCTATTAAATATTGTTCAATATTTCAGTAATCTTGAAGCCTATTCACTCATCACTGATTGACTAATTTGAGCAGGAGATGAAGTATTGATGAGAGCGAGGGGAGATCCTGAGTGAAGAGCTCTCCACAGACAGCAGCTGCGCTGATTCACCGCTGCACTCCACATACAGCTGCTAAAACCAGTGAGAAAGTCACAGACCTCGGGCTAAACGCTCGTTTTGAAGTCTTTTTTAAAACACTCGAAGACTAATTTTAAGTTCCACTCAAAACATACTGCTCCACAAAATAGATTAATAAATAATTAGAGAAACACAATTTTCCCCCAAAAGTCAAATAAAATTCAACTTATATCAAATGGAATCATTTGCATTACTTGTAGACTGTTTTAAGTTCCATTTGAAGCCTCTAAAAACTCCTGCAGTGCTCAAATAATGATGATGATAATAATAAAACTAAACAAACAAACAAATAAATAAAACACTAGACACAAAAATTCAACTAAAAGTCAACTTAGTAAACTTACAACTGATATCACTTGTCTTTTAGATGTCCACCTTTCAAGCTGAAAACTATTATAATAATAATAAACGAATATAGCTGCAAGCAGCAATTATCGGGGTTCAAGTGCTTTAAAGGCATTTAAAAAAAAGACATTACATATTTTTTAGCAAGCCTGCAACCATCTAAATCAATGATTCAATGAATCAGGTGATTTGCCATAGAAATTGTATGATTTGGAATGATTTGGACTGTTATAGCGCCAGCTGTGGTCTGATCTCCATGAAAATTTGCATGCTTGTTTAGAATCACATGTTGCATATTCTCACCAGGTTTCATGAAGTTTTGAGATTTCATTTAGGCTTTAGAAGCATTTGGGTGTATTTGGACAGGCCCCTTTTCTAAATGACCCTGTAATATCTTCCCAAAGGGTAAATTTGATCATTATTGACCTACAGAGTCCAGAGAATTGTACTGTAGTGTACGAGATCAGAAGTCATCTTCTCAATTATTTAAAAGCACAACATGTACATTTTCGCCGCTAGAGGGCGCATGTTCAAAACAAACAAGAAACAAAGGCGTAGTTTGATGATGCAGTGATTGAGTGTGGAATCATGGGAGTTGTCATCTTCATCCCCACAGCCGATGCAATCCAAAGGGACTCGGGCAGAAATGATGTTCATTGATGATCTAATGTATTAAAGACTTATTAGGGTCACTGAAGCAGGATGGGGCTGAAAGTCGTAGAAGCGAAACGAGGCACTGGAGCGATTGTTGATGAGAGACGAGTACGATACACGGCTCCAAAGCAGCGGAGCTTTTGTTATGCCACAGTCGAGTGCTTCCGCTTCTTCCGGACATGTGTATGTAGCCAGTTGATTGTGACTTTTATTTCTTGTTTTATTATTTGTGGAAAAAATTAATTGTCTTGTCAATGTTAACTTCATCAAAACTTGTATTTAGTGTCTATTTTCTTTTATAATTACTATTCTTGTTTAGTTTCAATGGTTCCAGTCAGGAGTTCCTACCAATTGTTGTGGGTGGGGTATTAATTAGTGGCACACCTCAGGAAGAGGTGTCGCTTCTCCTTTAAGCATTCGCACGCAGTCTCACTGTGAATGCAGACGGGAAGCAAGGGTATCTTTCGCTCTTTCATACATATGTTTTATTTGGTCACTTTTTGTAACTTAATCACTGCGTATATTCTTAAAACTTCGCTAGCATGTATTTTATAATGTGTATCTGTGTAACTAGCGAATTCTCTTTGAAAGTGGTGCTGTTAATCGTGACATTTTAGCGTTTCATTTCCACGTGCGTTTTTCCATGCAGGAGTGAGAGAGTAGGCCTTTTGGTGTTGCCGTACTAATTTTGCCTCATGCTACTCTTCTTTAAAGGTATGTTTGTGTACACAGTGGTTGAATAATTTGTTTTATGTGTGAATTCATTAGTCTGTAACAGTTTCAGTTATGGTATTCGTTAGATTTATGTTATCAGTTACCATGTGGTGTAGTTTTCCTCAAAGACACAACATGATTGTAGCAGAAGTAGTTTATTTCACATGATATTTACATATATTTTCACTTTAATTTCATGATGGAATGTTGCAAGGATGCTGAGTGTTTATTTCATTGCCATTATGTATTATTATATATTGTGTTAAATACCTTTTATTTGTTGACTACACATGTATGTACAATGTATTTCGCTTCTCCTTTAAGCATTCGCACGCAGTCTCACTGTGAATGCAGACGGGAAGCAAGGGAGTGAGAGAGTAGGCCTTTTGGTGTTGCCGTACTAATTTTGCCTCATGCTACTCTTCTTTAAAGAATAAATTCCATCCCGCATCCCATCTACGTGTGGTCGTGCTTCTGTCCTGAGGGTACTGCTTGATATCTGCTACATGTAGGTAGAAAAAAATAACTTTGTTTTATCATACTAGATACATTTGAGCAGTGTTGGGGGTAACTCATTACAAGTAACTCAAGTTACATAATCAGATTACTTTTTTCAAGTAACTAGTAAAGTAACGCATTACTTTTAAATTTACAAGAAAATATCTGAGTTACTTTTTCAAAAAAGTAACGCCAGTTACTTTGTTTTCCCATTTATTGACTGTTGAGAGAAACTGCAAATACAGAGGTGTTGTGTAAACATGATGTTACTGCAGTTCTAAACTAAATGTGAACATGAATTTATTCATCTCACTCAGAAGAAACAGATTCAGTACTCATTCAAATTAAGTAAAACAGTGAAATGCAAACTCAGAATATAATGCAAACCTGCAACAATATGATAAACAACACAGATTTCCTTTATGTAAGTAATGCCATTTTATTAACCAGTGTCTTTGCTACTGACCTTTGATCCAGTTCACCCATACTAATTAGCAAAAATGACTTTAAATAAACTAACATTTGTGCTTTGTTTTTTTATTACTGAAGAGTTTCAAACCTTCTTCTCCTGCGTACAGACATGAATTTATTTTTCCTTCAGCCAAGGCTTTTACATTTGCTAAAAATATAACTATTTATAATAAAATGAAACAAGCAAGCCCTGCCCAGATTTAAAAAGTAACGCGAATGTAACTCAAAAGTAACGTAAGGCATTACTTTCCATATAAAGTAACTAAGTAACGTAATTAGTTACTTCTTTTAGGGAGTAACGCAATATTGTAATGCATTACTTTTAAAAGTAACTTTCCCCAACACTGCATTTGAGTGTGTTTAAGTGTTGTTATAATGCTGCTCTGTGCGTTCGTCACCTGTCTAATAAAATGCATAGCATATTAAAGTGTCTTTGGGGTTTCCATGTTTTCTACACAATAAAACCGGGAAATCGAGGGTGTCTGATGTCATTGGCAGGTGACGTAATGAAACGGTCCATTACACTAGTTAAAATTGCTTATTTCTCTGGATTTAAACATTCTTCAAAACACTTGGGAAAATATATAACACTGTTCTAGTGGTTTTGGAAATTTTAATGAAAAAATCTTACATATTGTGCCTTTAACTAACAATTTGAATGACAGCAGTGGTTCTAGAGACAAAGCTGTTTGGAATGAGGAGGTCTATCGTATGATATGAATATTGTGTGTACACTCCTAAAAATAAAGGTGCTTTAACAGGTTCTTCACAGCGATGCCATGGAAGAACCATTTTTGGTTCCACAAAGAACCATTCAGTCAAAGGTTCTTTAAAGAACCAGCTCTTCCTTATCTTTTTATAATCTGTAGAACCTTCTTTTGCCCCAAAGAAGCTTTTGTGAAACAGAAAGGTTCTTCAGATGTTAAAGGTTCTTTATGGAACCATTTAGACAAAAAAGGTTCTTCTATGGCATCGTGAAGCACCTTTATTTTTAGGAATGTATGTGTGAAAAACTGTACCATGTGCGATCGTTTATGGCCTTGAAAAATGTGATGTCACCTCCCAGTGGCTGACTTCTCTCAAAATTCTCTCAAACCTTTAAACTTTTATTAACCTTGTTGGTGCCCAAATTTCATTTGAGATTTGAGATCTGCAAATGTCTTTAGAGACACATGTGGTGTTTTGGACCAAGACTGTGCGCACCAATTTTCATGTTGATAAGACAAATGGTTGCATAGTTATAGACATTTTTGTTTTTTCCCTCTTATGAAAAAACAACACAAGTGGGCAAGCCCCGCTGTTTCAGTGCTACATGCTTGAATAAAGATGAATAAATAAACAACACTTTTAGACCATCATACATTCCTTTCAAAGCAAAACAAACACCTGTAAACTAAAAGCCAACTTGTACCAACAGGTATCACTTGTCTATAAGATGTCTTTCTTTCCAGACTAACTAAATAAATAAACTTTTCCCCCAAAATATGTTTTTCTGAAAAGTCAACTTATGTCACCTTGCAAAGACAACTTTCATTCCAGCAGAAGACTATTTTTCTATTCAAAACCACTAAAAGCTTGTGTTTAAAAGATGTAAAAATAAATAAAGACATTTAAATTAAGAAATGAATAAATAAAAACAATTTAAAAATAAATGCAAGTAAATGCATCAATGAATAAATCACCAGCTCCTTCCAAAAAGGAGCGCATTATCTCAACTGGTATCACTTTCATCACCACAGACTGATGAAATCTTGACTCCTAGAAATTGCATAGCTGCTAATCAGATTGTAGCCAATGTATGTAGACACTCATACACCAAACCCGTATGTGCCCGTTGAGCATTTCATTTTAAAAGCATTAGCATTAATATGGAGCTGCTTTTCCCTAACAGCTCGGCCTCTTCTGGGAAGTTTTCCCCTGGTGCTGTAGCACAGCTGTGGGGATTTGATCTCATTCAGACACAAGAGCATCAGTCAGATCAGCCTCACAATCACACAGACACGGCGTCCACGACCAGTTATTGTTAGTCTCACTTGTCTGTCTGTGCTTAAAGTGAAAATGATGCATAATGCAACACATTCACAGAACATCTGAGTGTGTTTGATGCACACATATTTATGTATTTGATGAATATATGCAGCAGGATTTTAGACTAATGAGATTTAGAGGAACTGATTTTGAACGATAACACATAAATATTTAAAGACAGACATGTTATGAGCTACAAGGTTGTTAATCAATGGTATATGCTTTTGTTGAAGCCGTCAGTCCAAATTATTCAACCTACTACTTTTTTTAAATAATCAGTGGAATTTTTGGTGAAAACTACATTACCCAAGATTCTGCAACAAAATCTCCACCAATCAACTGTGGGCAAATCCCGCCCACTCTCATGAAGAAGTGCAAAGGATGTAATCAAGTGGGCCTCCCTACAACATCAAAATACTTAAATATTGGTATAAACATGCATACTTTACAATGAATGTAAAATGAGTTGTTTCTATATACACAACTAATTTCTTTGAACCAATATTTTTATGTTTCTGTCCTTTTTTTTAATTGAATGGTGTCATTCACAGTGCTTCATGAGTAGCTCGTTTCCACATTAAAGCAGTTAAGTTCACATACCTTTGTTTTTCAAATACTTTTTTATCTTCAAATCAGAGTTTGTAATGTTGTCACTCACTCCAGAGCTGGCTGGTTTGGTTCAAAGCTTATGGACTTTAAAGTGAAGAATTTTAAAAAACCTCTAAGGAAAAAATGAATGGGAAAACTACAGACGCTGCGGTCAGTTAAGACAAAACTCAGTTTATAAATGTACCCTACGGCGTATCAGTGGCACTGTTGTAGTTGACAGGTGAATCAGCAGTCTAACAGCCTTCTTTCAACAAACACACACTGTTACTGAGTAAGGTGGAGGAAATGAGCAGGTGGAAACACTAAGGGTGAGAGTTGGTAATGTGGCTAATCAGACATGCCGGTATGCGGATCTTCATTGTAATGTTTAGCGAACCGAAGCGCAAGTAATAGCTGTGAGGGGACACTCGCCGAGCACAAATGGAGTGAGCGCCATTACAAATGATCCAGAGGAAATGGACGGATGTTGACATGGAAGCACTCAGTGAGAAAGAAACAACGTCCCCCAAAGATTTCTCATATTCTAGCCGCACTCCATTACACACCTCTCTCTGTGCTGTTAGAATATCGAAAAGTTTTAAAAGTTACAGTTTTTTCTTATTTTTAAACCACTCACCAGACATTTCATTTCCAAAGTGATGCTGCACAAACAACAACCAGCATAATGACACAATGACGGGGTCTTCCAGTCATTTTGCAAGAAGCACTGTAATATCATTTTGCACAAATGTCACCAAACACACAGGTTTTTTTTCCAATTATGAAAAGTAAAGTCAGAATTGCGAGATATAAACCAGTTTTCATCACAATTCTGACTTTCAAAAATGCATTTGCGACTTTCTACAGTATTTGACATTTTTTTGTCAAATTTCACCAATTTGAATTGAAATAGCATTCAGAATTGACATGATTCATGTAATGCATTTTGTAATTGAATGCAGTGAGACAAGCAACCAATACGCCTTTTTTAGCATATATGACACATGAATAAGAGTGACTGCATGCATATTTTAAAATAAAAATATTGTTTGCAAATAGTTTAAATGCATTACTTTTAACAGTGTCAGTGAACAATTGTGCATACGGTGGCATTCATGCAAAATTATATTACACTGCTTGCATATTTCATGACACTTTCAAATAGAAATTACTAGATGAATGTGAACCTGTTTTATTAACATACAGCGGCAATGTGGAAATGAAATGTCGCTATCCTCTTGATACGGTTAGCGGCAGCAAATATGAGATAAAAACACATTTGCTGAAGCAACCATGTCATTTTAGCCTGTTTCTAGAAGTCTCTGAGCTCTTTTATCATGATTCGCGTTTCACGGGACTTGTACTCAAGCACTTTGTATTGCAAGAGAATGCTGTACGCTCTTAAAAATAAAGGTGCTTTAAAAGGTTCTTCACAGCGATGCCATAGAGGAACCATTTTTGGTTCTACAAAGAACCATTCAGTCGAAGGTTCTTTAAAGAACCAGCTCTTTCTTACCTTCTTTCCCACAAAGAACCTTTTGTAAAACAGAAAGGTTCTTCAGATGTTAAAGTTTCTTTATGGAACCATTTAGATAAACAAGGTTCTTCTATGGCATCGTGAAGCACCTTTATTTTTAAGAGTGTACCGGGTGCGCTACAGAGCAAGTTTACTACATCAGAAAAACCAAATACATGGAGCTACTTATGTGATGCAAACATCAAAAACATCATGCACCAAGTGTTTTGAGATCATAACACAGTATTGTGCATGAAAAGGTGATGGTGTTTTACTGACACTAATGTTCAATTCAGCTAGAAATTGCAGCGAATAGTATGTTTTTAGAGTTTCGTACATACTTCTTTCCCTTTGTTGATTATTTTACAATAAATTACAGTTATCATATTATTTCCCACTTTAAATCCTTCTTTAATTCCACTAAATAAAAATGACATTTGTGTCCATTACAAAATCAAAAAAAATTGGTTCAAGGGTTCACTTCCAAACTTTCTTGAGAGCTGTGTAAATGAACAGAGCACATTTAAATTCCATAATATGTACACTGCATAGGCTATCATTAAATTTCGTCAGCCACCATGCTCTCCAGATATCCATACTGGCATCAGCATCAGTCAAATCCATTTACAGTGCATGCAACCGCATTTATTATATAGAATGCGTGTGTATGAAGAGAATCAACGTAAACGCACACGTATGTTAGCCAACGGAAGCTCAGCTGCGTAGCATGAGTATTAGCTGTGGGGCCGTGGGGAAACATCCAACACACTGTTAATCCCACGGCTCTGTTTTGTAAGCAAATCATTATCAAGACTATTAATGGCACACTGCAGAATTCTCCCTTCCTCCCTCCCTCTCTCTGTCCTTCTCCTGCTCCCACTCAGTCTCTCTTTTCAGTCCATTTCTCCCACCTTCTCCATCTCCATTTCTCTCCGTCTGTTTTCGGGGAACCGTTTTCATACTAGTCTTTTTTAGGCTTCACTTTTTCTCTGCTCCAAACCCTCGTGAGCTGCCTACGGAGGCATTTTAAGGCACCACCGATGCGCTCCCGACGCGAAAGCTGATCTTAATGATGCTGACTCGCAAGAGAACTTGTTTTAGCCAAATCGTAAGAGAGCGTTGAGGGAAGCCAATCCCATAATGCACGGCAATGAGCTCTGTGAAAATTGCTATAAAATTATTTTAAACTTATAATTCATACAATATTAAAGTGGATAAACTCTATTGAAATCAGCTGAGTCTCTCATGCAGAGCACTATCTGAGCTGTGTGTGGAGAGTGATCCAAATTAGCCATTACGTATTCATGCTTTGGAAACCTCTATATACACTATGCTGTCTATGTAGAGCGTTGCAAACCAGGAACTCCTCCACATGATTTGGAACATACTACATACACTATGTAGTATGTAGAGCATTTGAAACATTCTACATGTACTATGCTGCCTATGCAGAGCATTACAAATCAGGAACTTCATTTAGAACACACCTACATGATCTGGAACCTTCTACAAACACTACACTATGTAGAGCGTTCCAAATCAAGCACTTATACTTTAGAATACTCTAAATGTTTTGAAATATTCCATATGCACTACGCTGTCTATGTAGAGTTCCAAATCACTCACCTGACTGCTCTGTTAGGATGCTGCCTTAGAAGGATGCGGTCTATGTAGGCAGTAGGCAGCGAGACAGCTCAGTAGGTTTTGGATTAGAGCTTCGATGTTTCTTTTCGAACAAACTCTATTTGAGCGGAACGTGACTGAAAACATTGGACGGCAGCCTCCTACTGATTCTGTTAACACATTGCCTGGGCAACTTCAGCTGGACAACAGCAATGCTGAACATTTCAGACCCAGAGATTTTCAAAAGGTAAAAAAGGGGGCAGCGAAGGAGAGCAGAGATTTCGAAAATGAATCGCTGTGTGCTGAGAACATAAGGAACCTGAACATTTAGTACTACGGGAGTTACGTCACACAGAACAGAAAGTGCTACTGCCAAACAACCAACATCGGTTTCTAAAAACTACTATTGAAAAGTGTCTCGATGTAGCTGGAAAAAACCTATTCAACCATTAACTCTTAAAATTGCCGTTAGATATAGGAAATGCTTACATTAACTTGAACATACATGCACATATCATTTTGAGTCACAAAGAAATGTGAATTACTTGAAACTACATAAAAGCCCGTGTGAACCAACAGATTCCCTTAAATATTGTCCCAAAACATTTCAGGAATTATCTCTATATAGTGGACTTATGAGTTTGAATGTCCAAAATGCAGTTTAAATGCGGCTTCACAGGGCTCTAAATGATCCCAGCCGAAGAAGAAGGGACTTGTCTCACATAACAATCTGTCATTTTCTTAAAAAAATAAAAATTGATATACTTTTTAACCTCAAATGCTCATCTTGTCTAGCTCTGCGTGAACTCTGTGCAATCCGGGTCAATGCAGTTAGGGTATGTCTAAAAACTCCCATCTCATTTTCTCCTCCAACTTCAAAATGTCCAACATCGCTGCAGAAGTACTGACCCAGTGTTTACAAAGTGAACATGCAAAGGAGGTCAAATGCACGTTTCAAAAAAAGGTTGGAGGAGAAAATGAAATGGGAGCTTTTCAACATAGCCTAATTGTCTTGACAGACTACATGCTGAACTAGACAAGACGAGCATCTGAGGTTAAAAAGTATACAAATTTGCAATAGAAAATGAAAGATCGTTTCGCTAGATAAGACCCTTCTTCCTTGGCTGGGATCGTTTAGAGCCCTTTGAAGCTGCATTTAAACTACATTTTGGAAGTTCAAACTCAGGGCACCATAGAAGTCCACTATATGGATTGAAATCCTGAAAAGTTTTCCTCAAAAAACATAATTCCTTTACGACTCAAGAAAGAAAGACACGAACCTCTTGGATGACAAGGGGGTGAGTACATTATCTCTCATTTTTTGTTCTGGAAGTGAACTACTCCTTTAAGAGCTCATTTTACATTTGTATGTTGTTGAGATTTGTATGTGAAGTGTTGAGGTCATATTTGCACATATAATCCATTTATTGTGCTACTAATTGAAAATTTGTTGAGCAAGAAATCTGTAGTTGCCTCGCTGAATTTATTGGCTGAATGAGGCATTTGGCATTTAATTCAAACTGATATAAACAAATGTTCTATTGATGTATGGTGTGTTAGGATAGGACATTATTTGTCCGAGATTCAACTATTTGAAAATTTGCATACATATTACTAACCAAAAATTACGTTTTGATACATTTACGGTAGGAAATTTACAAAATATCTTCATGATCTTTACTTAATATCCTAATGATTTTTGGCATAAAAGAAAAATCCGTTTTGACCCATACAATGTATTGTTGGCTATTGCTACAAATATACCCGTGATACTTAAGACTGGTTTTGTGCTCCAGGGTCACATATAGTGTTACTTTGAACAATAGTTGAGAGGATCTGAAAGCATCATGTTGCACTGAATAAGGTCTGATCAATTGCTTTTTTACACCAGTCTGAATTTTTAATGACAGCTGTGTGTGAGGATGTTTCTAATGAATAATGGTTACAAATGGAGGATGATGGAAATTCAAGGTTTATGATGCTTTCTTAACAGTATAAATCAACATTCACTTAAATTGCATGGAAAAGAGCAGCTTGAACCTTCTGCGAAACATCTCCTTTTGTGTTCCACAGCTGGCAGAAAGTTTAATTTTCATTTCAAGTGTATAAAATGACATGAGGGTGAACAGATGATGACAGAACTTACATTTTGGGTCACTATCACTTTCAAAACATCATCTGTATGCAAGTGCACTTCAAAGGGCACAATGGTGTATTTCTCGATCACTAGTGAGCCCTAAGGTCACACCCTGTTCGATCCTGCCTGGCATGAATCTTCAGAAAAACCATTACACTATAACTCTGCCGTGACCTTGGAAACCGATAATATTGCAATAAACATCCAAATTTAGCAGAGGTGACTCTGTGAGCTGCAACAACCGCGTATGAAGATTCAATACGCACCCGGGCTCCACCGAATGTTCGTTAATCATCGGCAATAGAGCAGCCTCTTGAGACTTTACAAACAGACCCGTCCAAACCGACCACCCCAACGCGCAAATAAACAAACGCAAACCCGGGTGCGATTTAGCTAACAAATCACGTAGCGGCCCTCGAAATGGTGGACACAGAGGGGTCAAAGACTGTGAAGGAAAAAAACTGAAGAAAAGTCCATCAAGCCGAGAACATTGCAGCACACTCCACCTCCCACAGGTCCTCCATCAGCATCATTAGTTTCAGTCATTCTGCAGCATAAACACTCATTCAAACCAGCCCACAGCTCAAATCACCTCGTCTAGACAAGATCGCATCTCTCAGATTCAAACGCTTCCAACGCGTAGATGCATCACAACACGAGCGCGGCTGACGACCGCTTCTAACTCCTACGGCACCCATCCGTTTCTACAGAGACCAGCGGCTCGAGCCGTTCAGCACAGGTAGAGAGCGGTTACGTGTGCGTTTATGTGCGTGTAGGAGGAAAGCGAGAAGGCGAGCGAGGTTAGGTAAGGAGATGTGTGGAGGGTGGGGTTCGGTCGCTCACCATGCTCAACCCAAATCCCGCATTGGGCTGGCAGGCGGGTGTAGATCTGTCCTCCCTCTCCGTCCACGGACACGCACAGCCCCTGCGAGCGTCTCAACGACGGCCAGCTCATCCACACGCGTCCGCACGCACACCAGCGGGTAGCTCCTCCAGAAGGTCCGGCGGAAGAACGAGGGTGGGAACGGGAAGGCGGCTCAGTGGAAAGGCATCAGGGACCAAGCATTCCTCGGCTTTCGGCGGACCAATAAACCGTAAAAGAGGAGTCGTTCCAGAGGAAGCCTGGCGCCTCGTCGTCTTCGCGCACGGAGAATCCCTTCGACAAGACTGGAGAGAGCGGCGGTCGACGCGAGCCGAGAGAGAGAGAGAGAGAGAGAGAGAGAGAGCGTGTGTCTAACGCTACAGTCCATGAATGGTGCAGTGCTGCTGTTGTCATGGTAACCACTGGGGAGGAGGCCGGTAAAGTGGTGAGGGGGAGTGAGAGAACGAGAGAGAGAGAGAGAGAGAGAGAGAGAGAGAGAGAGAGAGCGAGTGAAGGTGCTCTGCAGAGGGACGCTGGAGCGCTGGAATGAGTACGGAGAGACTGGAGAAACTGGAGGCTCTGATGCTTCGGCTGCCGTGACCTCATGTTACCCTTGAAAATGCCATCGAACCGCCTATTCATCTACTAGTCCATTCATCAAATTATCAGTCTCTGTTCATCACACTCTTTCACCTTATCTCCCCCTGCTCATAATTTTATAATCCATTCACTCATGTAAGGGGTGACACATCAGTAATGCGCTTTTTGTGCTCGTTTTAAACTGTTAATGAGATAGCATCAAAATGTGTGTGTGTTTAATACAATGAAAGTCAGTGGGGTCCAATGTCGGTTTGGCTTCAACAGCATTGACTTTCACTGCATGGAAGTTGAAACATGCTGTAACAAAATATCCTCTTTTATTTTGTATGAAGTTCAATTGCACACCAAAAATGCACACATGGTATATACACACACACACACACAAACACACATGTATATTTTTGTTGTGCATTTTTGTCATTTTTATTCATTTATTTTATTTATTTTTTGTTATTTTTTTGTTAAATATGTCTATATAGTTTTTAGCATTTTTATTTCAGTATAATACAAAATGTATTCCTGTGATGCAAAGCTGAATTTTCAGCATCATTACTCCAGTCTTAAGTGTCACATGATTCTTCAGAAATCATTCTAATATCCTGATTTATTATCAGTGCTGGAAACTTAACAGCTTTTTTTTTTTTTTTTTTGGAACCTGTGATTTTTTTCAGGATTCTCTGATGAATAAAACGTTTTTTTTTTAACAATATATCTAACAACATACACTAATGTTCAAAAGTTTGAGGTCAGTACATTTTTATTCCTTCTTTTTTTGAAAGAAATTAATACTTTTATTCACCAAGGATGTTAAATTAATAAAATGCAACAGCATAGATCTACATTGTTAGAAAATATTTATTTTTTGAATAAATGCTGTTCTTTTTAACTTGTTATTCATCAAAGAATCCTGAAAAAGAATCACAGGTGCCAAATATTTGGCAGCACAACTGTTTCCAACATCGATAATTCTAATAATAAATCAGCATATTAGAATGATTTCTGAAGGATCATGTGACACTGAAGACTGGAGTAATGATGCTGAAAATTCAGCTTTGCATCACAGGAATAAATTATATTTTAAAGTATATTAAAAAAAATAATAATATAAATAATATTTATTTAATATTTATATAATAAATAATATAAATAATATAAATTCCGTCATAAACTATTATTACCCATCATTTTAATTTTCATATTTTAATTATAAAAGCACATTTACTTGCTTTTATTTTTTTAATTATGAACCTACAGGATGATATAGGTTTATGCATTTTTTTAAAGAGAACAGACTAACAGATTAGACTGCATAACGTTTCATGATCAACACCACACCCCGGAGTAACAGAATTTTAATATATTCTCATTTTTATGAACCAATATCGATTCGGAAATCCCAAACGATCTCTTGGTCTTTGCTGTTTTCAACTGATGAATACTGCACCTCCCATCCAATAAATCGCAATAGGCTAAGCTTTGTGTTACTTTTTTAGGTAAACTGTTCCTTTAAAGTGATAGTTCACCCAAAAATGAACAAATTAGGATATTTTTGACGAAATCCAAAAGCTTTCTGACCCTCCACAGATAGCAAGGATGGGGGGGCTTTTTTCCATTTTTCTTTAATAGGACAGCAGAGATGAGACAGGAAGTGAGTGGGAGAGAGAGGGGGGTGGGATTGGGAAAGGTCCACAAGGCAGGATTCGAACTCAGGACACCCAAGGTGCAACCACACCACATGTCGGCGCACTGTCCACAAGGCTATTGGCGCCAACTGAACCGTAATTTTATGAAGCTACGAGAATACTTTCTGTGTGCAAAGAAAACCAAAAAAAAAAAAAACTTTATTTAGCAATTCTTGTCACCATAGGTGCCATTAATGAGAGTATCACAACGCATACGTGCGTTCCTCTGCTCGTAAACAAGGTGCAGCGCATGCGTGTTCTAATATCAGCGGTGCCACGCGCATGTGTCATGGAACTCTTGTTAATGGCTACAGACCGTCCCAGAAGAGAAGAAATCATTGAATAAAGTCATTATTTTTGTTTTCTTCACACACAAAAAGTATTCTGTTAGCTTCATAAAAACAAGATTGAACCACTGACGTCAAACGATGTCCTTACTGCGTGGTAGCGCCCTTGCTGTCTATGGAGGGTCAGAGAGCTCTCAGATTTCATCCAAAATATCTCAATTTGTGTTTTAAAGATGAACGAAGGTCTTATGGGTTTGGAATGACGTGAGGGTGAGTAATTCATGACAGAATAGGAGACTTTTTTTCTGTTTGGTTGGGTTTGTTTGGTGGTTTGGTTCAGCTCGGCTCTTCTTCACGTCTCTCGTTGAGTTGTGAGAGTCTTAATGACGGGTGGAGATCATTACTGACTCCTGCTGCTCTCTCTAATGTGCTGTTTGAAATCATCTTGTTCTCGTTCTCTTGTTCTTAACCCAAACCTGACATTCAGATCACTTGAGGAACGAGCCGCTTTTAAAAGTGACATGTTTGCTCACATGTTTTTCCATTTTGTTGGTGAGCATTAACAGAACAGAGCAGGGCTTTCAACGGGTGGTCGGCGCAACGCTGCGGGGGTCTGCCAATTATTGTTTGATCTCAAATTAATTTGCATGAAAAACAAGCTTACGTAAAAAAGTTAAGGAAGTTAGAAAGCCAAAGAGCTAAATGTTTCATTGTCTGTCCCACATCAAAGTGTATTAAGTAAAATTGAAAAAATGCGACACTTGGCCACACGTCACATCCTTTCCTTCCTAAATACATTCAATAATTCAATAGTTTGGGGTCAGTGGGATATTTCATATTTTTGAAAGAAATCTCTATTTAAGGCTGCATTTATTTAATCAAAAATGCAGTAATAATGTGAAATATTATTTCAACTGAAAATAGCTGTTTTCTATGTAAATATCTGTTCAGATGTAATTGATTGCTGTGATCAAATCTGAATTTTCAGCATCATTACTCCAGTCTTCAGTGTCACATGATCCTTCACAAATCAATCTAATATGCTGATTTGCTGCTCAGGAAACATTTATGATTATTAGCAAGCTTGTCTAATATTTATTTTTAACTAGAATTTTTTAAACAATAGTTTAAGGTCTGTACTGTCACTTTCAATCAATTAAAAAATCTATATTTAAATGATAATAATAAAAAAAACACCACAAATGGCATGAATTAAGCTTAACTTGCGCTGAACACAAAATACACATTTTTCAACTCAGTTTCACAGAACATACAGAACTCATCCTGCTCCATCCACGTTGCCCAGGAATCAAACTCACGACCTTGTTGCCGGCAGCGCCGGATGCTCTTAAATAAAGACATAAAATATTAAAGATCAAGAAGCCTAAACGCATCAGTGGTTCAAACAAACAGTTCAGCCTGGCCAAAATGTGACTCGAATGCTAGCTTGCGATCCGGCCAGAATTTATCTGACTTTCCGACAGCCTTGATTTCACTCTCCGCGCCGTATTTGTTCTGGTAAAACGGACAGAGATTTATGGGTTTAATATCACTCGATGTCTCTCTGTCCTCTGAATGTCAAGCACCAGCCCTGCATGATAAACGCTTCACTGTACATGCACTGTATGCTATGGAGAGCACGCCGCGCTTCAACTCCAAGCTGAGAAGGAACGGTGGCTGTATTTATTTTCTCCCAAATTTAAGAACAAATCAATTGTGGTTGAGCAAAACTGAACTGCAATTCACTGGGTCAAATAATACAAATGCAACTGCCCCCATTTACAATAATGGATTGAGTGAGCATCCGCAGGGATCTGGTGACACGATACTTTATCGATATACGATACAATCATTTATAAAAAAAAAAAAGGTTCTCTATTGGCATCTATGGTTCCATGAAGAACCATAAAAACAAAATGGTTTATTATTAAGAGTGTATAATGACACACCACCTAAGGGCATTAAAATCAACACTGCTTCTTCCTTCTGAGAGGAATTCACATCATCAGTGCCTGAGTTTTCTCCTTTTATGAGCTTTATCTCATTTAACAGTCATCTTTGTGTCATTTGGACTCATTCTCACTCCAGTCCTCTTCACCTGAGCAGAATTCCAGCCGTAAATGTCACATTTCCATTTAGCTGAACAAATGACTGGCTGTGGGAGGGTGTGGAGGGGAGCTGGGGATGGGCTGGTAATTGGGAAGCGATTTGAAGAAGCCAAAGGAGTTAAAGTGAGAAAAAAAGACATGCTTTCACGTTAGCCGTTTGTGAGGCCGTCTCTGAGCTGACCCCGTTTACTCCTGCTATTAAAGGGACAGTTCACCCAAAAATGAACATTCTCTCATCATTTACTCACCCTCATGATGTCCTACATGTGTACAGTTTCTGCTTTTTTTTTTTAATATAATCCATCTATAATTCATATAATGCAAGTGGATGGAATTCTCAAAGTTGACACTTCAAAAACCACACAAAATGAACACAACGGTAATCCACACACCAGTTGACGAATCAATGTCTTCTGAAGCCAAACAACACGTGTGTGTAAGAAAAATGAAATAAAGCAGTTTTAACCTTTCATACCATAAACCATCACTAGGAGAATAAATGCTGCATATTGATATTCAGTGCAATCTTCGTAGTTTGATTCTTGATGAATCTTATAATCTGAATCTTTTCAGCGTATCAAAATCAGGCAGTGCAATCTTTTTTTAGCGACTCTTCTGAACTGATTCTTTTCATTGAATCACATACACTGTGATCACAGTTCAAATCCTGATGATTTATACGTGCTGAATCTTTTAATTGAATCAAAAACATGCAGTATGTCCTGTGCAGTTTAATCGTTTATAGTTTAAAAAGTTTAAAATATTATAATTTTGCCATACACACATGTCATTTTAACTTTAGAAGACAATAATTTACCAACTGGGATTGTATGGATAACCATCATGTTCGTTTTCCATGGTTTTTGAAGTGCCAATTTTGAGTGTCCCATCTTGTCTTGATTTGTTTTTGAAGTATAAAGAGAGTCACATAAATCTGGCAAGGCATGAGGGATTAAATGATGAGAGAATTTTCATTTTTGGCTGGAGTGTCTCTTTAAGATCCATCTTAGATCTCAAGAGGTTAACGCTTAAGCAGGTGTAAATGGGGTCTGAAACAGTCTGAAACAATATCTGGAGGTAACTGACAATGAAAGCGAACACACTGCTTTTGTAATACACATAAAATCACTCCTGAAGATTTCCAGATAACACAAGCACCGCCTACTCACTTAATTATGTAAAGTCCACATTATACCTATATTAGATTAAAATAAGTGAGAATTGTGCTAGAAACAGCATGTTCGTACTTGTAGTTTGCTCTCAGGCACTGGAGACGGAGGTTACTAAGACGTGTAAACTGCAACGTGTCTCACCCGACCACCTGAGACGGATCTCAGGTAATCTATTTTTAGTAAAGTCCTTCTTCCCAAATGCAGAAAGGAACTGGTTGTTCTCAAGAGGAGTTAGTGAAAAAAAAGGCTAATCATTGCATTGTGATTGTGGTATAGATTGAGGAGGTAAAGTGGAAGCAGATCGACGGCAGAGGAGGAGGCGTAATTTCATCAAGCCAATTAATTGGCATTGAGGGAAAATGTAATTTTGCCTCCTTCTATGGAGATCTATAGGGATAGCAGTAAGGCGATTGATTGTGGTAGTTAATTTGGGTTTGGAACAGGAGGGTGACATGAGGCTTTAAGTTCAGAGGAGTGAATCCTGTGATTCAATCAGAGAAATCAACAACACTGGTGGTCAAACTACAGCCGTCAGATCAGTTCTGATTGGGTCACAACACACAACTGTGGAATGCTAGTCTGTGCTGAGGCTGCGTTTACACTAGTGCGTTTTTGTTTTAAAAAGCATAACTTTTTGTATGGTGCAACTGGTGCGGTTTGGTTTTTGATGACTCTTTAAGAGCTGATTCATTTTAGTGAATCATAAACATGCAGTATTTTAGTTTTAAATGGTACATGCTGTTGTGAAGTTTCATGCAGGTTCATAAATTTGTAATTTGAGGTGCTATTTTAATCTGGTATTCAGGTTTTAGCCTAGTGCATCTCTGAATTGTTTTATGTTTCTGTCTTTTAACACTGCAGTGTTAAATAGAAGAGGGCAAAAATTCAGTGTAACTCACTGTAACTTAAACTGTTGAAGTTTTTTGTACTCAAAAAATTTGAGGCAACGAGTTACCACAAAAATTTTAAGTTTTGAGGCATACGATTTTGAGTCTTGTGTGTCAAAGGTTTTGAGTTACTTGTACTTGTAAAACAAATGACAAAGACTAATAAATATTGAGTTGATGCTACTTAAAAATGGTTCTTTGTGTACTTAATTTTTTTTTTGTAATGTTAACTCAATACCATGAGAATGGGTAAGAAAATTTGAGTCACTATAACTGAAAATATTTAAGTTGATTTGATAACAAGTTTTAATTTAACTGTAATTAAAATGTTTATGTAGCATGTAATCCAAGTATTTAACCTTTGAAATATTTTTTTTTTGTAAGTTCATGAACTTAAAAAAAATTGAGGCAACGAGTTACATCAATTTTTTTGAGTTCTGCTTACTAATTTGGTTTTACAGTGTGTAATGACATATGAGTTGATTCTTTTCTGTGAATCAAAAACATATTGTGTGATTGGGGCAGTTTGATTTCTGTTGACTCATATGAGCTGATACTTCTCAGTGAATCAGACACATACAGTGCAATCTGTGCAGTCTGATTCTTGACGAATCTTGAGAGCTGATTCATTTTAGCGAATCAAACTTATACAGTGTAATCAATTTTTTCAATTTTTTATGATTCCTAAGAGCTGATTCATTTTAGTAAATCAAAAACATACAGTGTGTTCGTAGTTTGGATACTTGATGATTCTTAAGAGCCGGTTCTTTTCAAATAATTAAAAACGTACCGTGTGATCAGTTCTTGACTCTTATAAGCTGATAAAATTTGCAGTGTAATGTTTGCAGTTCTTTTCATTGAAAACTTACAGTGTGATCAGTGCAGTTTGATATTTGACGACTTCTGTGAGCCGATTCTTTTCAGTGAATCACAAAATACATCACAACCAGTGTAGCCCTATTTGCAAAACAAGCGACTCTTGTAAGCTCAAAAGAGATGAGTTACCCGTCTGAAACTCAATAAATTTACAGCATTAGCAGAGAAAGAATTTTCATACTCAGTGAGTCGGAATCCAATCAGATCCAATCAAAACTGCAATTGAATTAAATCAGAAGGTTGTAAATCAGAATGAAATCGGGAAAAGTGCCTCTGGCTCAAGTGATACAAAACAATGCATATTTCAGAGCTGCGTATTACAACACTGCGCAACATTGGAGTACATGGTATATTATCACATTTTGAATATATTATTTGCTGTGTATTATTTATTAAAAAGGAACCTCAATACTAGATCCTGTTCCCCAAGTTTGTAATCTGGTCTTCTACAGTAAGTGCATTTTGAGGAATCAACAAGTTGTCTCTCAGATAGATGCACACCAGCCCTTATCACAGTTTCTGTACCGCAGTAGGAAACGACAAAGGGTCTCAACAGACCACACATACAGCTTTATGAAATCTCGATAAATCAGCTAAGCCACATTGGGGTGCTATATGTCTGACTCTGTTGTGCTCCGAGCCGAATTAAGTGCCTCCCCGCAAGCGTCGACAGAAGTTAATTGACGTCGCAGCTATGCACCTGAGAGAAACAGAATTCAATCCGCAAAACAAAGGCCTCGTGGCATTTTCAATCAAGAGCTGCTGGTTGTCGAGGGGAGGCGTCCGCACACCTTCGCTGCTCGCTGAGGCTGAACGGATGGAGGAGGGGAGCGTCGGACCCCCCGCCTCGCCCCGGGAGGCTTAAATCAGGATGTGATTGATCTGTTAAAAAGGTCACTGCTCTCTTGCTGGGCTTTGTTCAAATGTGAAGGTGAAGAGATGGATACAATCTGCCATTTTCTCCTTTTCTTCAGCAGTAGGTAATCACCGACAAATGGAAAGAGGCAGATAAAGAAGGAGAACAAAAGAAAGAGGAGAGCAAAGAGGATGGGAGGGCTTTTCTGCCACTTTTATTGATTACGATAGCAGACACCGGATATGAAATTATGAGGGGAGATGAGGGGTTTAGGGGAAGTTGCGAGCTGGACTCAAAATCACTTTTTCCACATGAGCACCACAACTCAATGTGTCGGAGCATGAGTGCTTGAGGATTTTATTGTATTTAAACACCTCCAAGATCCAGTATATGCAATGCTTCTTATGCAAGCATGATTTCACATGCCATTGCATTCAGTATTCAACTCAGGTTCACTGGAAAAACATGCTTGTGGCGTCACTAATCATATTATGTTGTTACTTGTTTCTTGTTCAAAGTGAAATGTCCAGTGAGTGGTGCTGAAAAAAAGACAAATGTGAATCTGGCAGCGTTTTATCACGACAGTTGTTGTACGTATCGCAGCAGTTCAGAAATGAAATGTCTGTCCGTGTTTGTAAATATCGTAGCACCTACATTAAACCTGACCCTAAACCTAAGCAATAGTGTTACCAAAAGCAAACAGGAGATAAAAATACATTTGCTAAAGCAATCATGTCATTTTATCTCGCTTCTACAAGTCTTTGAGCTCTTTTCATGCTTCATATCACAAGTGTAATGCTGTACCGGGTGCGCTACCGAGCAAGTTTACTTCCAGGGCTGTTAAAACGGCTGAAAAACTAAATTCGAATTTTGTACTTCAATTGAATTATATTCGAATTTAGAAGGCATAATTTCAGTTATGGGAAAAAAAGCTTTTGGCTTCTCTCCTGAGGCCACAAAAGGGCGCATCGAGTGAAATATCACTAATCCACGATTCTTCAAAGCAATAAAATAACAACTATCTTTGAAAAAAGTGCATAATGTTCAAAATAATGTTTATAAACCATATATAATTAAGTTGCTTAAACAATTAGAAACAAAACAGCATCATGTATACATAGTTTAATACACGGAAAAGCACAGAAAACCAATCACAAAGAGTAACGTTACTTTTTTTATTTAAAAACATGAAATGCAGTGGAATGGGGAGAGACCTGTTTTTTCAAAGTTAACTTTACAATAAGTTTAAATGGCTTTCTAAACATCTGACTCTCTTGTGCGAGACGCGAGTGCAACGGTGATAGATGTCCCTCTAGAAAATGCATAAAATATGCATTATGTGTGAACAGCTTGGTTTCATTTTTCACAACATCATCTCCACATTGATGTTCTCTTTTTCCGCAGCATTTTGAATGAACAACGTATCCAGTGGGTTCAACTGGATAGGCTAAAAAAAAAGCATTAAAATGCAATGACATCTGCCTACATCATCATCACGTCTCGTGCGCCATTGATAAGGCTGTCTGTCTATGTTGCAAGTACTATGTTCTTTCACATGAGTCACTACAGCTGACATAGCAGTAAACTGTCTTGTTTTCTTCTCTTTCAGGGCAGAGCAATCTTGCTGGGTAAATTAAAGCTAGTTAAACTAACATTTTTATAGCTAGTTACCTGAATAATTTCAAAGTCAAAGTCAAAGTCAAAGTCAACTTTATTGTCAATTTTGCCATATGTGCCAGACATACAGAGAATTGAAATTGCGTTACTCTCAGACCCTAGGTGCATACACGTAACATTAAATACAAAAAGTACAATTTTAAAGATGCAAATAAATACAATTATACATATAATATATAGAATATATAGAAATATCGTGCAAAAAGAGCTTATGTAATAAAGTGACATAAAGTGACATAGTCTTTAGAGGTAGTCTGGGGGTAGTAATTGAGTAGTATGAGGTAGTTAGCAGAGCACCAATACTACACAAAGTGACTGGTGCCGGTCGGTGGGGGGTGTGTGTGTGTGTGTGAGAGTGTAAGTGTAAGTGCGTGAGTGTTTGTGTGTGTGTGTTGTGTGTGTGTGTGTGTGTGTGTGTGTGTGTCCCAGTTCAGGAATATCGTGGGGCAGGAGAAGGGAGTGGGGGCAGAGCCGGGAGAGAGTTTAGCTTCCTGACGGCCTGATGGAAGAAGCTGTCCTTCAGTCTGCTGGTCCTGGCCTGGAGACTCCGCAGTCTCCTCCCTGATGGCAGAAGGCTGAAGAAGCTTTGCATAGGGTGGGAGGGATCAGCTGCTATACAGAGGGCTTTTTTGGTGAGACGGGTGCTGTAAATGTCCTGGAGGGAGGGAAGAGGGACACCAATGATCCTCTCGGCTGCTTTCACTATGCGTTGGAGAGTTTTTTGGCAGGAGGCATTGCAGGCTCCAAACCACACAGTGATGCAGCTCGTCAGGATGCTCTCGATGGTGCCTCTGTAGAAGGTGTACATGATGGGGGCCGGTGCTCTTGCTCTTCTCAGTTTGCGGAGGAAGTAGAGACGCTGCTGTGATTTCTTAGCCAGTGCAGAGGTGTTGTTCGTCCAGGAGAGATCCTCAGTGATGTGCACACCCAGGAACTTGGTGCTACTCACTCTCTCCACAGACGCACCGTTGATGGTCAGAGGAGCATGCTGAGTGTGCGCTCTCCTGAAGTCAACAACAATCTCCTTCGTTTTCTCCACGTTCAGAGAGAGATTGTTGTCTCTGCACCACACGGCCAGGCGGCATTTGACATTGGGTTTAATGGTACAAACATCTGCAGCTTAATCTATCACCTCCTGTTTAGTGAGGTTTGTTACAGGATTGCAGGAACGCAAATGAAGTCAGAACAACAAGCATCTGCACATCTGTGTTTGTATGTGTCTGCTGATGTATAGTTAGTGCAGACCTAAACTAACACTAACACAGCCAAAAATACTGCATGAAAACACAACTCATATACTGTAATGGCTTATAGGGGAAAATGGGAAAATTTGCACACATACCCTGATTATGTCTGCAAAAATGGAAATGTGTTGAATATTTCTCATTGCTATTGCCACTATTGCCCAGAACAAAAAACTGGACTGATGGAAATTAAGAAAAATACATCAGTTCGAAATATGAAATATTGGCTTAGAGTAATAAAGTAAAAGTAAATAAATATCAATAAATATAAAAAAAGAGCCATGTTCCATTAAAAAAATCTTGGAACCATTTGGGTAAAATGATGCTGTGAATAAATGTTTTAATTAACTGGTCCAGATCTATTCTTGTATATACAAGATCAAGTTCTGATCATTTTTCATCAGTCTTACCAAACATGTAAGTGCAGTGCATTGTTTAAGTCCATGGTACAGTATGTTTCCCTCCATAATAACAGGACAGTTCTTAAATGCAAAAGAAACACCCGATTAGGTTCTCATGAATATGCAGAAAATGCATGAAAAACGGGATGAAACACCGCTCATAAAGAGGCCTGACTTTCATTAGCAGAGATGAGAAGCTCCGCAACGCCGCTTACACTGGAGAATTACAAATCAGCTGGCAGAAACACACTGCAATTAATGCTGGGAGCGAATATAGAAGACCTCCAAATTGGTTAAAAAACCCTTTTCTGCTGCTCCTAAACAAGGTTTGGAAGACTCCCTAACCATTCATCTTTAAGATCGCTTTCTGGAATTAAACCCTTAAGAGTATCAGAATATGTTATGGTCCGTTGGCTCGGGTATGAGAGCAGTATTTTTCTCCGTTTCCCCTCTATTTATACAAATAACGCTGCTGCCATTTTGTTTTCTGTAAACTATAAAGCACAAAGTCCAAACTCTGAAACGAATCATCCAATCTGGATGAAAGTGAACCTTGAATCAGAGCAGTAGGAGACATTAACATCACAAAGAGCAACAGCAGAACCACCGAGTGACTCATATCAACAACACCGCTGTCCTTTTCAGCAAAACTCCCACAATGCACTTGATTTCACAGCAGACGAAAGTGCAAGGATGTGCTCGTCTTGATAAGATTGCAGAGTCATGATATAATGACAACTCTCTCTTTTTGTCTAAACCAACATTCAGTCGCCTAATTGCAAACGAACACACAAAATACACACATTCATGAACATTCTGCTGCTGTAAGATGCATCTGTTCAAGTTTCAGCAGGAATATGAGGCTGGCACACCCTAGTGGACACATTCAACACCAACCACAGGGGCCCTAAAAGTCTTTGGAAACCCACAGCGCACATTTAAAAATGGCATTATATTTGGCATTAAATAGCAAAAATGTAAACAAATAATGCACAAATAGCAAAAGATATCAAGAGAAGTTTTAAGTATGAATGCATCGAATAAAATACTAAAATAATTACATTTTAAAATAATTTAATTACATTTAATTAAAAGCAAAAAACTAAATAAACAGGAAAAAATAAATATATAAAAATTAAAATACTAAAATAAAAAATGTAATTGAAAGTAAACAAAATAATGGCAAAACTTTGTTTATACTCTGTATTCTAGCACAGCAGCATTGCCAAACAGTATTCATGATTTTGCATGACAGCACTATAAATAAAACTTCCTGAACATTTCAGATACGTGATGATACACCTCTGTGCTGGTGTTAGAAATTGTGGCATCATGACAGAGAGAGAGTTCAGTACCTGCGTCCGTGCCGAAGACCTTCCTGACGGACGGCGGTCCCGAGCTGGAGGTCTGGTGAGTGAGCAAAGGCGACGAGGGCAGAGATCGAGATGCTCCCTCCATCATACGGATGTGCTGCAGCCCCTCAGCCATGGAAAGTGGAGGCACAGCATAGTCCCCATCAAAGGCACAGTCACTGTCTACACTGCCACCTACAGGATCGGAGGACACGTGAGATAAAGAAAACATGTTATTAATGGGACCAGAGTGAAAATTCGCAAAACATGCTGCAGCAGGGCATTATTCCAAGCATTACTTCTGATCAGAGGTGTGAATATTTAGTAGAGTTATGTTTCGACTAAGTTCAGTGGTGGAACGAAAATTTATTTGGCTAACTTGTGGTTATTGGAATTAGAGCTTACCTTGTCCAGTGAGGTTGTGAAGGGGATCCAAGCTGGCGCTCTGCAGGTCTATGGTCTCCTCGTTCCCGCCATCTGCAGAGGAGGTGCGAGAGAAAGAGCAGAGCGATTGAGCACGAGGAGGAGGAGTGGGTCCCGCCTGAGTCCGCTCCAGCAGATGCACCAGCTGGGCGTCCAGTAACCAGGTCCTAGTGTGCAGGACCCCTAACAGAGTGCTGGCGCACAGACCCTCGACGCTCTTCCGCCGGGGCCGCGCCTGGCCCCGCATGGTGGCGAGGTGTGAAACTGAGGGAAGCCTCCATTTTTTGATCTTCCCCATAATAAAGGCTGAAGTTAGTGGGGCGTGTGCTGACGGATGAGGACAGCGCTCCAGGAACGAGCAGCATCGTGCAGGGAAACAAACACGCTGTTGTGCTGCTCTACTTTTGAGGCTGCGAGAGGAGAGAGAATACAGTGGCTCTACTGTAAATGAGCTGCTCGATGATGGATTAGCACGGAGCTAACGATAGCAGGATCAATTACTTTAGGCCTCGGGGGACCGGAGAGGCCGGTCCGGCCTGTTAGGACAAGAGTGCGGCACGTCAATGTGCATTAAGTTCATCTCTGCAGAACAGACCTCTTTATGGATCTTGATCTGTGCAGAACAAAGCAAAAGCATCTCGTAAGAGCAATGCAGATATTAGGTAAAGCAACAAAAACACTGAGTTGGCCTTCTAGATCGACAGGAACTGTCGCTGTTTTGAATCTTCCTTGAATGTTTCCTTGAAGTGGTTTGATCTATACGGGAATTACAAATGAAGGTCTGACCTGTGGAGATGAAAATAAAATCATGAAATGAGATGCAAAAATGAAGCGGGTGGACAGATCAGCCTAATCGATATGTGAATATCAGCTGCCTGAGGGTCGAGTGCTGTACTGCCGCATACACGTGCAATGTAGGCCAGTGCTGGCCTCGCTATAACAACAACAACAACAACAACCTTGATTCCCAGAGTCCAGTCCAGCTCTTTATCCCATATATTGGGTTCATTGTGGGTGCAATTGAATTTGCAATCAGACTTATTTCAGTGATGATAAGCTCTGGACATTTTTACTTGATATGGGTTAATCTAACAGCCAATCACACGACAGAAATAAATGCAACAAAAGCCAGTGCGTGTGTTTAACGTGTGTGTGTTCCGCTTGTCTGTGTGTGAATGAATGGCGGGCTTTCGTCTGATACACGAACTCAAACACACACGCCGTTCACGGTAATTTGAGCATCTGCGAAATTTATTTTTCTCCAGAGCTGCTCTGAGAGTCACTTCACCAGCATTACACCATTTACTTTGAGAAAAAAAACTACCATCAGATTCACGCTGACCTTCACGACAATCCGGCAAAATAAAAGTCTGGCTTAACTTGAAGAAACAATGACTAAAATGTAATTCTTATAATATTATTATTATTATTGAAAAAACAAGCAAAAAAAAAATAAATACATTTTCATCCATGTTTCAATGTATACAGTTTTGTTGTGTAGCATCCTACTGGAGAAAAATGAAAACACAATCTCTTGTTACAAATTGTTATATTTTTGTTATATTTGATTACATTTTAAAAAAATGATTAAATTGCTCAAGTTTCATTAATCCAAACCAAATCTTAAAACACAGAATCCAGAAAAAAAAATAAAATGGAAAACACATAATTTAGCGAAAAATAATGGATTTCATGGGGTGCAGCTACTTATACTTAAAAAATACTTATATTGTAATGTGTGGGAAGTATTAATGTTAAAGGTTTTTCTGTTTTTACCAAAATTGATTTGTTATTCATAGTTTAATTTTGATTGTATCGAATCCAATTAGGGCAATTTGACCCACACCTAGGGTTGGATAGTATGGATAGTAAGTGTTATCACAAAATTTTTACCATATCATACGGTATTGATATTTATCCAATTATATCCATAAATGTCTACTAATGGTACATCCATTAATGAGGAAGGAAATGCTTTCCACAAGTTTGTTAGATCTTGAGAATGAATGTAAACATACCTTGTTTCTTCACAATTAATCTCCACAGAGTAATTTTATTTTTCCCTAAATTATGTGTTTTCCATTTTATTCTATTTTCACAAAGTATGAAAATTCTAAACTGTTTGACCTGCATATTTTGTAACTACTTTTAAGATTTTGTTTTTAATTATGCTGAAATTTTGTTATATAATGTTTTTTAAAGTTTAAGTAACATTTTAGGTGTGGAAATGCACTTTTTAGTACAGCATGGCACTCACAACGGCAAGATCATGGGTTCGATTCCCAGCAAAATTCACATGCATGAATTGATAAAAATGCATTCCTTTAACACAGTGTATGTTTCTTCAGATAAAAGCATCTGCCTAATGCATAAATGATACTGAAATAACATTAGAGAATACTGACAAAATATGTCAAAAACATTTTTATCCATGAACTATGCAGCTCAAACTGACCTGCAAGCATAATCAGAGGTTTGACACTTTTTCGCAGACATGTTCATAACCTTAAATGAGAAAAAGTCACAAAACCTCTTGAAAAACAACATTGGATTCCAGTATTTCCAAAAATCAGAGTAGGTCAAACTGACCTGTAACATAATAATCCTCCAATGAACTTTTAGGTGTGTAATTTCCTTTAGTTTTTAATTACTTTCTGTTATCCCAGGTTAATATTCTGAGACGATTGCAAGTAATGTATTTGCTGAGTCACTGTGTAAACACTGAGTCTCTGTGGCTCTCAGAACACTGCTCCGTTTGCTTCTGAACATCTCAGACCCTTTATTTGTGTATTGATTATGGAGTTATCTAGATTTAATTGCTGACGACTGGATGGTAATGCTGGAGTTAGTATATTATATCAGCAAAACGCCCACAGACTCAAGCCCACTCTGGAGCAGGTTCATTTAACATAAACATGAAGAATGTTTACATTTTTCAAAATATGGCGTAATCCAGTGGAGTGAAAGTACAGAAGCTTTCAAAAAAACATCTGAAATGGACATTTGTGCACTTCTGTTTGGTGACGCAGAAACAACACACGTCAGCTTTAACTAATCGAGCGCAGAGGGACGACTAAACGCTCCACAGAGCACAGAAATACACCGGCATATCTCTACTGAGGACTTTCGATTAACCAATGCTAAATTAGCTTCAGCCATTATGTGTACGTTGGTGATTGCTTGCCTCTCATTTTCTTAAGGAAATTGCTGTCTTGTTACAGCACATCAAACAGGAATTTACTGTCACAACAATCAATTTTCCATTAGAAGCGAGCAGGCGAGGTGAGAGGGTGAGATGAAGCCATACATTTCTTTTAATTACGCGAAGGAAATAAGACAAGAATTATCACAGCAGTGTAAACAATCAGGACTGATCCATCTAGCATAACAACATTAACACAATCACCACTACTCAACGGGCCCACACCATCCTGGCGTCTGGGAGGTTTCTTTTGGATTCCCGCTGCGTGTCAGGAATGACTTCCAGATGTTATATGATCCACACTCGATGTTGCTGATCCCGGGATTGGCCCTCGGCTCTTACTGAGAGGCACGATTATACGCGGAGGCGATTATACGCGCTGTGATCACACTTTTATCCCACAGCACTGATTCAGATGAGTGAGATTCATTACAGGACCAATAGTGAAACTGTGGCTGTAAAAGTTCAAATCATTAAAGCAGGTGGATAGAAATGAGGGTAATCAAGCCCTGTGATTACACCATAGTTTCTTTGCAATATAAGTCGCAGCATACGTATATAAACGAGCAGTACCTGTGTGATATCGCTCTATATCAGCATGACTGTAGTTACTCACTGATACACTGCTACGAGTGTGATATTGCATTCATACAACAGTTAACAGCACACGTGTGTAAATAAATAAGAGTGTCTTTAAAAACCCTCATTAAAAGCTTATTTGTACTGTATTAAAATCAGCGTATTATGTGTTGTAGAGTATTATGAGAGAGAGACTGAATGAGCGAGTGTGATTACCTGCATCTGATACAGCATTCATTCTTCAGCTCCGTCTCATATTCACAATAAGACATTAGCAGGGCCTAAAATGAACACTCACCAGGCGCCAAATGCGACTAGAAATGGGCGTTGGCGAGTGTGTAACAGTGTCAGTCGCCAGTTGGTGGGTAAAAATTTTACGAAATACAACAATGCGATGTAGTGAAAACAACAGCCATCGTTGTGATTAGCTATTCCGTCAGAAGAGCGAATCAAATAATGGAATACAAACAGCCGGTACACTGCAAAAAAAGGCTTATCTTAGTATTTGTGTCTTGTTTCTAGTCACAATATCAAAAATTCCTTAATCAAGATGCATTTACTAGATAAGCAAAATAACATTAGCTATTTAGTCTTGTTTTAAGCAAAATGAACTTATTTTAGTTTTTCCCCCCTGGAAACAAGACTAAATATCTAATGTTGTTTTGCTTATCTAGTAAATGCATCTTAATTTAAGAATTTTTAGATATTTTCACTAGAAACAAGACAAAAATGCTAAATAAGACAAGCCTTCTTTTGCAGTGTAAGGTCAGAGCAGTGTGATGGACAGCTTGTCCCTAGACACAGTTCTAATAACTTTTATCTGAGAAGATATTTCTGCTTCATTTCGCAAGAATAACTTTTCCCTTCTTTATTCTTCATAACCCGAGAATTTGGCAACACATACCTGGGGTTACGCCGCCTAAACGGTGCAGTGAAGTATAGTGTGAATGATCGTACATTTGGCTGTACGCAAACACTGAGCCGCTTCAGACAGCGCACCAGTAGTGCTTCAACGGACGAAAACACACACGATTATATCAAAATGCCCAGTTTTGGCGAGTTACCACGTAAACATATTCTTAAATGAGTTATAAAGTCTTAAATGACCGTAAAGAGTTTGGAGAAAATCGGATATGTGTCAGATCGGCGTGATGTTTAAAAGAGACCATGCTGCTTTTAAAGTGAAACCTAACCTGATGAAGTCTGTCAGTGATGTAAATCAAAAAACAGAAGAAAAAGAGAAAACATCACTCAACTGCTCTAGTCGCTGATTAACTTTTGTAGCTTGAATAAAGAGTAATCTGTGCAGTTTATGCAAATACAATTTATAGTTTATGTGAAGATTGTTTTAAAATCACCTAAATTAAAAGTTGTTATATATTTCCTAAAAGCCTAAAAATAAGAAATAATAGCCTTCAATTATACTGTAAGGTTGAATGGCTATAATTAATAGGTAAAACTGAGGGAAAATGCATTTAACAGAGACAACAGTAGCAGGACAAATTTAAAACTTTGTAAATATGTTTAGTCATTGTAGTAGTAATAACTGCCTGTTTTTGCAAAAAGCGTTGCAAAAATTTTTGCCGGTAAATTTTATCACGTCACCGGCCATTGGCAGGTGTGGCAAAAAGTTCGTTTTAGCCCCTGGACATTAGTTTGAACGTCCGCTGAGGAAAGCGATATCTTTGTCGTACTATCATCTGTTAAGGGTGATTTCTGATGACAGCACTGCTCAGTGCATTTGTTGGCTGCATCTTACAAGCTGTTGTTAAAACTAAAATAACTTCCTTGTGTACAACAGCATTTCAGTCTCTTTCAATATAAAAGTCTCTCATCAAATATTCTAAACCACTGCATTCTCTCCTAAAAACTCTTAAAACTACATTCTGTAACACAAAAACAGTACTGCAAGTGGTTTTCTTTTGTGTTCAACAGAAGAAAGTAAGTCATACAGGTTTGGAACGACATGAGCAAGAGTAAATAATGACTGCCTTTGAAATTCTGTATACTGCCATACGACATTATTCCTAGATCTATATTGTCTGTGCATGTCGGTTAGTTATGTAACGTCTGTGCATTTGATGTCCTACTTCTGTTCTGTGTGGACTGCATATAATGCTGTTTGCAGCTATATTCATATATGATAATGCAAGGCTCTTATGCAAGGATCCTATTTGTAGACTTCAACACCATCATCTCTGAACTAAAATGAACCAGCTTTCTGCGTCTCTTCCCAATCTGCGGATCGCCAGCTGTCTGGTTCAACCTGCAGAAACAGTCATCAGCAAGTCTGTCCTGTTCACCTCCATAACCGTCTGGTTTGGTTCGGCCACTAAATCAGGCGTAAAAAAGTCAGTAACAGACAGCGAGGACTGCTGAGAGGATAATTGGTGCACTTCTGCCCTCCGTCCACGACTTACACACCTCCAGACTGAGAATAAGGACAGAAGGAAAAATCATCACACACACACACACACACACACACATACACAACATGCAGGAACAAGAACAATTTCTTCCCACTGGTGGCATCATCATTATCATCATTATCATCATAACTGTTAGCAGAGTTTTACATTGCAATATTCTCTCTGGCATCATGTAATAAAGATTATGTAAATATACAGTTCTACTAATGCAATACACCAGAGATACTAAATTGTATCAGAGTGTAAACAGGCCAGTGAATAAAATGACCTGGTGAGAGTAATGATCTTCATTTTCATGTGTGATCACCAACAACCAACTCATTCATTAAAACAACAGCTTCATCTGTGTGTAGATCAACCCCTCATCCGGCTCGAGTCAGCAGTACTGTAGATGATGAGTGTTCAACAATTCAAGTTTCAGGATTTATCATCACAAAACTATTCTATTTAAATATGCAACAAGTGTCCTGCCGTCTGTGATGTGTCATTTGCATATCCAGATGCTTTGCTTTAAAATGATTAAAAATTGACTGAAAGCTTTTTTGAATTAATCAGATTAATTCAGCTTTCTTTATGACAAATAATTCAGACAAACTGTCTGCAGCCACTAGTGATTTTTTGCATTCTATATTTTTAACAAATTTAATTTAAATTCTTCATATATGTGACGCGGCCAGAGAAGACTCGTGAGGCGTGGGATCCATTTGCAACAGCTTTAATGAATCGGACAGTGTAAACAAGCGGGGGTCACCAACAGCAGACAGGGACAATGAAGGTAAATCCAATAGAATGGTCGAAGTCCAGGCAAGGGGTCGAGGCCGGCGGCGATCAACAACAATAGTCCGAGGGAGAAGCGAGGGTCGGTGGAAGGCAGGCAGCAGAGTATCACAAACGAGTTTAACAGTCCGGTTGGTAACGATAAAGGCAGTCCGATTGAAAACGCTCAGAGTTGGGTACATGACCAGCAAAACTTCGCGATGGTTGTGCCGGCGAGGCACGCTGAAATGGCCGCCGAAAAGGAAGTGACCCGGGAGCACCCGGAACCGGAAGTGAGCGCCCAGGTAGGGGATTATGGGAAATGTAGTTAGTACTCGGGTGAAGGTTCCCGCTGGTGCGGGATGGAGGAAGCCACAGAGACCGTGCCTGTGACAGAGCCCCCCCCCTGCGAGTGCCTCCTGGCACGAGGAGGCGGCCGACGCCGGGGTCTACCCCTGGCACGGGGTGCTGGTCGATCTGGGTGAGCCGAGTGGAAGTCCGCGGTGAGAGAGGGATCCAGGATGTCTTCAGCGGGCACCCAGGACCGCTCCTCGGGGCCGTAACCCTCCCAGTCGACCAAATACTGCAAGCGACCGCTCCGGCGTCGGGAGTCCAGCAGGGAGCTGACTCGGTAGGCCTCCTCGCCGTCGATGATCAGGGGGGCGGATCTCTGCGGGCCGGTCTCGTCTAGGCACTCCCCCCCATCCGGGGGACCAGCGGGCTTTAAGAGGGAGACATGAAATGTGGGTGAGATACGGTATTCTGCGGGTAATGCAAGTCTATAAGATACAGGGGTGATCTGGCGTATGATTTGGAAAGGACCCACGTACCTGGGGCTCAGCTTCTTGCTGGGTAGGCGGAGGCGCAGATCCCGGGTCGAGAGCCAGACCCAGTGTCCAGGCTCATAAGGTGGATGTGGGCGGCGTCGCCGATCAGCTTGGGCCTGGGTGCGGCGGACCGCTCTCTGGAGATGGACGTGTGCTCGGTTCCAGGTGGCGTCGCTTTGTTCAAACCAGGAGTTGATAGCTGGTAACTCTGAGGGCTCCCCTGACCAGGGGAACAAGGGGGGCTGGAATCCGAGCACACACTGGAAGGGTGTAAGGTTTGTTGATGGCTTGCGGATCGAATTCTGGGCGTATTCGGCCCAGAGGATAAACCGACTCCAATTCTCCTGATGATCATGGCAGTAAGACCGTAGGAAGCGGATCAGTTCCTGGTTGAGCCTCTCAACTTGGCCATTGGCCTCTGGGTGGTATCCTGACGTTAAGCTGATGTTAACACCCAGAAGACGGAAGAAGTTGCTCCAAACACGGGAGGTGAACTGCGGACCCCTATCGGATACGATGTCCTCCGGGAGACCATAAAACCGGAACACGGAGTTGCACAAGGCCTCAGCTGTTTCCATGGCGGTGGGTAGTTTAGGGAGAGGGATGAGGCGGCAACCCTTAGAGAAACGATCGATAACGGAGAGAATAGCAGTATGGCCCTGGGACGGAGGAAGGTCGGTGATGAAGTCTACAGCTATGTGGGACCAGGGACGCCTTGGTGTAGGCAGTGGTTGCAGGAGTCCAGCGGGCAAGTGCCGGGAAGCCTTAGTGGTGTTGCAGGTAATACAATTTTTAACAAAGGCCGTGGCGTCGGCGCGGAGAGAGGGCCACCAAAAACGGTTGTGTAAGAGGTCTATGGTGGTTTCAATACCTGGATGGCCGGAGCTTGGGGTGGAGTGAACTTCTGAGAGGATTCGTGGGCGGAGCGCGAGAGGCACGTAGGTGAGGTCCCTGGGACAGTCTGCTGGTGGGGGATCCTGGGCCTGGGCCTCCGTGATCTCAGTCATGACATCCCAGGTAACTGGTGCAAGGAGTACGGTGGAAGGCAGGATGGTGGTAGGTGGTTGAGGAGCGTGGTCTGGTTCATGCATCCGAGACAGAGCGTCAGCCTTATGGTTCTGCGAGCCTGGTCGGTATTTAATGGTGAAATTGAATCGGGTAAAAAACAGGGCCCATCTGGCCTGTCGATGGTTAAGCACCTTAGCGGAGCGGAGATACTCCAAGTTCTTGTGGTCGGTCAGTATGACGAAGGGGTGTAGGGACCCCTCCAACCAATGCCTCCATTCCTCTAAGGCAAGCTTGATAGCAAGAAGCTCCCGGTTGCCGACGTCGTAATTCTTCTCAGCAGGACTGAGCTTATGGGAGAAGAAGGCGCATGGGAAGGTCTTGAGTGCTGACCCCTGCTTCTGAGAAAGCACCGCCCCAACACCGGTGCTAGAGGCGTCTACTTCGACCAGGAAGGGCTGTTGGGGGTCAGGGTGGTGCAACACCGGAGCCGTAGTAAACCTCACCCGGAGCTCGTCGAAGGCGCGGGAGGCGTTCGAGGTCCAAGTGAGACGGGTCTCGCCCTCTCTGACCATGGACGTGAGTGGAGAGGCCACCGTGCTGAAGTTTCGGATGAATCGGCGGTAGAAGTTGGCAAAACCTAGAAAGCGCTGCAATTCCTTGAGGGTTCTTGGTCGGGGCCAGTTACGTACCGCATTCACCTTGCTCTCGTCCATGGCCACGCCCTCCGGACTGATCACATACCCTAAGAAGGCTATGCTCTCCTGATGGAATTGGCACTTCTCCTCCTTGGCGAATAGTTTGTGCTGAATGAGTCGTTGGAGAACCGCTCTGACGTGTTGAACATGTTCGGTATATGAGTTGGAAAAGATGAGAATATCGTCTATATAAACAATGACCCACCGTCCCAGCATGTCCCTGAACACGTCGTTTACGAAGGCCTGGAAGTATGAAGGACTGTTGGCCAGGCCGAAGGGCATAACCCGGTACTCGTAGTGCCCTGACGTGGTGGAGAAGGCCGTTTTCCACTCATCCCCAGCCCTAATGCGGATGAGATTGTAGGCCGACCGTAGGTCCAGCTTGGTGTACCAGCGGGCGGACCGGAGCTGCTCCAGGGCCGGAGGGACGAGAGGGAGAGGATACCGGTACTTGACCGTTACATCGTTGAGAGAGCGGTAGTCGATGCATGGTCGAAGGCCCCCGTCCTTCTTCTTCACGAAGAAGAAACCCGCTGAGAATGGTGAGGTCGAAGGTCGAATGAAGCCCTTTGCCAGCTCCTCCCTGATGTACTTCTTCATGGCCTCTGATTCGGGCTGTGACAGAGGAAAGATGCGGCCACGAGGCGGAGTGGTTCCAGGTGTGAGTTCAATGGCGCAGTCCCCGGGCCTGTGAGGTGGAAGTTCCGTGGCTTTGATTGTGCTGAAGGCCTCCAACAGATCCTGGTACTCAGCGGGCACGCTACTGCATGGTGAGGGTGTGGTTGGCCTGGGAGGTGACTGCGGGGCTGACTGGAAACAGTGCTGCTGACAGTAAGGTGACCAGTGCGTGATGGTCCCCCTGGCCCAGGAGATGGTGGGTTCGTGAAGATGGAGCCAGGGGTATCCCAGGATGAGTGGAGTCTGTGGTGATGAGATGACGAAAAACCTGATAGTTTCCAGATGGCCGGGTTCCAGACGCAGTGTGAGATCTTGAGTGATGTGGTTGACGCGTCCGGTCCCTAATGGTCTCCCGTCAAGGGCGGCCACTGCCACGGGGGAAGAACAAGAAAGAATGGGCAGCCGGTTAATTTTCACAAAGTCCTTGTCAATGAAATTCCCAGCAGCGCCGGAATCTATTAATGCGATGGTCTCCACAGATACACCCTCCACACCAAGTAAAACAGGTATCTCACAACGGTTTATGGTAGACCTAGGAACACTCACCGCGGTGGGAGATCGTGGAGGTCGCGTCGGGCAGGTGGATCGGATGTGTCCGGCTTGACCGCAATACAGGCACAAGTTGTTGCGAAGCCTCCTCTCCCTCTCCTCAGTGGTGAGTTTGGTGGCTCCCACCTGCATCGGTTCGGGCGGTGCGGCGGCCGCGGCCTGGGGCTGGAAGGGTGCGGCGATGGAACGATAGGGCTTCCGGGCGCGCATCACATTGTCGATCCGAATAGAAAGATCAATGTACTGGTTGAGAGAGAGACCTTCGTCCCGACACGCCAATTCCACCTGCAAGTCGGAGTTCAAACCTTTGCGGTAATGGAGTTTGAGAGGGCCGTCATTCCATCCGCTCTGGGCTGCCAGTGTGCGAAAATCCAACGCGTAGTCAGCCGCTGTGCGGCGCCCCTGACGCAGCGCCACGATCTGTTCGCCTGCCTCGCTGCTTTCGGGAGTGGGCTGGAACACCTCCTTAAAGCTCCGGAGGAAAGTCGCGAAGGTGGGGTAAGTGGATTGCCCCAGATCCCATACCGCAGTAGCCCATTCCAACGCCTTCCCGGTTAGGAGTGAGCAGACAAATGCTATTTTGCTTTCATCCGTGGCATAGAGGTTGGGCTGTTGGTTGACGAACAGTGTGCATTGCAGTAGAAAACCCTTGCACTTACTTGCAGTCCCATCAAATTTCTCCGGGAAAGCGAGGCGAGGGCTGGCAGTGACGGTCTGAACTGCGGGGGTTGGTGCAGGTGGCGGCGGGGCTGCCGCGGCGGGTGTCGAGGCGATCTGCAGGCCCTGAACCGCCTGTACCAGCTGCTCCGTTAAGGTGGTCAGACGATCCAGTTGCTGCTGATGTCGGGTTAACATGGCGGCTGTCGCTGGATCCGTAGTCGGCGAAGTTTTCTGTGACGCGGCCAGAGAAGACTCGTGAGGCGTGGGATCCATTTGCAACAGCTTTAATGAATCGGACAGTGTAAACAAGCGGGGGTCACCAACAGCAGACAGGGACAATGAAGGTAAATCCAATAGAATGGTCGAAGTCCAGGCAAGGGGTCGAGGCCGGCGGCGATCAACAACAATAGTCCGAGGGAGAAGCGAGGGTCGGTGGAAGGCAGGCAGCAGAGTATCACAAACGAGTTTAACAGTCCGGTTGGTAACGATAAAGGCAGTCCGATTGAAAACGCTCAGAGTTGGGTACATGACCAGCAAAACTTCGCGATGGTTGTGCCGGCGAGGCACGCTGAAATGGCCGCCGAAAAGGAAGTGACCCGGGAGCACCCGGAACCGGAAGTGAGCGCCCAGGTAGGGGATTATGGGAAATGTAGTTAGTACTCGGGTGAAGGTTCCCGCTGGTGCGGGATGGAGGAAGCCACAGAGACC